>JAODGC010000010.1:1818511-1844663 GCA_027574925.1 Ecitoglossa quadriceps
AATATGTCGCTAGATTTCTCTGCTTTCAGCCTATAAAGCGGTGAAAACTAAAACTAGATCAGTCATCATCAATAATGATCGAAAAATGTATAAACCTCATATTAAATCATAATAAACCACATTTCTTCTTCGACGGCGGCGATACATTCGCGGCATCCCGCTGCGCCCAGTCCGACGTTGATTGCATGCCACACGAACTTCGCGGGGGTTTTTGATTTTTGTCATCTTCACCACAGCCTGGGATGACGATTGAAAAACCACACCGCTCACGAAAGAACGTAAAAATAACAACCCAATGCAACATCTGTCATTCAATAAAGCGGTCATTTTCTATAGGGATTTAATTACGAAATGTTTCCGCCGTTTCTTCTTTCGCGCATTCCGTTACAACTCGCACTTTTCACAATAGCTCTCAATCAGATTGTAACGAATTCAATCAACACTGTCGAAAACGAAGTCACACTTTGACACTGGCAAAATGGAATGAATCTGGCATATTTGTGCAATGTTTGATGAAGGCTTTTATCGCTAAGCTACTAAAAAAATATTGTTTGCTACTGGAGACAATTTTGGCTCATACTAACAACGCAAGGAGGAATGTGTAGAAAATCATAAAAAGTGTATGAAATTATTACATGTTTGTTGACGGTTCTCGTTTATCACCGACATGTGACAACTCCGTGTGCAAACAAAGGAGGAGGAATTAAAACCATGAAATTCTGGAGCATGCAAAATTCGTTGCTGATAAGAATCCCGGCTTCCCTAAAATTAAATAAGTTTAGGGAAAAAGAAACAGGGAGACTAGTCGACGCCGCTTGATGACACAGTTGTCTTTCCCGACTTGTTGGGATAATATATATTTGTACAGGTGGCAAAATACTTATGCAAAGTTTCTTAGGAATTACAACATACTAGATGAAGAAATCCACGATGTTTGCATAGATCATTATTAGTAGGGTAGATACCGCGATCAGTTCATAGTTACCTCGCTCCCCGATACTGTTTGATCAACGCAATGTTGACTCCTGATTGCAGAAAATGTGACACTTTTTTCTACCGTCTTGTTACAGAGATCTCAGCGACGTCGACAAGAAGCCATTCATTGAGGAGGCAGAACGTCTGCGCGTGATACACAAACGCGAACATCCGGACTACAAGTACCAGCCACGGCGGCGTAAACCCAACAAACCACCAACGCCAGAGATACAAAGCAATCCACCCTTCGCGCGTTACATGAAGCAGGAGGACTCGCCATGCAGCACCCGGAGTCAATCCACATCCCCATCCAGTTGTGACAGGCAGAGCCCGATTGCCTCCTGTGGATTGACCACAATGTCGACAATGCCCAACGTGCCCCAATCTGGACAAAAACTGCGATTATCCAGTCTGCAAACAACCACCTCTGAATTATCTCCCATCAGTCAAAATACGGATTATGACTTTGTCCCGGATGAATATGCGTATTCCAACATGATGTATTCCAACTTGTATTATTCAGGCCAAGATACAGCTGATGCTGACATCGAGTCGAACAATAACTGCAAACCAAAGCGTCTGTGTCTCGATGGTGGAGCCGCACATACGGCTGATTACTACGTGCCACGTTATGATCAGCAATTGGTGACACCTCAGAGTGGATGCAAAGCTGAACGTTATACACCTACGACGAGCTACTTGGTGCAGAACACTTCATCCAGCCTGTACTCCTCACCCGCGAACACATCGCAACAGTATTTGGTGGAAGCACCATATCAGTATTTTCCACAAGCAACCAATTCGATGCAGTTCTATGCATCCGAACCGACACAAAGTATCGAATTTAATAATTACTGAATAGACTAAGTGACCTAGGTTAGTATCATCCTTCACCTCAGCACAATTTCCAGTGCATCATTCTTCCCTTTATTGTAAAGAATCTCTTTCAACTTTAGTATGCAAGTTTTAGTGTTAATTTGGAATACTATTATATTTTTATTATTTTATTATAAATATACATAATATTTAGAGGTATTTACCTTGTCTCATAACAACACAACCCCTATTCCTTGAATTTCAGCTGTTTGCTTCGTTTCGACTTCCTTAAGTTTCCATTCCTGCATAACTCGTGGAACATTTGTGGGAGTTTGCGAATGTGTAACAGAATCAAGGGAATATGCTGAGTTAAAATAACCACGGTAAGTCGGTTGTGCCGAGGTAAGCAATTACGCGTCTGCTCAATGGCGGAAAGGAAATATCGCTAGATTTAAAATATAAATAATCGCCAAGCAAGAGCTGCGTCGTGCGTCGAAGCGCTTAGCTTTCAGTGTGTTATGATTTATTTATGTTTACTATGCACTCGTGTGTTTAAAGTGACCGCCTAAGATAATAATTAACGCTTTAGCTTGATTCAACACATTGTAATTTAATATGGAGCATTTTGCACTCGTCCGCGTACGATTTAAATTGCTCCTGGAAAATGCCGGCGTGATTGTGAAATATGATGCATAACTTGCAACATTTAAATAATGCATTTCTAAAGAACAACATTCCTATAAATTCCTAAATAATCCTGTCGCCTCAAAATTTTAAGATTTTTCTAAGGTCTAACTAATTTTTTTAAAGAAAACACAACACGAAAGAAGTTGACTCACATCGTAAATCATTCCCGATTGCATAATAACAACCATTGAGCAGTATGGTTCATCCTCATGATGATTTTCATTGACCATGTTGCATCCGATAAGAGCGCAGCTTCTGTTTTCGAATTTTATGTGTTTGTTGTAGACTTTACGATGTTTATCTGCTCGTGCTGGATTCGCCCTCCTTCACCACTAGGCTTGCCCAATATTTAACGGCTTGCAAGGATGGCCCGTTGAAAACGATCATTAAAATCCGTTTTATTGCTCATTCTCATCCGCTGTTTTGTTGTCGAGCACCACAATTCCTAATTCATCCACACTGCGCTACTTGTCGATGACTACAAGCAAACTATCTGGCAGACATCTAAATAAACACAACAATATTGACTAAGTAGTGCTATTGAGAAAGTCACTTAAGTGTGCAGAGCCGACGCAAAAGGCAGCCGATATAAAACTGTAAAAAAGACAAGCCTCAACATTTTTTTCCTGTCCAAAGGCAGAAAAAGTGTTTTATGTCCGTCTAGTGGGTGCGCTCAATGGATGTAGTCCTGCTATCGCGTCCAGATCACAAGATGTGTGCGCGTGCACAAAGCGAGAATGAGATTCGTCATTTGCCATATTTCTGCGTCGTTGGAGCAATCATGCGCGAGTCGCTGTTGATTAAAAGTAATTAAAACCATCGCGGACGTGCATGCGAGTCTGCCGCCACTCCAGCCGACGGTCAGCGAATTCTGCCTCCGACCGGAAGTGCGTTGAAGATAAGCGAGCCGCACGCCTTCTTGGAATATCGCACGCGCGCTCTCTTAAGCATTAACCAGTGCAAATGTAGCCAACATCCATAGATTGAATTTCATCCATAATCTTAATTGGCATCGTGGCACTTTCATCCGCCTGCAGCGCAAAAGTGCACTGGGGCAATGACAACTTGTCAATCATGGGCGTTAAATTGTGTCACAATGAAAACATTTTTTGGGTGGCTTTCTACGAACACTTTGCACTCAACTCTTCAAAGCTGCTCTGGGTTATATCAATCCTAATGATGTAAGAGGATATTCTGTGCATATTCTCACTCCGCACTTGTCACTTTTACAGAGTGCATAGAGCAAACCAACAAAATCATGTTGTATTTGTAGTAGATGCAGATAAATTTATTGAATGAAGGCAACAAACAATCAATTGCGCGAGGCGCAGTTCACACGCATTAATATTATTCACAGTGCATGGGAATCAAACGAAAAGCGATGAAAAATTATCAGTCATTTACCTACCTAAACTTAAGTTAATAGAATCTCTTATTTTTCAACGAAAGACAAATAAACTCTTAAAAATGTTCTGCTTCACACACTATAATTTAAGTTCAAATGAGTGAAAACGAAATGTTGATAGCGCACTAATTCTCAACAATAATTCTTGTGACAAATCCATAAATTCGAAGGTTTATTGTGTAATATGAGCGTGTTGACTTGACGACGTGTCAAAGTTGATTTCTTGACATGTGGAACAAACCCTGAAATTTCTATTTTCTTCTCCCTTATGAAGATTTAGCCATCCGAAACAAATCTAGGCTAAAATTTCATTTCTCTGCATATTGTATTGAATTTTGTCCCTTATTCATAAAGGCCATGTTTATTGCTTTTGCTATAATTTCCTTACCAATATTTAGTCTACAAGATATGCCGACTATGCCGGAAGAAAATTTTTAATCATTTCAAGTCGCGCGTGCCACCTGCGATAGTTGTAAGCTCAAACAGAGTTATCTCAATCCGTGCAGTGAGACCACTTTGTTCAGCTTTCGTTTGTTTAGTGAGTTTAGTAACTTTTGAAGCGAAGGTGCGCATTATAAGAGATTAATCTGCATATATTTTGGCATTTTCAAAAACATCCGATTTAAGTATATAACTCACCAAAACAGTAAACTCTTCCATTATAATTTTTATACAACCTTCCCAGTATAACAATTTAATAATAAAAAGTAATAGAACGATCGTATATTAATGTTTAGGATAAGATGACAAGAACTTTAATGATGAAGCTCTTGAGAAATTCACTCGATTCGCTCTCGAGTTCTGAAGTATTTCGAGTGGCCACACGATGCCCTGCTCCATAGTCCATAATCATTGACATCGCTGAAGATCAAGTGATCGAAGAAATCCTCGATGCTAGCTGGAATCTTAGCGTCAGAAGGCACTCGTACAACGCCAATGCTTCAATCCACAATTACGTCTTGTAAATTCGTGGACTTTGTGCGCGCCGCGTGTATTTTCTTAGATAAATTCATGCATAATGAATTTAACGCCTCTTATCAAGATGTTTGACATCTCCGACGGCTTCGACACCTTGGCAAATGAACAAGTTTTGGATGCCAAGTATTTTTTTACTTGATGCCGCCACAATAAGAATTTTGTAAATATTCCATCGTTATTTAGTTTCGCGGCAAGAACATTACAAATTTAGGATGTGTTTATTTTCTCCCTTAATTTTCGCCATAATTTATTAATTCAAGTGAATTAATGTCAGTAACGTTAGTGAGAGTCAACATTTAGAAGATTTAGAAGCCTGGAAAACAAAAATTACACGCAAACGTAAAAAATGACACGTCTATAAAAATGCGACGACACTGGAAAGCCGGCGACGCTTAGGAGGAGAACGCAGTCCTTGTCCGCGTGCAATGTGCCATGCAAATTGCACTTCTTTGATGATAACTCTACTAATTGCTCGCTGCGTTGTGCGCTCGAACATACCCACCGGCAAACAAATTGCATTTTTCAACAATGTTTGTCAAGGATTAAGATATACTCACTTTCAATTAATATCAGTCTTACTATTTCAATTATGATTTCGTACTAATCTCCATAAAAACCAATAAACCCAACAAAAGTTTCTAATCTTCTTACACCACTAGTCTAATATTTTGTTTACTTTACGTAAGTCACATTCTTAAGTGTTTCGATTTAACAGAGTTATGTTCTAACTGCCTTTTTCTAAACAGTTCATACTTTTTTTTATCCATTAACATGGGGTTGCTACAGAAATGAAGTAATAATAATAAAATCCACAAGTGTTCCAGAAACCCCATAAATCTACCGCCTAAAAACTTTATTGTTTCACATTAAAAACACACGGACTCAATACCTATTAAATTTTACACTTGTCGAATGAATTTTAACTATGAAAGGCAGTGATTTAATTAGTTGTGCCTTATATCTTACACGAGTCATTCACCACAAGTGCTTTGAATAGATGTGATTAGAGGTTGACTGCAGTTGACTTCGACTTACAATGTACATGAATTTTGGTCGCTTTCTTCAGATGAAGAGTTTTAAAATGGTAATAAAATGCCAAGTCACCACCGATCAAAACGTATCGACGGATATCAACGCATTTTGACATTTGTTTCATTACATACTTCATTGTGTATCACACATGCGTGAGTTTTGGTGTTCGGATTTGTGTAATACAAAGATCGAAATCAACCATGGTGTTGGGTACCACATTTCAATCGGTTCTGCGAGATGGGAAGGTAAACAATTTAAAATCCGTAACGTAACCATAAGCACTTGGTCCATGCTTGTGGATTGTAGATGTGTGCCGCTAGCATGTCACCTCATCAGTGATCATCATCGGTTCGTATGTGTTGAATACTTAATCAATGATAGAGATGATTATTTGACGGTAAGTATCTTGGGGTGGTCAAATCATTGGAGGTAAGTAACAATCAGCATGTAATTTACTATTCGGAGAAATCATGCGTTGGTAATATCACATTTCAGCAACTGAGTCTTATGAATTATTAAGAGTAGTACTTTCTCTTAGCAAATATACATGTTCAATCAAAACAGTTTTAATTTGCAGAGCGGTTTGAAATATTATATGCACGATTTTTTTAACGTATCCGACTGACATAGGGTTTTTTCGTTGACATAGAAGTAAAACGGACCTTTGAAGTTTATATGAGATAGTAAACATCTGTTTCCTCTAATTTGGTGGTCGCTGTCGGGTCTCCGGACCCTTACACCCAACAATTAAATAACCCAAGCAATTATATGAAATATGAACTTCACACGTTGCCGTAAATTCTTGGAGATTTCCGAGAATTTATATAAATAAACAATTCCTGCTTCCTGCGATATTAGTAATTGGTTGCAGGTTGTAAACTGGGTGTAATTTATATCAAATTCTGCATTTAAAATAGTTTTTCGCAAGTTTATTTTGGTTCTGAAACATGGCAAAAGCCCACAATTGAAGTGTTCTTCCGTCCAGACATTAAATACACCTATTTTAAATATATAAATATATAAAAGTAAAATTTTATCAAATAAGCAGCAATAATTTTTTCTTTCGAATGATTGCAACATTCAAGAAATGAATAGATTATATTACAAGGCATGTATTCACATATTTTAGACGTAACATGTTGAAAATATTATTATCCTGTGTTAACTGTATGCAACCCAACCAACAATATATTTCGTCATTTAAAAAAGTATTTCGAAAAAAAAGAACCGCATTCGCAAACGAAGGATTGTTCTCACTATCTAAATAAAAAGACGATATTCACTCATGAATGTAAAGAAATGTAAGGGCTCTTCTAAGTTAACTAGTCAAAGCAGATGCAATGTTAGAAAAATATATATAAATATTTTCAAATTAATTTATTTAGTAATACTAATTGGGAATGAATCTACCATACTCCAGTGAATTCAAAAATTCTTGTAACTAAACAATTATATGCTATGTATTACAATTATCACAAAATACTGAAGATACAATTCCTAAACGACAATCAAAACACAAAATTGTAACAATTCTGATTCTGAACAATACTGTATAATTATTATGACCAATAACAAAACATTCTTGATGAAACTAACTAATTCTCAATCACTTTTCCCTCCTGTGGACTTATCCCATATCCTCAAGTTGTGTATTAATTTCCTTGCTTTCTTGAACACCTAAAAATAAATACATATTAATTATACTGTAATTACCATCGTAATTGGCAGTTTTTGGGATGGGATTCTGTGGGAATATATATTGTTGAATACACTCCCATTGGGATCCGCATCCCCCGAACATACGCAATGTATTTGAATTTATGTTCATACCTCTCGATTTTTATGTTTTCCATGCCATTGGAGTTGATTATTCCTGTTTGCAGAATGATGCAAATTTAAATCCAACAAAATAAGCTTTCACAATGATCTCAGAAATCAAATGCATCTGTCAAATCACTGTGAAAACCCGTTTTGCTTTCATTAATCCGATGTGAACGAAGGGTCGTCGCTAATCTATCTTCCCAGCTTTCCCAATTATCCATCTGAACATGTGTTAGTTTTGGTACCTGAAACTTGAAACAAGTATATTAGTAAGAGATACTTTAATGCACCATCTTATATCCATCGTAGCAAACGATTGAATGAATCGAATTCGACCGAGTTTATGAATGAAACTTTTATCAGAAACCCATATTCAAAGGTTAAACTTGTTGTTCGTAACAAAATGCCAATGTAAAGTTTTGGATTTGGTGAAAGTCGGTAACCAAAGCGCACTAACTGATTACAGTTTAGTCAAGTGAAAAAACATGACTCGATGAGAGCTGGGCACAAAGTCGCGTGTGTATCATTCGACGATGACTGGTCACCACTATGATTTCAACGTTCTTTGAAATTTTTCCAGAAAATAGCATCACCAACGAATGTATGCAAATGAACACTGACAGGAGCGGTCGACGACTGACTCACGTCCATTCGTTTAAAACACTTCCTACTCTTGTGTGCGAATTGAGAATGATTCAGTTTGAGCCAAACGTCAGCGCGAACCGTCTGCCCGATGGCATTAAACTGCAAAGGAATGCACGATGTACATGTCAGAAACATACGAAGCATGCGTTTGCACGCATGTATTGTGTGTACATGTAACGCAAGCATCTAATTTCATCAATACGATTTAATTGTTTCTGCAAGCAAACGAGAACGTCCACGAAAACATGCATCGCTCGTGTTACCATTGCGCTGACATTCGATACGCACGGAATGCGTGCGAATTAACTGTCCAGCAACATGTTGTCATCATGTCACCGATTGTCGAAGAGAAAAAGGTACAACACTAGTAGTTTTCCGCAGTGACACGTTTCCAATTACGGGAAGTTCAGGCATTGTGTGCCTTCGAATAAAAAAGCCTACTGAGGAGCAATGCAGTATTTATATGGATGCACGCCGCTTGAAGTTTACCACGACCTTTGACCCGGACAACGCATTAATTTATCTACAGTGAATAACAATTTTGAAGGAAGTTGAATATAAAAATCAAACATATACAGACCATCCATCTACATGAGCCTAAAATTTTCCAACTTTCAATACACCAAGTGCCATCTAGCAAGCAAATGCCTACATCACTTAAGCTCGTTCCGCCGAGTTCCAACTGGAAAGGTTCCTCGCTTAGGTCTGGAATGTTGCACATCCGTGAGATGACGAAGAGGAACATACTCTCACGCGCCCTAAAACACACAGATTATTAACAAAAGATCAAGAATTGACGTACATGGAGAGTTTATAAATGGCAGTAAGATTCTACTAATCAACAAAGTACATAACGAAGCAGCTAAGCGATTAACTGTGGGGATTTGCAAGTTATTAATTTATACCTTTTTCGGATACCAACGTCATATGCGGTTTTCCCAGATGTGATGACAGCATAAAGGAAAACACATGGAGATAGATAAGTATGAAATGATTAGCTTTGGAATTTGCATAACAATGTTATCATTGCTAGAGGAACGCATTTTATTTGTGTGTATGTGCCTGATATTTACTCACCTACTTTGACAATTGGAGATTAATCGGAATAAATGGTGTAAATGCAATCAAATTTTAATGAAAAGCAGTCGCCATGGATACATACCGTGAGATTTAATGAATGGGAAATTTATAATTATCTTCAAAATGCAGGTAATGTAATCTTGCCACGCAGAGTGTATGTTTATAGTGACATATAATAGTTAGGCCAACATAAATATTTGTTTATATGCAGTGCATTCTTCGCATTCTTCATACTTTTATGAACGCATGCAAGATGTATTAAAACGAGTTTTCTCCGCAGCTTCCAGATAGTTGCATGAGGCTTTTAAACCCGCTGGAACGCACATGTGTACAATACTCATTTCGCTGAGTGCACATCCAACTGTTGGAATATCTTCATTGCAGCAACAATGTAGAAGTCGTTTCTACAACAATTCAACATTCCATTGCAAAGGCATAAGTAATCATCAATTCTATTATTGAATCCAATAAACTTAAATTGATCTATGCAATTAATTCCCAATTCGGGGCAAATTATTATCCATGCTTTGCTTTATGGCTTGGTCTGTTATCGCTTGAGATATTACTCACCAAAGGCAGGAATTAGACGCTCGTTGTTCCGCAACTTAGAGTAAACGAAGTCAATGACACAAATCATACTCGGTGCGGTCGCAGCAATCGAATCTCCGATTGCAGATTTTTCAACCTGAAAATCGGATCGAACTTTTGCACGACTGCGACCGTGCGAAGGAATGCGCGACTCCGCAAGCTCGTTCATGCGCTTCATGTCGAACAACGTGCATCGATTTCATTGAACCGCTTGTTATAGAAGCTTTCTGCTTGATGGCTGGTCAATTGCTCTTGGGGCATTTAGACATTTGGCCCGTCTTTTAACGCATCATCGATGGTGCTTATTAAATCGCAATTCATTTTCGTGCGGCGCGGCTCTATCCGCATGCAACATGGAATAATTGCCGCGTGGTCACACGATGTCCGGCGCTGTTGTCAGCAAAAATCATCTTATCGATGGCGATTAATCGCGCTGCCGCCGCGCGGAATATGCGTTTTGCGCAACGAGAGCGCAACCACGCGATGAGAGAACTCCTCCATCCGGGTGGTCTTTCCGACGCAATCTTGGAATGTTCCTAAAGCAAACTATCAATTTTAAATATTTATGCGCTAGAAAGTGCCGTGAAGAGACCACACACACACACACACCACTCGACGATGCTCAATGCCGCACGGGCACACTGGCCAAATGCTGTTGTGCGCAATTTTTACGATTAATTGTTGTGAGCCGCAACGCAGGACGATAAATCTTATGCATTTGCCCGATGATATGCACCAGCTAATCGCCTTCCGGGAGGCATCTATCTATTAGCATGCACTAAGGTGCTGCCTGCGTTTGAAAATTAGTGGTTTTTGGCGCCATTGCAAGATTATACCAAGCGCGCTTATTTATCACACATTTTGTCATAGTGTAAACTCGTTTTCTCGGTGGTGCATCGCCTGCGCCGTACAACCACAAGCGGATTGTCGTGAAATGATTATGAATGAGCCGAAATGACGAGAGCGAAATGGCTGGAATGCGATACCCGTTACTTAAAAACCGTGCTGCGCCGATACAAAACAAATGACTGCAGCCGCCGCAACAGGAGGAGAGAGCAAAGCAAAAGAGGCGAAGGCGAAGAACAAGTAAGCTCTAGAATGCCGCGGCATTCAGTCTGATTTTCTGCCGCCAAGCGTTGCACCGGGTGCTTTCGTATGCATAACGCTTGTTAACAAGCACCGGAGGAAGCACCTAAAAACAAACTTGACGCTGAAGAATGCGATGCGTAAACGATCTTGGTGCGTTGCGTACACCGGATCTCTTGTTTCAGCGCGATTTGCATCTTCGCGCGGCACGCTAGTTCCGTATCGGAACGGCAAATGTGAATGTGGTACATTTAAAACACTCTTCGATGGCCCTAAAGATATTTGGCGATGTAGATGATGCGCCAGCGCCTCCGACCGTGCGACTTTTTCAGCGGCGCCTGTCCCACGGTCACATAACGCGCTGCTGAACCAACTTCGTCAAAGTGTGCGCCTAGGCGTTGGCGAAGGCGCTTTCAGGACGTAAGGTTTTCAGCGAAATGCCACGAGTGTGGGTGAGATGCTAATCAATCCGCAACTCGCTCTGCTTGAGGACATTTAGCGCCAATAAAATGTAATAAATGTACATAAATACTATTAACTTATTAGTTAACTTAGTCTCAATGTGTCACTAATCAATCATCATTAATCGCAATTACGAAGCCATAAAACATAAACCGCTTCTTAATTTGGCGACGATTAAAAGAATCCCCAATATTATCCTGCCTCAATTCCTACTACTTCCATCCGCCTTACAACTGCGAGCTGTTCCAACTGGGAAAGAAAAGGGAATCAATTAAGTGTGCTTGTAACAAAAAGCTGGCTAATTGAACAATTAAATTATAAATTTCGGTGGCTCGTTGAAGGCACGCCAAGCGTCGCAGCGGGCTTAATTGCGCGGTTTACGAATTACCTGCGCTCATGGGCATAAAATTGCACGTTAAATATAAAATCATCACACATAGGAATGATGAAGTTCTCCAAACCAGCGATGGAAAATTAAGACCCGCTTCGGCAATAATCCAAGAGCGCGTCGCGGTTCTACATGTACATATATAATATATATATAGTTTGGGTCAATTAGTAATTAAGATTAAAGCAATTAGCAATTAAGCCACGCGTAACACAATTTAAGCTAATTAGACAATAACGTGGAGCGTAAACTCTTCCTCGGTCTGCAGTTGTGCGTGGTGGTTTACGGTTCCATGTCGACGCGGGTCTGCGGGAGAAATGAAACTTGCCGACAGCACATAGAAAATTAATACACCAGAAAATCAAAGTATTAACATTCACTACACAAGCCAAGCTGTTAGACATTGGGAGAATACCCACCAAAGTGAAAATGTACTGACTGCACGTAACCCAATTATCATTCTTTATCCCACCCAAATTGGACACTAATTAATTTGCATATAGCAGTGTTTAATGCACCTTATAAATTAGTTTAATTTGATAGTATCCACTCCACCAACTGAACTATGACTACCTGCAGCAGTTGGCAACATGCCCGCGAATATGTAATTTATCTATGATCAAATTGTGTCTCGACTATATGTGGTTGGATTGGTCAATCCTAGTTGTGATGACGCTGTGTACATAGCGGGAGGGCACCAATCGCACAAAATATTGTTCAACGTAGGCAGGATACATTTCGTGAGCACATATCCGCATGCAATTTGCACTTTGCTATGGAACCATGCAGCGACGATGCACATTGCACACGGTGTGCATGCGACCTACCCAAACGTCGGCGCATAGCAACAATTGGAATTGTCCTGTTTACTAGCATATTACAACCAACGACGCCGAAACGAGACAACAAAAGTCGCCAACAGAATATATTTCTCCGAACAAAAACTGCCTAAATAAACCCGTTGATTTTAGAGCTTACTCTGCAGCTGTCCAGTAAATACCCATCGTTAACGATATTGGAGATTAACGATTAGCTCGGCACGAGACAAAACTTGTTTGATTCTGTCCATGCGTCCTTCCTTCCGCCGTTCGCGACCATTATACACGCATGAACACACATGTACTCGGAGCCCTTCTTTCCGTTTTTTGTCTTCCCTCGTGCCACGCCACGATTACATCAGTTGAGGACACTCTTCAGAGCACCTGTTGATTCAAGCACTACGCCTCGACCTAAACCTGCCATTTAAGTGGCTCCCAATTAAAATCTATTTCCCCTTCATTGTTTGCCATATACTTGCCAGTTGAAGGCGTTGGGCGCGTTAATATAATTGCTAACTAAACTGCGTCCTGTGCTTTGGCATCCCACGTCTTCGCTCGGTAATCGCTTGTGGAAACACTCTGTGCGCGCAGAGAAATATCCAGAATTGTTATGTAACACGGCGACGGTATAATGAAGGATGTGCACGCGCACAATGTGAGAGAAACCCAGGCCGCCATACGTGTGTATCTTGAAGAGATTATTATCCAATTTGTGATGTTTCATTGTCTGAATATGTCGACGACTCTGGCGCTCTCGTGACATCCGTTTTTTATAACGTCATTTCCTATTTATGCCGCATAATTGTTTTTCTCTTGCACAAGACAAACCTTCATTTGGGGTGATTAAAATTAATCAGCTCTTAATTCCCGGCCGGCACACAAAAAATCTGGGCAGGTGACAAACACAAATGGTGGTGTTTCCATTTGTTGCACTCGCCCACGAAACTGTTGCGCCTTAATTAATTCCCGCTGCTGTTGAAAGTAAAACACGTACATTACCATACAATTATTTAATATTTCCCGCGGGCATTGCATAAATTTCACTCGTCGACGCGTTGGATGTAGACGAGAAGCGTCTGCTGTGCTTTATAAATGATTTGAAGAAAACACATTTGAAAAACACAGACTAAAGTACAATAGAACACCCGTTTAGTGGAATATAAATGAGGAAAACGTAAGTCTGGAAACGCACAAAGCGTTATAATTACAGTTTACTCCAGACGATGTGAATCCACTTCCTTGATAGTATTATGAAAAATTGAATTAATACCAGACAAACCGCCACAGAATTAATCTACTCTTGGCGGAGTAAAATACCAATTTGTTCTAACGTCGTTCCATTCACGAGGGTGCAGAGGAAGGGAGACATTTATATTGCATTAGAGGCGGCGTCGCCGACGAGGTCATTCCGAGTTATTCGCCTTTTCACGCGACGCACGGGCGGCGGCGCGACGCTGAGAATAGAAGCGCGGCGCGTCGTTGCGTCACGCAGACGTTCATGCAATATCTGTTTTATTACTTCCTAACTGACCGCCAAAGAATGCAAAACAAAGCTAATTCTATGTCGGCCTATGCATCGCGACGCTGTGCACTGTGTATCCCGACGCACATCCGCGCTGCGCCACGGAGATCTAACCTGATTAATTATATTGCTATGTCTAGGCGCTCCTCCTCGCAAGTCACATTAATCCTGTTTACGACAAAGCAAAACTTTGCTATAAACACAAGTTCTTTCATTGTTATTTCTATCGATGTGCACGAGTCGGCAATCAATTTTCATTTGACCTAGTTTTTAGCGAGCGTCTACCATCCACCTCCCAGTTTCTGGCGCGTGGAGCGACTGAAAGAACCGCAGCACACTTGGTTGCCATTATGATAATTATTACTTGAAGCCCGTTGCGCAGATTAAACAAGAAAGGCGTGTGACAATCCTGCCTTTTGCCTTTTGTGCAAGCAGGATTGCGCGGAACTCGTCGTCTGCGGCACGCGAGGCGCGACCGGCCAATATATTTGCCCGGATGATGCACAGACAGCTGTTCCCTGTGTTACGTGGGGCAGCGATATAAGTGATATGCAATATGCTCAAGTCTCCGAACCGGATGGGCACGAGGAACAGCTGAGAGAGAAAAGAAAAAAACAACATTTCCTCTCCCTGGGCTCATCGCTCATCCAGCGTTGCCATATTAACCTAGCTCCCACTAAATGTCAAAGCATACGAAATGTTCGGAAGTGAAAAACCACACATTAATTAGCTAAATTAAAAAGCACGTACTCGCGTGCAAACGACTACCGAGAAGGAATTACCGCATTTTGAGTACGATAAGTGCATCTTATACCACACAGTGAATATTTGTATTGAGACGTATTAACATAAGAAGATCATACTTATTATAAATTTAATTAGAGGACTATACGGATGAGCGCATCGGATATCCTGCGCTAGGAATCACCTCGTGCTCGTGCCACCTTTTAACACAACTTAATTACATTTTACGACTTCCGCCTTGTTAAACAAATTAAAAACTCGCGTAGAGCACATATTTAATTGGAGCCGTGCAAATCAAACCGAAGAACGGCGAGTGGAAAAAAAGTGATCCACATGCTAATCACAAATCGCCACCTGTAATCGCAGTCGGTGCTGCAAAGGGAAATGTAAATCGGCCTATCCCATTTGGCATCAGCCAAACGGAAGAGTGCGATCTCAGCGGTAGCCAAATTTGTTTCGCCTGACTCTCCCATTCCGCGCTCCGCATAGCTCGTTCACGATAAGGATAATCTACACAATCCACGACGATGACGACAACGGCCAAGCACGGCGCGCCGGCCGACTCTATATGGGAAATTTAAAGTAATAAATATTGAATGTGTGTGATATCTTCCCACGGTTTGCTTTTTGCTTGCCTCTCCGCCGTCTCGTTTGCTTTGGTTGCTACGTTTGTAGACACGCTCGCGCCGGCAAGACAGTGTGATCGTGCTGGGCTCACATATATATATATATACATGTGTGTTATGTGCATGCATGCACCCGACGCGACTATGCGATTCCCAGCGGCTTCGGTCTCGTTCACGTCCACCATCAATGTACGAGAGTAGACACTCGTCGCGGCAAGTTCCCGAGGAACTTCTTGGAATTAGGGTAAGTGGTGTACATGCCGTGGCCACACACACGTGGATGCCAACGAGATATCTCTACCGTTTTCGGGTAGCACCAAGCTCTACACGAGCTCATCTCAGACCCAATCCAGTTTCGACCCTACCTCACCGACGCTGGCCAAAACGCCTCGAAATTATCTTCATTCATAACTACCACATTCTATAAGCTCAGGTCTTTCAACCTGTGCCCAGGTTTAAATCAGTTCTAAATCAGATTAGAATTCCATTGGGAAGCAATATGTACAACTTCTAGTTAGGTTGTATTCCATTTACTGCAGTTGAGTACATGGGTTGTACACTGTCTAGCCCCAAACCTAGTGTGTGACTGCACCTCGAGCACATGTTCATGGATTTATGAATGAAACTCAGCACGCACACATGATCCGCTCGCGAGCATGAACACAAACATTTGCGGCGGCGCGTACACAAGCACATACTTTGCCGCTTGGTAAGGGTCGTTCAACTTGGACACAAGTACCCGCCGCCGTTCTGGTGTACGTGCTCGCCAGTCTAGCGGCCGAGTGCCACTAATCGGCTAGTGAATAGCAAACACCGAGTGCAATGAAACTCCAATTCCAAGGAGGTATTTAATGCACATACGCCTTAATGAATACATAATGCACCGACTGACGCAGCTACAAGTAGCCTAATACCACCTTAAGCCATTTCCAAAGGGGTGGCTTACGTTACCACAAATCATTGGGAATTATTATTTCACTAATTGCTTCGTTCTCCATCTTGTGGCTTTTAAGTTGATGTGTTTTGGGCGGAATCAATTGATCCATTCACGGCAATAATCTATGGTGACTTCACAGCAGGAGATCAAAAACTAATTGAGATTTAACACATATCTAGAAAGTAGAAAACGGTATGACTAAATTAATCAAACGCCGTTTTGACTGCAATTACAGTGCGTTAAACCAGATGGCCGGGTTTACCGTTCAATTAAACGGCTCTGTGCGTCGCAGCGACCAATCTAAATCCGAGAAAATCTGTAAATCGCGCTTGATTAAGCGACATCAAATGCCAGGCCGGCGCGAAGAGCGTTGATGGAAGCACGTTAATGGTCCAAAACTCCACAAATGGGCGAATTCTATTTCAAAATATCCTGTCGCCGCGAGGATTTAGAGAATTGCAATATTTCCGGATTCAATTTACATTTAACGCCAGTCGGAATTGCTTTAAATTCGTCCGTGGCGAGCGCCGCGTATTAGAAGGCGCCCTATTTATACCCACACGTCGTTGGAGGCTGAGAAGGTAAAAAAGCGCTGCTTCTTTGTGCCAGTCGGAATTCTTCTTGAATCCGCGGCCAACGGGCGAAATGTGTGCGCGTGCGGACATCAAAATTCCAGCGTGTGGTGTTTTACGAGAAGAGGAAATGGCATTCTGGCACAAGCGCGATTACAGCTCTTATAGAATTCAAAAACAATTAAGAGCGTGTTGTTTTGACATTCCATTGAGAAGGAGATGCTGTTCCATCTGGCCTTTTAATTCGCACGCCGCCAACCTCGCAGCCATGGCTAGTAAAAGGCAGCAATACTTCACACTTGCAAATCCCACGCGACGGTAGGTGATCTAGTGTCACTTTGCGACTCCACAAGTCGAAAGTAGTTGGAACAACACAAAAGCTTCGTTCTCATGCGCGTTGATTATATTTTCAATCATGCTACCATGTTCGTATGCACGCAAGCGGCGCCTTGCACTATTGTGTCATCTACAAGAGACATGCTATGGAATTTCATGAATGTCGTAGCGTTGGAGGCATGTGCGCGAAAGAATTGAACCGAGCCACGACCCTTAAGGCCGCATGAATCACACAGAGGCGGTCCATATATGGTCTAATGCCAGCGCCGGTCCACACACACCGCCGGCGCGTCGCTTGATGTAATTCCGATGACCATATCCGTAATGTTTATTCTTAAATGCCCGAGTGTGCACGTATATGGAGCAGGCATAGTGTGCGCACATACGCAACAATAGCGTCGTTGGTAATGTACACTTGTATGCTGGTCGATTTAATTTTACGCCGAATTTCACGGCAAAAATCAACAAATTCTAACACGATTGAAGTACTCGTGGGCAAAAGGCAGATATTACTGATGCAAGAGCGGTCCATACCCACCATTAAAATCAACTTTCATTGCGATGCGCCGCAAAGTGCAACAGAACTATGTAAATTCCAACTCGTACACGATGAGTTTGCAATTCTCACGGGTCATTTGTTCAGATCTTAAGAAAACTGCTTAGGCATTTACGATTGGCGTTAATGTTCTTATTTTCCTTTTGAGACAGTGTGCAATTTGAAACAAACTCACCCGAGCTGTATGCTCCGTCTTAGTGGTGGTGGTTGATGCATCAAAATCACTTTCCATACAATCTCCGAAGAAAGGACATCGTACGTTGCCCGTTGATGTATTCATGATACAACGGCCTGGCTGTTTTTTGAACAGGTTTTTTTACCCCGCCCTCTTTGTTTTATTATTCCACGTATGCACAATGCGATCGCAATTTGTCTTTGGTACGTTTTTCAAGATAACTCGTATCTGGCACATGTGTGCGCCGTTCCTACCGGTAGTTCCGGTGCGAAACTGGCTTACCTACATGCCGCTCTAACGTCGGCGCGCACCCTGCGCACACAAACATTTGCAGATAATAAAATACCAAAATGTTAACAAGGAGGCTTTTGTGCGATAACAAGCTATTACGCGCGCGTTTGTATGCCGGCAGCTCAGCCAGCTTATTCACGAGCTTCAATAATGCGGCGACTGCAAGTCGTCCAGCAGCGTCGGCTTCCTCCATCCTGACGCATTCGCGCACAATATGATGCGGAATCGCCAACGTACGTGAACGGTGAACAGTTACGTGCGTTTTTCGTAATCGCTCATATCATACACCCCCGGTTTCCTCGGCGGCCCAAAGCAGCAGTTGAAATTGCTGCGCGCTGGGCACATTGCGTCAAGAGCGTTGGTTGCTTATTTGTTCATTTTATTTTCTTGCACCAACACACATCCTTAGAGAGGTGCTGGATAGGAAAGGAAGCACCTACACGTGAAGCCTACGATCATAGATGCGATGACTACAAATAGACAGACTGCGCACGCCTTCTTCGCGAACGTTTTGAAAAACAGTTACGGGCGTTTTCTGTGCTAAAATAGGTCATTAACAATAATTAAGAAGGACACGTGCCATGCCATATCTACCGTGAAGATAATATTCTAAAATACTCACAATGTGATGAAGACACGATAATTTGATATTCATCAGTGGTTTCTAGGAATGTTCTGCAAGAAAAGAGAATTACAATTATTAAGGTCCGGGTAATTGAATTCCTGCAAAACATTCATATTTATTAAAAGCCATAAAGCTCGAAATTCCATAATGCATGTCCATTGTGAATGTACTTAATAATGGTGCGTTACTCTGCTCAATGGCGGTTCATTTGAAGTTTTTACAGCGGTATTTTAGAATCCTGAGGGATAATGTTTTTCACGATAAACGCAAATCAGGAAATGTGGAAACGTTTATTGCTTAAAACTAAAGAGTTGTTAGTCTAGCCGATTCATTGTCTTCATATTCAAATTACAGAGCATAATTTATTAGCTTATTATTATAGGTAATATTACTTCGGTTATGTGCATTCGTTGGGGAGAACGAAAATGAATAAAACACTCGTTTAAGATAAATGTAAAATAATTTCACACCAGCTTCGCGTTCATTTTGAGGCACGATTCTCAAGAACCTCCAGAAGTTTACTGCTATCTCAAATTATCTATCGTATCGTGCCGTTCATCCTCACTAATTTACGTGGTACATTCCTCTTTAATTTTTCATACTAACATTGTTCAACTATCGCATGTACGGAATGTATCTATCATTAAAGCAACATTTGATATGTTTAGTTATGGAATTATCAATTTCCAAGTAGATGCCAATTGGAATTCGAGTCATACCTTACTAATGATATGGCAAAACAGTTTAATAATGGCTATCGGGTTATCACAACGCTAAAATATACACAATAATATAATAATATCTCGATCGTGGTGTCTGAGTATCGTGTGCACGAATGTCCACATTGCATAAGACGTTTTAATGGCAGTCGGTGGCGTTGAACGGACAGGAATTTCGCTACAACCATCTCCCGCTCGCAAACCATTTCTCACAGACCTGGAGCCAACTTTTCATGCGAGTGTGAATCGCCCAACGCATTAATGCATCTCTAAAGCTCTGATAGAGTGACTGATGAATATTTACTTCCTCCAGTTTCCATTCAATTTCCAACACTGAGGCTTGAAAATAGTACACCGCAGTGTTTAGCTTTATTTCCGCTCTTCTATTCTTGGTTTCTGGCCTCTAATAGGAGCAAATGTGCATACAATCTTATCTCGTGCTATGAGGCGGAGCGATAGATGCGGGAGATAAGATAAACTCCGAACGATATGACACAAAACCTCAAACATCATAAAATTCCAACCAGTACTCTCTAAACGGCCATAAACATAAATGGAGGCATTTTAATTTCCGGGATTACTACTCCCATGGCATACCCTTTGAATTGGGGAACATTTCCCATGAAGTTTAAGCATTTTGAGGAGCTTAAGGAGTGAGATGGGCTAGGAACACCACTAGATCTACTAAATTCGTTGCTCATTGAAAGATTTACCCGCTGGTGCGCATACAACAACTGAGCAGCAGTCTAGACCTCCAGACGAGACTAGAAAAATAAATATAAATAAAAAATAGCATGTCCTAGCCAGCACACACGCTCACATCCACACAGGAAGGCGACTCCTCCTCGCTCGGGCCCCACCGTTGACGTCTCCCACATCTAATTGAACAGTTCTATGAACACACACCAACTACATCACAACATGGTGAACAACTTTATCCTCTCGCCCAATCTTTATGCCAGCCTGCGTCACAAACCCCTATAATGCAACTCATTGCTTTCATATTCGTGTGCGCTATTTACTATTATTGGGAGTGATTAAAAATTATTAGATAGCTGGAGCAGATGATGGCATGGTGGTATTCATATTCGACTAGGAAGTGAAAAAATTTATGATGATTTACACTGTCAATAATTGTAATGATTCTACGCCACAATTCAAACCATCCTCCAGTGTAACAAAATATGATGGAATAAGCAATGACGCAGGTGGAGTTGTCTGCGTGTTTTGCTGGAAGTCGATGTTGACACTTTTTTCAACAAGCGCAATTCTCGAAGACGCAATAAAATCGATGTTTATGTGCGAATCTAGTACGTACGTACTTACACAATACGCAGTATGTTGCAGTTTCCTTCTCCGGCGCGAATTAAATCCACTTGGGCACTACTGAAATGATTGGCAAGGTTGTGGACGATGAGACAACACCATTCTGCAAGTCACACACAAATCACGGACTTTGATAATAAACGCACACGCCAAACACATTGATGGACGGATGGGCTTGCAATTTGTTCGCGATCGCTCGCTCCAGTTTGTGAGCAGCAAACCTGTTGCCTGGGTGATTTCTCGAGTTTCACTGGTGCCACAACACCACTGGCTAAAAATCCAACGTCCGCTTTGGTTTCGCTGGTCTAGGCGCACTGAGTGCGAAATGCTAGAATATCTCCCAGCGACTCCGAGAATGTTCCAGAGCGAGACATACGATCGCAAATGCGCATGGTTTTTGATAAACGAAACAAAACGCGTCGAAGCCGCCGATAGGCTTGCGGCGGTCTGACTTGTCGCCCCCACTCTGAATGGCGAATATATTGTTTCTATATGAATTTTATAAAATGTCCGCGGACTTTCCTTTGTTCCCACCGAGCAAATTTTGGATAACAGATAACAATTGCGTGCATTTGATAGAACTTGCCTGGAGGGTTTCGCAGTAACCCAACCAAGAAGAAACGTTGGAATCTTTATTCTAGTGACACCACAGAGTGTTCAGAAAACAAAATGGCTGCCCCGTTGCAACCATGGTAGATATTAAGCTCCTTTGGAGAGCATTCAAGGAATTTAGTTGACACAGAAATGTATCACGATTCCTTAACGCACTCTTGTAATACAAGCATTAAAATATGCAAATATTTATGACGCTTTTGTCTACGTTGAACTAGTTTTAACGACAATTCCATAACAAATAATAAAAAAAAAAAACTAAAATGACATAAAAGAAAAAACTAGACAATGGCACCACTAGCACGACAATTAACAACCGATGACAATGTTTTTCTTTAACGGTGTCATTTTTTTCCTTAATAAAAACCAAACCGCAATCTTTGTGTATTCTTATGAAAGGTGCTGCAAGCCCGAGTATACGTAAATAAAACGACCATAATCGCTTCGTATTACCGCACTACGTGCCACAAGTTGTCGGACGGTGTAGTACTGGAATATCATATCAGAATACATATGCAAAGCAATATGCACAAGAATGAATAATGGAAATAAAGTGAAATTCGACCCGGCAAAGCACTAGCGTTATCGCAACGTGGAAGCTTTCAGGTATTCAAACGAAGCGAAATTCGAATAAAAATGCGCACTGCCTGCATGCGTGCCGATTGATATCAATTATTAGAAGCATTGCGATAACAAGAGCAAATGCGTGACAGGAAAGGTGTGAAAACGCGCGACGTCCTTCCCGACAGCCAATTTCGCACGGTTGGCCGGTGTCAAATGCTTCAAGGAGGAAGACAAAGTCGGCGCTGGCTTGCTCCTAACTAGCATATCTCTTACCCAACAACCTCCGGGAGACGACCAATCTTGGCCGACGCGAAATTATACGCTTCCGACACAGCGCGGTCAACACCGTTGACCGGCTGAGCCCACCGTCTGCGCATCTCTGGGTCATATTGTCTATTTTCGGGACGGCGGGGACGCCAATTTAGAAGAGACGGCTGGCGGCTATGCTATAATCGCCTCTACTCTAAATTCCTTGTCTAGGTAACCCCCGCTTTACATTCGAGTACCCGTCGTCTGGTGACGTCCAAAAATGTCATGTTTTGCATGCCTGTGTCGCATTCACGTGCAACCAGTTGTGATCTGTGTATGCCACCTCTGGAAATGTGGACGAAAATCACAGATTGCATGGCTGGCGGTATTAAACGATCCGCACACCGGAAGCAAGTATTACCACGTCGACGCAGCACGGCACCTCATAAGTATTCAATTACGGCACGTAAAATGACCATCATTAGATTAATAACCTAACCACCCTTAACGTGCCTAATTAACGTTTAATGCCAACAAATGCCTGAGCTCCTGCGAGCGGCGACCTGAAGAGAGAAAGAAAGAGAGAGATAAGGAGCGAGCCATTTTATTTTCGGATGGGCCCCGCAGACAAAACAGTGACAACAGAGCTTTATTATTTCTGTCACTAATGTGCATTGTGAAATGCACACGCACCGCAGTGGGCGCAAACAAAACGCATCGATAAAAGCCGTGGTAATTACAAAACTTAGAAACTAGAACGGCATTCTGGGAATCGTTTAAAATTTTTGAAATGTTGACCCCTCCTAGAAGTGGCTAATAATGCTGGCGGTTCTAACTTCGAGTAGTACATGAATAATGCGGCAATGAATTTGCTGCATTCTGTATAATTGATAGCTTGTGGTATGTAGTCATGATAACACTTTTTTTGCAGAATTTGTGTTACAACATTCCGAATGCATACATGGTTGAAACCTTGTGAATTACACTAAATCCACATCATTGGAAAAATCGTAATTGTTCTGGTTGGAGATGAATAATGCTCGTAAAAATTGGAAAAACTGGCGGACTTGTGATTTGTATGATTATCATGCAAACATGACTTACCTGCCAGCAATCGCAGAACGCAACAACAAATTCCCGCTTCACTAGTTTGCGTTATTGTCAAACATTCATCTTTTTGTTAAGTGTTCTGAAGTATGAAAACGTGAAAATCGTTACCAAGTCGAAACTTTCACAGATATAATACCGGCAATTCCTCCGCCGTAAGAGTAATCATGATTCATATTAAAATTTAAAAACTCAAATACCAGCCAGCATGCATGGTGGGTCACAAACGCAAAAAGCATTTTTATTTAACAAGCTAGTTTTGGGAAAACTAATTGAAGCAGTAGTACACAGGAAACGAAATAAGAATTGACGATATAGGTGGGCATAATGAAATAAATGATTTCCGAGTTGATGCGCTTGTTTTTCACATGTCAGGTTAACTATTTTAGACCAATTTCAAGAGCTGTACGATGCGGAGCATTCGATTGTTAACGCGATTTCTCGCGATGAAGACACGATGGTTGGATGGACTGTAGCCAAGGAGGCCCAGGATATCGGACTCGCGCCGGTCGAGACCAAGGTACGGATGGTTGCTCAAGCGCACACGCCGACACGGTAACGACCCCACAAAGCGAACGACAGTGCACTCTGCTACGAATTGGGTCTCCGCACCACGACGTGCAGTAGAAGAGCTGAAAACGTTGGAATTCGCCCGAAGGCGAAGAAATGAAGAGAACCGAAATGAACATAAATAGACAATATTTAAAATTTAACACCCATGCGCACGAACCACTTACAATTTACGTGCGTGGTGGGGTATTTCACTGGTATAATAAACAATTTCACTATTTTCACGATTCCTATGTTTCCCCCAAAAAGTTATCGAAGTATATTTTTTAGGAACGCCTCACACTTTCTACGAAAACAAATAACTCTGACGATCTCCAGTCGGGAAATATAACAATATAACACGTATTTAACTTAATTTAGCTTTGAAAAATGTGAAACCCCCATAACGCTAGAAAATTTTAACGATTCCGAAAATGGCACTCGTAAACTGCTTTACACAAATACCTCATCTAGATCGACTTTTAAATTTAATTTCGCTCGCCAACGAGTAAAAATTCTTAGACATAAATTATCAAGAAATAGCCGAGTAACGATGCACAATGCGCTAGACGACTTTTTGATAAAAGTGTCCTTCTCGGAAAGCAAGATAAAAATGGGGAACCAGTATTTTCCGGGAAAAGGTATTGGACATTACACAGTGGTGATTTTATCGCCTCGTTTTCAGATGCAAACAACGCTTTCTTGCATATTTCAACAATAAAATTTCATTAAAAGCATTTAGAACACAAGGTAGACAAGGCAATTTGAGCGTAATTTATGTGGTTATATATCACATGGTGGAATGCATTTTGCCTCCGATATCTGCAACTTTCCTATTGATTAATTATTACTTATTGCGTGTTTCATGACGAGCTTGCATGTTTAATTTCCATTCACCGACGAGTTTTTCCCGTTGTCGCTAGGTCGGAATTAGAAGCCCCGACACTTGATGAATATGTGAGATGCCTGCCGAATTCGTAGAAGGCGAAGTGCGGTGCTAAGCAAACCATCGCTTCTTTGCAACTACACTAGTCTCTTTCTGGCCAATTAATTCTATCGAAGTTAAGGCGAAGGCTGAATTACGAAATAAATTACAATGCATTAAGGCATCCTGAAATCGTACATTTTAGGTTACTTAATCTCAACTTAAAATTAGGCATTCAATTACGTGTAATTAAAACTGCTGGAGGTACGTCGCACGCCGATTCCATTATGTTTCATTCTAGCCTCCTCCGAAATAACAACAATAACAAGCAAATACAGATGAACACAAAGGTGCATAAAATAACTTACGTTATCAGCTGATATCGGCAAACACATTCGGGATACAATCGAGGCAACGTCCAATTCCAAATAAACGCCAGGCAGTCATGTTCTTGGAAGCATGGTGGTAATCGCTGAGTAAATCACTGAGTCACTAGTATATGAGAATAATGTCACTTGTCATAATCTAAAGTTCTATAATCCACTTGGTTTGCTGTAGTGTTGACATGGCGCGAGTAGCAGCTGATTGCAGAGGAAGTTGAGGTGAGACCAACCATGGGACCTGGTTGATTTGCAGATTGTGGGTTGTGCTGATAATATTCTAATGTTAACCATCGATGGAAAATATTTGGACGAGTACACACGGCGATGTTGGTGATGCTTCGCGTGCGTCGTGCTCACGAGGCAAACGTTAGTGACCGACTGCACGATGGTGTTTCAGGCTGGAAGTAAGTGCACAAAACTATCGGTCGGACTGCGCGCAGCCGAAGTAATCTTTTGGTAGGGACAGGCGCAGAGTCAGCGCACAAGAACGCACTATCCAGACGCATGTTGCGCGCATTACGACTATGAGTTGCAATCAAATGCCTAGAGCAAA
>JAODGC010000010.1:1844763-1865676 GCA_027574925.1 Ecitoglossa quadriceps
ACTCGAAAGAGGAAAATGGAGATTTTGAAATAACATTCAAAAACCACCGGCACCTCCACCATTTTTATGACGAAATTCTGAAAGAACATATATTGTTGAATATAATCTCAGCAGGATCAGAATCCACGTCCCCATGGGAAATTCTTGAATGCCGCCATTCATCAATTTCCTGCATCCTTACATTACACATTGATAAATAATTTATGACTTCCTAATTGAAACTCTTCATCTATCTACCGAGGAAGAATTCCGACTCAAAGGATGGTTCCATTCTTTCAATATCATACATCATTATAGACTATAATTTAAAATTAATTTGAGATTACTCTGGGTTGAGTATCCCATTCAATGCATTTTTGCATCTACATTGCAATTTGTCGACTCAATGAGCAGCTCATTTTATGCTCCCTCTGTCCCAGAATTGAAATGGATCCATTTACTTTTACGACTTTATTGTTACTTGTGCAAACTCATAATTATTGTCTAAAGTATATCAGAGATTTGTTCTTCTATCGAAGAATATGCTCACATGCTTTGTGCTTATGTCTATTAAACACCACAAAACAAACTTGAAACTTCATCCTGGGTATTTAGAGAGTAAGAACCAAAGCTAGCTATTAAATTAATTATATTTCTGGACGGATTGTTTGCAAGGGGCGTATATGTAAGTTGTGTGTGCGGAAAACAGGCGTGGATTAAATACATATTACCGAATTCGTCTCGATTGTCGCACTCACGCAACAATTTTCCAATCGGATGCCATGTTGGTAAGCGGATGAGTTTGGTGGTTACCCTAAAACATGTACCGCAATTGTATTGGCCTATGTGCACTTGTTAAAGTGCTCGACAGTGTCAATATCTTCATTTTTTCCTGTTTGATGTAAAACGCTGTAAATGCTACAACGTGAGCAATTCAACCAACACGTTATCTTTGCTTGATATCTTCCTGCCACGGGATATGTATCCGTTGAAGTACATAGAAAACTACTTATTATCGAAATTCACTGAAGGCGCTCGCGCTAATGTCGGAGGGGAAATAAAGTGTAAAAAGGCCCGCGACCCCTACTTACTTACCGTCCATGTATCGTTAATTTAGACAGCGCTTACTTAATTAACATTGTGCTGGCAATTGATGGACACTCCACTATCGTGTAAAGCAGTGTGATTTGTTTTCTTCATCGATATAATCGTGCTTTGAAAGAATTTGAAGGAGGATTGTTTTTTTCACAGAGGCAGCACTCTAATTTGAATGCACATTGAAAGCAGCAGCTTTTTGGACTTCTATTGATTATCTTGGGCTTAATTCTACGAAATGTATTGGAGGTGTTGAATCACAAAAAAATGCGTGGCATATATGCCCAGCATATGCGAAACGTGCCCGCATTACATACTTCATTCATTCATCCTCCACTCCGTAATCGCATAATCGTATAAATAGGATCCGGTTCCGGTTGACGTATTTCCGTACGACTTCCGCAACGTTCAGCAGCAGTTCATTCATGCCCATCGGCCGGTTCACTCACTCGTGCCCAGGCCGCACCGCAAAACGCACACCGCGCCGACTGTGGCATATTAAAATCCGCAATCACATTGAAAGTGTCGGCCGTGTTTGCGGCTGGCTTCGCATGCAGACCCACAGCATGGTCCATGAAAAATATCGGTACACGACGAATAGCGCAAACAAAAAGGCGACATTCCTCCATTCCACATTCGCGGTGGGCGCTACATGCTAAAGCCAGGCGGATGACTGAATGAAAACATTCAATGCACAACTTCATTCAGCAATGGCAGCTCAGGAAATTGTTATATAAATAATTATTCGCAAGGTTGTTTGTTGAACAAAATGCATTCAGTGTCGCATTCAACCATGATCACATAACAGGTGTACAGGTCTTTCCAACTGCAGATGAAGAATGTGTTGGGCCCCATTATTATTTCAAGATTTTGATTGAGAATTCGAACGAAGAGCACAGAAACCTAGTGAAGTAATTAATAGAAAAGTCAAAAGTAGAGTCTAATTGAATGATGGTAGATTTTTTCCAAGGAATACAGGCGCCTACAAGCAATGCGCAACTTGTCATTCACTGTTACAGTTATAATTACGCGTTCTATGCTGCCGACTCATAGAATCGCATAAAATGTCAATTTACACTTTACTCACGTTTGGCATAGCGATCGTGTACCGTCGCCATTGCACAATTGTTCAGTTCGTGGAATGTCCATAAAGCTGCCACCAACCGGGCATTCCCCAAAGATTAGCAATCGAAGCACCCACATGTTACTTCTTTATCGCTACGCAACAGAAGTCTCTCAGTCATCAGATTTCCCAAATATTGCCACGACCAGCAAAATATTCCTACCTGCCATTTGCGGGAATGCTAATGTTGAACCGGAATGCAAGTAGCATTGGCATCTTCCTTGAGTTGCAGGTTGCAGGCGTACTACATAGAGTAACTTTGTAATCCTTGGACTAACCGCAGACTACTCTCTTCTCCTGCCAGCCACACTCTGGTGTGCGTGCCCACATTGAGCACAGGCAACGTTGTGCATTTCTAGCAAATTCTATCACGTCTCGGCACTTCGGTACGCCAATCTACATTCTTCTGCATCGAGCGCCGAGCTCCTCGTGTGCGTTTCGGCCGTGTGCGCACACGAAATGCGGTGGATTCCTTTAAATACTTAACACCAGCCGCACCAGGTTTGTTTGCGAAAATCGCGAATGCAAACGACTTCTCGTAATCTACCTGCTGCCATCATTAACGCATATTAGAAACGCGCATTCCTGTTGCTGGACATTTTCGTTTATCGTTATAGAAAACGCACGAAAGCCGCTGTTTCCAGTTGGGCCGTAATTTTGCGTTATTACGTGAAACTACAGTGTTGCAATTGATGGTTCACCCAACACCCAGCACATTGATTAGAGACAGTGATTTTCGTAAAACTTTTGGTAGGTGCTCCAAAGTTCATGCTGCACCTTTGAATTCCAGAAATACATCCGAGGTGGTTCTCGGATTACAAGCGGCGGCGTACTCTTGAGCAAGAAAAAAACACATATCTTAGAGGCAGCTAGAGTAGATCAAAGCCATTTACGTTTGGAAAAAAGCCAAATTCCTCAGTCCATTGTTCTTCCTGCTTTCTATTTCTCCACAAGCAATCTGAAAATCCAGAAAAACCTCCAACAGATTTACCGTCTTTATATTTTTTTATTGAACAGTTTTATAGGTACATTTTAATTTCTTCATTTCCACCCCATTACATAGCCTACATATGTATACTATATGAATATTTAATGCTTCTCTAATATCACAGTTTTGTGTTATTGACAATGAACAACTTTAGGAGTGCGATTTGGAGAACTGCCTGATTGGACACGCGATCAAAGGAATAAGTACAGATAATACTTTATGGTTGTGAATCACAATAACCATTAGCAAACCGTGATTACCGGAAAATAACAAGTGTACTTAGGCATTAAGTATAAACGGTGGCTCAGACTGGAACCTACAACCGGGTGGATGACTTAAAGTACATAAAATAGGTTACATATTTGGATTGATTAGCCTAAAATCGTAAAATAAATTAAAATCAAATTAGCGCCCAGGTTTTACAAGAGTGAGGATACTATCCAAGTCCGACATCCAGTGTCATCATTACGAGAAAGCCAAGAACAGCCCCCCAGGTCGCCAACTTCCCATTGCCACTGAAACAGACAGAGTTAATATTAGGCATGCCCACAAAAGCAATGTCGCCTAACAAATTTAATTACAGCAGAATATCAAAATATAATAGTCAGCACACACACTGGAACGATAGAAGTTTAGGGAGATCATTTGGCTCCATGATCTAGCGCGACAGAAATTTTTGCCTCTTGTAAAAATACATATTGCAAACGTTGATACGAAAATTACGACGTTCGAATTCGGTCGCGAGATTACGTGTCGGCCGTCTGCGACCTAGATTTAGGAATAGAACTCGCTTAGCCCGCGCGTCGCGACCGGTCAGCTATTTGTTTGTATACGAATACCGAAAATTGTTATTTTTCGAATTCGTTTCGTCTATTCCGTACCAGCCCAGTAGCAGCCAGACACAACTCCAACACATGCTCTCCTGCCATGAGCGTTCCAGAGTTGTTTTTATATTTCGCACCAATATCAACTTCCTCAATAATTTTCCTATAATAGTTTGGAACGCTGCCCGACCACAATAAATAAACATTACGAGTTCTTATTTAGACTTCGAGCTGAACCGAGCGAGAATCATTCATATTGCTGCCCGAATTGGCTGATGGCCATCGTCTGCCTCCACTGATGGATACGCTTAGGAAAAGGGGGCGGCAGACAGTCTTAAAATCCGACTTAAATTTATTCCTCATCTTTGAGACTGGCACTCGCCAATAAGATTCCACATAAAACCAAAGCCATTCGTACTGAAGGGCAGCACTATTATACTTACGCAAGTTATTTATTCAACAAGCGAATAAAAACGAATGCTGTTACTAAATATGTCATTAAAGGAAGCTAACTACTAGTCTCAGCACGTCTACGCAATTGCTACCCTATAATCTAACCAAGTTTTTTTCATTTTGTGCACTTGCACAGCGCGACCAGAAAGTCCGCTGCGCATCAGCGGGCCAGCGATTTAAACTTCAGCTGGGTACGTTGGTGGTTCGCACGACATTCCAAGCTTGTGCACGTTTGTCGTCCAAAAGTCACCTCAGAAATCATCAGATGGACGAAATAACAATCATATTAATTTACCGTACGCACACGCGTACCTCATTCTAATGGTACGCGTACACCTCGATGAATGGTAAGCAAACCAATTATTATTTAAAGCACGCACATTCGGACACAGTCAAGTGGGCACAAGAAAATTTTTTCGGGAATTTTGCCTGCCCATTTATAAACAGTATCTTCGTATATCCCATTGTTTAGAACTACTGCTAGCATGTGATTAGTTTTTTTTTCTATATTGTATTCGGCATGTTGTCTCCTTCAATTACTTACCATAATTTGGGTTTAAGCTCAGTAGCTGAATGCATTTTCCTTAGTATGCAACATCTGGGTGGTGTCGAGACGGTCGCAGGTGATAATGTGATCCGCGCATTTGCGAAATCCGCGAGGTTGGGCGCTAATTCGCGACCTTCACGCTTCCGACACGAGCGCCACAAAGCCACCGAGGTCTGATGGCTAGGTTAGGTTAGGTTAGGTTGCTACGAATCCTAGAAACTGTTTGATAGTCGACACTCCACCACCGTACAAGCAATATCTATTGCAAGTTACTCTCCTCAAAAAGAATTCCATTTCGTAGCATATGCCATTAGAACCACTAATCTCTAATACAAAATCCAACTCAACTGTACAGGTTGCATAAGCAGTAATAAGCAAGCAACATCACATCTCTCATACAAACCATTGCAAACAAACTCCATATAAGAAATACAATATACTCCAATATAACACTAGTAAAACCTCAACTCCCACGAGAACCAATGTAATTAATACTATACTAACAATACACATCTTTCGTATCAAACTAATATAAATCATTACTGTGGAAGGAAGTGTTTTTTTGACGTACTTCGTTTAACTAGTACATATGCATGAAAAATTTATAGGCCAATGTGTTGGTTTAAAATGGAAGCTTTTGTCAAAATATTATTCGGGTGAGCACTGTGAGGGTTCAGTAAGTCATCCAAACACATTAGCGTATGGTTAAAGTTCAGGATTGTAAGAGGTTGAATAAGAAGATATAAGTTGAGATCATTTGCAGATCACAAGTTTCAAGGGTGACACATTCACGATGATGAACGGTGTGCAATCTATTCAACAATCGCCTGCAATGCGTCAACATCAAAATAGATACATAAGGTATCAACGATTTGAAGTGCAAATCACTATTCTTAATATCGATAGATGAGTCATTTCATTAAAGCAACAATATCTGCATATGTGTATAAATTGCGATTGTATCATGAATCATGATATTATTAAATGTGTCTAGTATCACATGAATTTCTTTGAATCAATTGCGTACTTGAAGCCTGCCATCAATGAATTTCAAGAAAAGCCATTTATCAAATGTACGGAGAAATGCCAACAATTCAAAGTGCACATTACAGTTTTATCGCTGGCAATGACGTCAGTATTGCAACCGATGTTGTAAGAATTTCCCGAATCAATACTTGCGCAAAACAAAATAAGCGCCACTCCAATGAAATGCAATCAAGGCATATGCATACTTTGCGAGAGTGTTTCCTCTCTTGACTTTTTCCTTCTTTCTTACAATGACACTTCCCCTGCTTTCCTTATCCCTGCAACTGCATTAATTCATAGACCAACGTGGCACACAGCAACAGGAGCATTCATTTTTGTTCAGCTTGCAAACAATAAGATGTTTTCTCCTGACAGGCATTGAGAGTATGCAGTACCAAGTCATACAACGTTGATTAACGTCCTGCATTCTTTTCTTCAATGTCATAGGACGTGTGTGTATGCGTGTACATGCTATGCCCGTGTGGCAACAACAACCAGGCAACGAGCATTACGTGTACCGGCGAAGAGAAGGCGGACTGGAATTTCGAGCTTTTCTCGCGGCGGTTTGCCGGAGCTCGATGGTCCACTTATTTATTAACGGCTTATTGGCGCTCGCCACCAGTTCCGCCATCGGTAAAAAGCACACACATTTGACGCGACAGATGAAAGAGGCCGAAGGATTAGACAGCCACCGCTCAGCTGACTGGCGATGACGAAATGGAAGAGAATTACTCCAATATTAGAAACCCCCCATTTAAAATGCGAGACAGAAAAGAGGCAAGAGGAAGGTGGTTGGAAATGAAATGCGCACTGGACGCTGTCGGTTTGAGGAAGTTGGCCACCGTACCAGAGGCACAAAGCGTATGTTATTTCAACAAGAACACGTTGATAAATTATTGGCAGTGCGAATGGTGACAAAGGCGTGCGCATGTAACCGAACAAGTGGGCGTTTAAACGTAATGATTTCATCGGTGATAGTAGCTAAGTTTTGCGAATATGCAAAAGTTACGTATGACAAAGCATAACCCCGTGCTACATTAATTAATCCTGCGGTGCTGGACGTTCCATTGAAATACAATCGAATGTATCAAGGAGCTGTTCTCCTTGAATACATCAAAAAAATCTGTTTTTTACAAATTTAAATCATGTTAGTTTTCTAAATCTAACAATAAATCCTTCAATATCTGGTGTAGTAATATTACTAGTTCATTTCAGGAAATTATCATGACTGGTTGTTCCAATCCATAAAACAATAGGCGAACGATGCCTGGTTCATTAACGAGTCGCTCACAGATTCCGCATTCCACGCAATTTGCCACCATTAAAACTCGAAAAAGACTTCGTTATTTTCGAAAATACGGGTGGGCCCCGAATGTTATTGTTTGTTGCTTTCTTGCAAGTGCAACTTGCGACCGGCGGCCTCGCTGCTATAAAAAGTCGCTGGCCAAAAACGCGGCGGTGAAATTTACGACGGCGCGAGATGAGCGCTGCCGCTGCTGGACTCTTGCTGCCGCTCCGCGAAAGAAGAAGCCTTTCTTTCGGCGGGCGCTCGACGAGCGGGTTCAGTGCGTCCGATGCTGCGACGAGGGCCTTTCCTCTTTTCCCTCTGTCGCTTTTTTCAGCTGGGCTATTCCCATTCGGTTGTCTGAGCAGCGCGCGGAGTACGCATCGGAATGCACCGTCCAAGTCGTGTTCGCAGGCAGGCACAACGAGCCGCGAGTTCGTTGCGCAATCATCAAATATTTACGCATTCCGTGTATAACGCGCGCAGCCTATATGTATCATTACCGAGCCGACCAGAATCAGCGTCACGTTGAATGCGAGCTGGATGCGCATGACATCGGAATAAGAACCAAACACCGAAAATGCAACGCTCTGGATTGAATGCCCACTTACTTGGTATTTGCTTCGGGAATTATGTCATCGACGACAACATAGATCATGGCACCTGCTGCGAAGGATAATGCGTATGGTAACGCTGGACTTGCTAATGCTACCGCAACCGCCCCCAAAACACCGAAGATGGGTTCCACCATACCACTTAATTGTCCATACCTGCAAAGAAGAAGCCAACATCAGGATTGGTAAAGATTGGGAGAAAATTGTCTCCAATTGTAAAGTTCTCTTAGTGTGAGCATGCAAGGCGTTTGTACAGCGTTAGTTTTGCTCGCATCAAAGTAAAGGAATGCGGTCAGCAATTCTCTCTCCCACACCAGCAACATCAAAGTTCCTATTTAATCATCAAAACACCACCCAGAAAATTAAAACTAAAAACACCTAATTAGGTACCCCTAAATAAATCAGCTAAGGACATGTCTTGTATCAAAAAGCTACCTGCAGGCTGAGGTACTTAGTAAGCATGTGCTACCAACATATTTGTACATGGTTATTTATCTCACACCGCTTTGTCCTGTATATTCGTAGAGCATGCAACAATTGCCATAACTAATTTGAATATTTTTCAACATCCGCAAATGTGCGTTGCAAGTATTTCTACAGTGTACGCCGTTTATTACATGGTCTATTGCAACATTGAGCTCTTCGTGGCACGAGCAGTAACATACATTAAGTGGATTCAACAATAGTCATTTCGATACTTTCAGTTCCGGGTACCTCAGCGTCTGCATGCCTGCAGCTAAGAACTAAAGCTAGAACATGCATGAATGCTTAATAAATAAGTGTTTTGCGGTACGGATGGATTGACCACAGCAGACGGCATGACCTCGCGTTAAATTTGGAGCAAAGTGAAGGAATTTCGAATGCAAATCTATGATGTTACTTAGTTCAACACACCAAAATACGCAGTAATATAAAGCATTAATATGGAAACAAGTATAAACGCGAATAAATAATAGCCAACTGGAAAAATATTACATTCTTTACTACGAAATCAAAGCAAACATCTGAGGAATTTTCAAAGAATGCTTAGCAAATAGCAACATGTGTGATCACTTATACCGCACGAGTTTTTTTTTTGCTTCGTTATTCGTCATGCCATGAAATATCTAACCGATTGTGAATTACTTTTTTCGCCGTAATCATTCACTCCGAAGCGAAGCAATTGAAATAATTTCAAATCCTTTCCTTTCCAATGATATGCAATCCTTTAAATGTCTGAGATTCTTGGTGCGAGTACTCGAAAACTATGTGCGGAATCAGTGTCGAGATCGGATTAACATGAAGGAGATAAATTCCCCAGCAGCGTTCATGTGCGTTGTTGAATTTTAATAGATGTTTATATCGAATGCGCAATGCATAAAATTAATGTACGTGTTTTGCGACCCTGCAAGGCCGTTTGCCGCTCATTAAGCTCTTTCCCTGGCGCTGGTCGTTGAAGCTGACACACGTGTGGATTTCCATAATACCCGGCCCCTCCACGCAAAATCGTTCAGTTCTGTAATCCATAGCGCCAAGAAACGCTTGCTAAAATCGCCCGGGATAAATTGATTTGAAAAGATACCACGATTCGCACCTTGTTTGCATGGCAAGACATACAATACTTGCTTAAATACATGTTTTGTCATCGTGTAAGCATTTGGAGGAGTACGCACACATTGCAGATTAATTTTTCTGTTCACGGCTCGACGTAGCATATTGATGAAACAGCGACTGTTTTATAAACATCCGCAGACTAGCTAGAGCATGCCGCTGGACAACAAACTGCGCAGAACGCACGTTATGAAATTGTTTCATTGATAAACATGTTTTATTTACAGTATAGTGTTTACATGACAGTCAATGCGACATCATAATGAATATTAGTCAGTAATGTTATTAGAAGAGTTCGGCGGTAGTGCTGTGCTTTCGTGGTGTCCTATGGATGAAAGCACTTCCTTATCGTCTCCAGCGCGTGTTCAAATAATTGTCAAATGCATTAAGTGCACTGCAGGAAATGGTACAGAAACCAGTTATCCTCATCGTGAAAACCTGTCCTGCGCGTGCGCATCTTTAAACCAGAATCAGTCCCCACATAAAAAAGGACATTATGGTAGAGAATAACCTCTTGGAAATATTGCAGAATAAGTGAATAGGAAAATTGATCAAGTATAAAATGTTAGCAGAATAACGATTGCATCCACATCCTCTAGTCCTACATTCATTAAAACCACGATTTGCCATCCGAGATAAAATATTAAAGCGTGGATTCAATCATTTTGTACTATGCCATTATCCATGACCTAAATAGGCAAACGCTCAATAGAAAAATTCAAATATCTAACTGGCACTGTGTGGTATGCCATGGCACGGCTGGCAAATCGACGACTGCCAGTAACACACAATTCTCATGCGCACTCGACATAATATTGCCATGCCGACCATTACTTTACCTAAATAAATAGCAAATATATAGCTTAACCGCCTTACGGACTTAAAATAATCCCGCGAATAACTTATTTACTTAGCTCGACTGCAACATTGTAAAAGAGCACGATTATCATACTTTATGCAAGAGTTTTGAAATAAACTCACATTTGCATTAATACCATCATCGATGTCACAATGTTTTGCAGTGCGATGAGCTTTTCAAGATACTTCATTATTTCGCCGTGGAATGCAAATAGACATTGTCGGATACACGACTGAAGATGCCGATGGGCGAGGATATTGCCATCGGCGACGCTTCCCAGCCACGAACAGACGTGGCAATAAGTTGCGCATGATGTGCGTATGTTACATAATTAACACACATGTACAAGGGGGCAGGCAAGGCAGGCTGCTGCAAATGTTGATTCAGGCGCATGGAATGCGCATGAATGGAGCTCATGCGATCGACTGGTTAGCCTCTAATGTCGAATGGAATTTCATTCGGATTCGAATCGATCTCCTCGATTTCTCGATCGCTCGAGCGAGGCGACTGCTCATTAGATATATTTCTGTTTGTCTCTACGCTTGGCAAGCGGCAGGTTAAACACAACGGCGTAAAAACCTAGGCGGGATTGTTTTGCACAAAGCGGCGGCGGTTGATCAATGAACAGTCGAGGATTGCGTAACGAGCGCTTCGCTTGTCTCCAAAGGCAAATTGCCTTTATCAAGAACACCTGAGTTTCATTCATACAAATTTGAGGATCGCCTCCAAACGTAGTAAATACCTTATACACCACATCAGTGCCAGATCACTTCGCATCGGATGACTCGGTGTGGGGAGAAGAATCGAGACGCACGCCGGCTTAATGTCGTCGACCTGATTTCACTGAGGTCACACACACACAAACACATACACTCAGCACGAGCCTTATTTGTTGCTGTTTTTTCTAGCGGCTGCCTTTTTAAAATAACAATAAAAAAATCTAATGCGACATTCCGACACATTCCAGCGTATTAGAATGAAATCAGTTGGAACATTCTAGCACCGTTCTTGTAGCGATTATGATCGGCAGCCCGTGCTTGGAGCGAAATATTCCGCGAATGACGGCGACAATAAGACTTGTTTGGTAATCGTGAATGCTAAGCGAGACGATTGAAATATTTATGAATGGACGATTTTGTTAATGGAGTGTACCGCAGAGAAAGACGAAAGGCCCAAATGAGAAAGTGGGACGGAGAAGTGGGACCGGGGAACATTCGAAAAACATGTCAGCGTGCTGATGAGAGCACTTACCAGAAACTCCGCCATGTTGAAAAACCAGCAGCTTGGAGTGGCAGGCTCACCGCGAGTCCTTCTGGGAAATTTTGGATGCCGATACCAATGGCAAGATTTCTGTAATGGTAGAATACAATCATTAGAGAGCAGTACCAGCAATGCATTTTCTGTGTGTTGATAAAAAGTTCTCGGTATGTTTCTTCCTTCTTTCATTTCCGTGTACCCTCATGAGGATACACATCTGAAGATGCCGATAGGCAAAGATATTTCCATATCAAATCACTGGCAGGTGTGAAAGAAAAGAAATAGTTTCGGCTAAAATTTATTAGCCATTGCGCGTGCAATGCACCTCTAGGAATTCTAATCCTGCACATAGCCTAGGTAATCAAGGATTCAAAGTGTCCTGAGAAGAGAACGAGGTCGTCGACCGAGGCCCATGTCATTCTAACTGTCCGGCCCGTGTGTGCATCGTGGCGACCAGCTTCTGGGAAGTCATACCATTCTACCCCGCGCTTCACCACAACGCATTCCACGCACTCTCATCTTCTTTACTCTTCGTAGCTCACGCTCACCGCACCAATTGTGGTCCAAACATTATCCCCAACGACTTTGGATCCAGTCCGTGCACTCCTCCGAGCACAATTGACAAAACGACTCGAATTCGAAAAGTTGCGCTACTAAGAGGTTCAATTTAAACCTTTCTACCCACCATTAGACATGTTGAATATGTCGCGTGGGCGCCCGCCAATGCCTATGACTAGTCGAATTCCCGCACGTTCAAAGGTTACGTCCACAATTTTTCGCCGTGTAGGCACCAATGTGTGAATATGTGTGTGGGGAGCCGTGCATAAATTGAGGAAAGACCGACTTCCCGTGGATATGGCGCATTTAAACCGCATCCTTTACGTTCGCGGCACGCAACGCGTATTAACTCGCTGCCGGTCGGCCACTTACTTAATCAATGCGTATCAATAGTTGGCAACGACACACAGACCCGACTTGTTCCCACAATCCTACGGGTTTTAAAACGTTGTCATGCCGAAATTGGGAACAATAAACTAAAAGCTTTATCACACTGAGAAAAGCGCCGCTTAATCAAAAGGAAATCCACATAGACAAACACCAAGAATGCAAAGTGCATTCAGTCTATTATGTTAGATCTACTCGTCGTCCATAGAAGCGTAGCTCATGCAGTCTCCCAACGTCTTAGAGATCATCTAAAAATTAATCGACACATAAATCATACTTGTCTGCGATTAGGATGTCTCCTGGCATTCGCTGAGTTGGTAAAATGAATAATGCCAATCATGGGACGTCTCAAAAGATATATGTTAGAAAGTCTGTAGGCTATTCAATCGTAGAGGGCACTTGCTGACTGTACAATACTAGCAAGGACTTGCAGAACAAAGACCACTAACGCTTAAACATTTGCGTCTATTCTTCGGCATTGAGTTTGGAATGGAACGATGATAATTCTCATTGCTTCTTGCGCGGTGCCCCACCACTCCTGCAGGTGCAAATCATAGAAAGCGAGCGCATTCCTTAACGGTGTGAGATTACGACGTCTGGTCAAGGTAGGACTGGTCACATTCCACAGCCAACTTGACCCTTCTGCAGCAGTGAGCGCTGTAGCTCGAATGCTGTGCTACTCTCCGGCTAGGCGTGAGCTTTTTCTCTGCGGCGGCAGCGATGAAGGTGCACACACAAGACGCGCACATCACATCTCGGTAAGCCCCGTTCGCAGGATAAGATAGTATTTGGTTACCGAATGAGAAGAAGAGCAGGGCCATACGCGCATTCTTCAGCCAGCCATTTACTTAGGTTACTTTTAATTTGAGCCAAATATGTTCCGAAAAATATTGCTTCGCCCTCTTTTCTCATTCATTCTACGTTAGACCTTTAATCTTTTGATATGAAATGTTTGATAACAACACGTCGGTGCATGTGATGACACCAGGAGTGAATGCATGAAAAGCATCGATAATTACCCATCAGCGCCATTCACTTGCGAATTATTTATCGATGGATGCGCTAAGAGTGTTAAGACATGCCGCGCCGCTGGAGAAAATACCTCACCGCACACAATTAGCAGCGCGCAACGTTTGAATAACTGCAAATAAATTCGTATTCTTCCGTTCGGCGTCTTCACCGGGCCGCCGCACCATTCACACCACGTGGATTGGGTCTTTTCTGGGATGAGAAATATGATGCGCGCAACTTCACACAGTTATTACCCATCTCGGCCGCTCTCCTGGCTTTTGCTGGTGTTTCATCGACGCTACGAGCAGAACGTTTGCCGATTAACAAGCAGAAATTATTATCAAAGAGCGCAGTATCGAACAGGAATACTACATGCAGATGGTTTCGAATACAGACAATGTGCACAATGCAGTTGCACGGCGAAGATTCAATTCGATTTAAATAAAGCAGCTGACTTATGATTAGAGCTTTAACGGGGACAATGTACGTACCGGCAAAACGAGGCAACCATGTGATGTGATGCATATATCGTCACAGAAACGTGTCAAATTTGTGCGTCCCTAATGATTTTATAAACACACCCGACCAGGATAACCTCAGATCATGCCTATGATTATGATTAAAATGCGCAGACTTAAATTAAGCCATTGGTGCAGCGGCTCGCATCTACTAAGCTCATCATCAGCACGGTAGTGTGGTGAAGATGATTAACATTTGCGCATTGCTCGAAAGTAATAATCATCCACAAAAATGAAAACGTTTTGAAATGTTAATAATCACGTCATGATACATGTTATTGCGTTTGTTTATTATCAACGCTATGTTGTTAGGTATGGTTTCCCAAAAAGCCATTCGTCGAAGAAAGAGCAAGTAGCTTCAGTTCTCTCAACGAAAACACGGACGGAATAAAGTTGCACACTGATAGCGCACATTCTTTGGGGAAAAAAGTGCTCATTTTAATGCAGGTTCCTCAAGCCAGCGAACACCGATTGTTTTATTACGATGAATAACAGCGGCCCATGATAACAATATCTCCGGATCGCCTTCGACCAGCGCCAAGCAGCATTCATGCGTGTAGCAGCTGAGTTAAAATAATGATATACGCCAGTGATCGATTTAAGGAGGCGTGTTCTCACCTTTCCTAATAATTTCCATGCCGAATCGAGCCCGGGCGAGTTGCGAGCTATCTCGGCGCGTTTGATCGTTCGCGCTTATTATTGGCTATTAAGCTCCGACCGGACAATCGGTATTCGGCGGCGGCGTGCCCGAGAAATGCGCAATACCCACACCACATCAAGAACAACTTTGGGCGTCTCAGAATATCCTTAATAGCCGCTTCGCAAAAAATATTTTAATGCCTGAGGATTTTAATTAAGTCTAAAAATATCCCATCCAATTACCATGCAGAATAGATTGGGCCAAAGCAGGTGCAGACAGTGTAACACGTCCCTAATATCACAAACTTACAAATTGCGCCGAAAGTGTTAACGTTTTATGATCGATCATTGTGTACGAATCGTCGCACGAATCTTGTTTTCCTCAAAGGAAGCCAACCTCGTGCCGCAACCTAAAGGTATATTTGAGTAGATGTGAATAGTTGGATGTGGATATCTTGTAGCGCCATTCGGAGACGGGTCCATGGACACCCTGCTGCTTGGCTGCTGGCCGAAGAGATAACCCAGAGGGACGCGGACGCGCATGCGGGACAGGAGAGCGATAGGCGCCAGGCGTTCACGCCGAAACGAGACTCAAAAGAAGCGCCTCGACAGGCGCTCGCTCGTTCAGTCGCGAGTAAATAATTCGAAAACCGTTTAAAAAGGGCGCTCGACACTCGCGCTGCCAAAGGCGTTGCATCGCGCCATTCAACAAAGCTGAACACCGCCGAACACGTTTTGGAGAAGTTCGACGTGCCAACGAGCGAGTAACAAGGAGCAGAAGAGTGAACCTGTTACAAGCCAACAGGTCTTTTAGCATTTCGTCCTTCAAGCTTGAAATTCCTTTTAATTTCCAGCTCTTTACTATCTCTACAAGATTTGAGGTCGAAAAAGAAGGGTTTGTGCACTTGGGGTACATTTGTAAGGAGGTGGGAGGGAACAAGTGAACTACCGATGGAAATACATCCCATACATTCATTGGGTTACGCTGGAAGCAGCCGGCCACCAATCGAGCGAGAATGCAATCCTCGTGGCGGCGGCGGCAGCCTGCCCCCGATCAATACTAGCACAGAGTTTGCTCCTGCGTTGCATGTACTCCTGATAGCTTACTTCCTGCCCGACGCTAGGTGATTCGACTCAGAGGTGTTTTGGACATCGAAATGAGGACTCACATCAAGGAATCCTACCTGTCGTGTAGACTTCCGGAAACGTGAGCCATTGCTTTGATCACTTTAAGGACAAAGACGTGTCCTTGTTGGAACTGGATTTTACGTGAAAGTTCTGATAGAAGGAAACTAGTATCAGGGACACAGAACAAGGGTATAGTCTGATCAACACCACGTTATCCTGGCAGTAGTGCGCATAGTCAAAGCCCTTCCGTGGAACCCACCCCCCAGAAGTATTGAACTGTGTTGGGAAAGCTCACTCGTCCTAGGGAGGATACTGGTAAGTACGAATCAACTGTTGCCATGCTATTAACAGGACACGCAAACAAACATGCATTATGCAAGATTGCAGAACACACGCACCGCATACAAATCATGATATTTAAATTGGAAATTCCGTCGCGAGGGTCATTTGCATGTCTACGCGTTCGTCGAAAGAAGCACGGAGGTTACAGCGATGTTACACAAACACAACGCCTGAAAATATGAAGAAGAACAATGTACGCATTAACATTGCGGAAGAAAAAATAACAATTTCACAAATTGCTTCTGATGCCAGTTAGTTTTTGCCATGCCGTACATTGCGACAATCTCGCTCCGAATATAATCTTGATATCTGTTATGTTATAAGGGCCAAACATGGCCAAGACTTTTTAATGTGAGCTGCGCTTTCGTTAGGTACGCGCTGGACGTGGAGTTCATACGCGCCTGTGAGCGCATCGAAAAGAATGCAGTTCGGTCGCTCGCTTCTGGCGTCCCGAATGTAGATTTGGACTGGGTGGATCGGATTCTCGGAAGGCGTCAAAGGCGACGCAACAAACACCGCATACCTCCACCAAAAGTAGCCACTCACTCTTCGAAACGTCTGCGTATGTACGCAACTAATGAAACGTCTTCAGCTGCTCGTATGAGAATAGGAAAACGTCTGTGGCGCAATTGCGTGGCATGCGAGGTTGAAACTCAGCGAGCTTTATCGAGCTTCCTACCAAATGGCACTTATTTAAAAGGACATGGCCCCTGGAATGGCGTGGTCTGACTTTCAAATTACGTGGATTGGAACAAAAATCGCAGACCATTTAATAATGCATCAAATTAATTAGCCAACTGTGCTGGCTGTAATTAGTTCGCTAAGGCCGATGTGAGTGCAAACAGTCGTCATGCAGAAAGCACCGTCATTTCATTTGCTTTGCGTGCCAGCCAACAAAGTAACTACTTAGGCACAGGTCAAAGTACACAGGAGCGAACATACAGTTCGGTGGATGTCATAAATATCAGCGGATGATCAGAACCTGAGCACTGAGCTTTGAATTCGTCGTGATGAAATGTTATCGTGAGCAAGCAAGTCGTGTTCGGATTGTTTCAGCCGTTGAATGAGTTTTGTTATTCTCAAGAAGCACTTTTTTTTTGTAAGGGTGGTGTCGTAAATGTGGAAATCCACGTAAAATGGAAACACGGAATAGCAGGAACACAGAGGATGACGGAGGGAGAGGTCTGCAAGGTGCAGCAACAGGTTGTCGTTTCCAGAAGGATTTTCCACCAGTAGGATGTATAGGGGAGTGGTATTTAGTTTCCCCCAATGGGCGTAGAACAGCTAAACCATCCTGGTGCAAACGAAGAAAGGACTTTCATGTTTCCCCGTTGGTATTTGCTTCCAACTTCAAACAAGGCTTCATCCATGTTGGAACCAGCTGAACGGACGTTCATATGTACACGGTACGAGAGTCTACTTTCGTTCTGAAAAATTCATTCATGCCATAGCGCCATAGCATTGCACTGACGTCATATTTCATTGAGGAATTGCCGGAAACATTAACCGTTCGCCCATAAACACACATACAACTGCTGCGTGCGTACAATTCTTTCGTTCGATTTTTGAGCGAAGTTTATTTGCAAATATTTTGTTATATTTCCACCAGCAATATGTGAAATATTACCTACATCTATTTAAATCCCTATTATCGACATTATAGAAAATATGAACTCGTTGAGTGAGCTTTTGCACCTCTGAACATTTCCGTTGGTTGTCGCGCCGATAATAACGATCCTTTTAGAGACGACGCAGTTTTGCATCATTAGAATAATTCCAGCAACTAGTCCCGTTCTAAATGTGCCTACTGCGTTCAATCTGAACAAATCAGCCACTAACCGTATAAAATCATGTACAAAATTATACAAATTATAAATTAATTGCACATCAACCACTTGATTCAGGCATTAATCACAATTAAGTTGATGAAATTTAACAGGATTTAGACATGTTACACGTTAATTTCACCTGAATCATATTTACATCATTTCTTCAAATTGATTGAAAAGCTGTCTCATTAATTTTATTCGCACACCTCTTCATCCATGCACTGCTTTATTTTAATCATTTCTAATTAACGTCAAATCCAAAATTAAGCGACGCTTTATCAGATTATAATTAGAGGAGTGTGCCTACCACCTTTCCATGACTACAAACTAACCACAATACAACATAATGACAGTTTCGTTCTTAACGATAGGAACAATATTTAATTAATGTACGGAATCGTACTTGCCGTAACAACTTGTGGGACTGTTGGTGCATTTTTATTGTGCCTTACCGGATTGTTGCATGTTAATGACGTCCGCTCATTAGAGATATACTTAATAAATAACAATATTTAATACTCCGAAAACAAATATTATATGAAATAAAGCTCAGCAAACAACAACAAAATGAAAAACACCTTTGACTTGCCGTAATCCCTTTTAATACCGAAAATTATTGTACTTTTGTAAGCAAACAATCCAAATAGGAGACAGATATTAATTATTTATTAAATTTAATGACCTACTATTTTCCACGATGTCTTTCAGTTTTTTTTTTGTTTTTTTTTGTAATAAGCCAATCCCGCACATGCAAACAAAGAACTTGGTCAATTAAAAATATTTATACGCGCATTATGTGCATCCTTTGCAAGGTGCATCCGATGAGCATGTGTGCAATTAAAATCGTGTTCAATGTGGCATTATTTAACGAAATTTGATACGTATATCCAGTGCAACCGTGCACATCCGTAATCGTATTATTGCCGTTTTGTATGTTTCTACGTTTGCACATTATGCATAATTATGTTGCATTAATTTGTGTCGAACCTTCTGCTCTGAGTGCTTTTTCATAGCTTTTTGGAATTAACCAAGCAGCAAGAGAATAATCTCTACAAAGATTTCAACATTAAACTAGCAATAACAAGTCATAAATTAACCATCTAGGTTTGTAGAAGCAAGAAACAAGTTTAGACGCTCTTAACTTTGATTTAGATAAAGCTTCTATAGTGGAATATTACTCTATAACGCAAACATTGGTCCCTAATGTGTACTCTTCTTAAACCATCATTGTGCTTCCTAAAAAAAAAAAAGACAAAACCACTCACTGAGTGTTATTATTGGCGAGTCTACAAGCAATAAAGGCTTTAATTGCGTTCTTATTTTACATTCTTGCGACTTTGGTATTAATATAAATACCGTTTACAACCTCCCAACGCGTAGGTTTTACTATTAGTGAAGCATCGAATGATATGTTGCACTATTGCAAATGTCACGAAGAGGATCGTCATCACAAGTTTATTGCAATCCTAGAGTGTGCGAGATGAGATGACGCAAATAATACCTAGCAGTAAAATTAAAAACACAAAATAAAGATCTGCCCTTGCGCACGATGCATGGAATAATTTCAAAAATAATGGCTTGCGGGATTTTCAAACAGCCGCCGCAACATGTGACGACGATGCCGAGAGAATGTGAAAAGCTCTAATTGTATAAAAGTATATGTAATAAATAATATCTATGCATCGTGTGAAAGTCGTTGCTACGACATGTTCGGCAAAAGAATAACGCAGAACAATCACGATGTTGTTTGTGTGTTTACTTCTTAAAATTGTGTATAAGACGAGTAGGGCCATGGTTGAACTGGAAGGATTTGCGTTTTTCGGTGTGTCCGTGTGCGCTTCCACAGAACGAATTTCGGCATCGCATGCGATAAAAAGTCACGGAACTATTTGGAAAGTAGCAACACGTGTCGCACATTTGACACAACGGAACGCAGAGCGAAATGCGCAATGCTGACGCACACGGTGGCAAGAAACAGGGTCGGAATTCAGGTCGTCCCGCATTGCGATGCGCGGCCCCGTGTGAGAAAACGGATCCTGGTAGACTGCTGGGCTCCTAGCTAGAAAAGTCCCTCTTCAAGCGACGAAAGACACTGAGTGCATACGCGCGAATTGACCAGAGCGTATGGGCGGAAGCGATGGATAAAATTACAAAAATCACCAACTTAATGTGCTAACGCGTCGCAACTCTCGCCAATTAAACATCTAGCATCTCCGGCTGCGACTAGACAAACACCATCATCTCTTGGATTTTATACATTTTTGTGAGGCAAACATACGCGACCGCGATACAAAATGCGTATGTATGCACACGATGAAGAAAATGCACGCAGTGATTTGAAAATATTTCCCATGGAATCTCACGTATTTGTCAACCGATGCGTGTTTACTCAAGAAAGACCAATGCGAAATTTCCAGGTGTGAAGATGTTTTATATAGTCATTAATTATGATCCGAATCATCAAGTAACAGCATTTGTTGAACTCCTATTCAAAGTTCAAATTTCTCCATGTAATAATCTTTACCCTTTTGACCCAACATATTTGTCACTATCACGTATTGTGTGAATGGATCAAAATTAACGCAGCAATTAAAAAGGAAATCATAAATTTGGCGATTACTCACTCTAATCATATGATTATAGTTTGTCTTGCGTCATAGTCGCCCATTCACGAAAATAAATACAAATCGTTGCGTCCCAAATATTTTTTTACGACATTTGACGCAGTTTTTGCATACCTATCAATCGATAACTTGTAAACCAGGTCAGTGTTTTTGCTTAAAAGCTGTTAAAAGTCCTCAATCTATTTACCAAATATTGTTACAAGTGCTGACAATAGATATCACATGATTATGGTTCAC
>JAODGC010000010.1:1865776-1891555 GCA_027574925.1 Ecitoglossa quadriceps
GCTGTTAAAAGTCCTCAATCTATTTACCAAATATTGTTACAAGTGCTGACAATAGATATCACATGATTATGGTTCACGAATCGACATTAAAAAAAATGTTTCAAATGCGCGCATTATACCTAAAATAGAGGAAACCTATTTCCGGCTGAATAACAAAAAGCCCGGAATTAATTCCAATTAGACCCGAATTTAACATACGACTGGCGATAGCGTGGAGAAATGCAAGTGGAAAAATAGGCATTACATGCGCAAATTTAATTGGCTACCCAAAGCTGTTAATAAATAGTTGCTTCTTCCGTTTGATGTTTGCATTTACATTCCCGATTGTTTAGTATCCATAGTTGCCATAGACAATTTAAAGGTATAAAATTAAAATACCTTCTTCCTCACAACTCCTCGTAAGTGGTTGATTTTTAGTACCTGGAGAAAATAAAATGCTAATTAATTTTAACATTGGGTAGCAGCACCTTGGGTTGGCACTACTGATTTGCGCTGAGAACGACTTCCGTCACTATTGCCAACCATAGGTAATTGCCGAGTCACTGCTGGCCCAAAGGTCTGCAAAAGTTTCGGCCCTTGAAGCGATCGTCAAGAGGAAGCCAGGGGGAAAGCAATAAAACCAACAAACTATGAAAAACATCTTTCACGCCATCGCGCAGGTACACGTCGCGGACGCATCCAGCGATAATTTTGTTTCGACCGCGCCTTATTAGCGCGTTCTTTATTAGTTTATTAAGTTGATTAATGGCAAACTATCCGTATCAGATGCACGAATGCCGCACACGCGCATACCTTCGACTGCATTCGTGCCGAGACAAATTTTACTTTTTGTTTTAATTATGCCTACCCAATTTCGCCAAGCCTCAGTCGAGATCCATTATATTAGTACAGGTTGATCATAACTACGTGCTAGGCCGGCTGCACCTCCCTTTCAGCCGTTTGTTTATTAATTGCTTGATTAGTTGTTGATGATTTCCGTTAGACCGTGTTGGATTTTCCTTCCGTTTGTCGAATGCGTATTCTTTCACGTTCCTAATGCGCCCATGAATATGGTCCCCCATAAATTGTAATTTTGTTCTTATCGGGTGCATAGTAAAAACCAACAACTTTTCAAGCTGATAATGGTTAGATTGATGTACATTTATATACAAGTACTTAGTTCATTTCAGTTCATGCCTATTGTACCCATGCTTTCTTTTTATCGCGATGATTATAAGTATTCCCAGTTGGCTCATGAATATTTAATAAAATGGTAACACCGTACAGTTTTCCAAAATATGACAGCTTTGAGCGCACTTTTTTAGAAACCATCCATCATATTCTCGATTACTATGTCATGATAAGGATGTTTACTTTGGGAAGCTATTCATTGAGTGTCTGCTTGATTCAGTTGAACATGTTAATACAACTGGTGCATTTTACAGCTAGTGGCAACGTTACTGATAAGAGTGTATCAAGTTATCTTTCCAAAAACTACTGTACAACACAGTTTCACATTACTGAAAGCAGGAGTGCGTTCTGGTTAATAAAAAGGATGGAATTAAACACGTAAGTCAGGACCTTATCAGCAGCCCCTTGAAGAAAGTGATACTCTCTAATTCATTTCTGGATAGAAAGACAAATGATCAAAGTGACAGGTAGCAATCATACCAAAATGTACTGTGCAGTCAAACGATGCCATTACCTACGTGTCGTAGTCAAGTAAAACATATTCGAAGCTGCGGTGCACTCCAAGAGGCGAAGATCTGCGGCAACCGCAGTTCAACAGCTGTAGGACGTGGAGCGCGGGGAAGGAGCGCTGGCACCGTGAGGTCAGACGTGCCGAGGAATGTCGGCGCCTCGGGCGGGCAGGCTAGGAATCCTGGCCCCCTTGTCGAGCCCCCGCTCGCTCGCTTCATTCATTACGAGCGCGGTCCGACCCGCAGTGCGTCCCGGAGACCTCCTACTACGATACCTACATGAGAGCTGACAACTTTCACCGGGTCCTAGCCACGCAAACGCCATCTCTTTTCCGAACGGATCGTTTCGAGGATAGAAAATCAGAGGAGTGCGCTTCGCTGAATTACTTTAACGCAGGACACGTGATAAATATTGTGCAACCAAAGTATAGATACAGATAATTGTTTTACTTAAAACTTACTCTGTTATGAGTATCCCATTTGTTCTTTAAATAAATAATTCCGAAAAGAAATGATTAAAACGTAAATTACGAGAAAATTATGTAAGTTCAATGTGCGATCATTTGAATCTAGGCAGAACACTTTATTTCAAACTCTTACTTCATACAACCAACTGTGCATAAAGTGCATGATTGGTTGCCTACTCCCAACGCAACGTGAACAATACCGAACATATTCAAAATCATTTTTATTTAATGCAAAAAAAAAAAAAACACTCACCGTGCACTTTCCAGTGTAGCAGAACTGGAGCGACCAATAGCACCAAATCCGACACCTACAGCGAGACCTTCAGGTATGTTATGCACGGTGATTGCAATAACAAGCAGCATGATACGTTTCCATTGTCCATGCTGAATCTCTTCAATGTTAGACCCTTCCTCATAAGTCTGAGAAACTATTTCATCAGCCTGATTAGTATTTTTATTCCTACCTGATTAAAGATGTTAAAACATTCCACTTAATATTAGTACTATATCAATCAATAATTACCTCTTCTCCTTGTATTGTGCATGGACTCATTAAAACCATCAATTGTAGTGGAGTCCCTTATTGTAGCTAGATGTGCTTTTGTGTCTTCCTCTCTTTTATCTTGCTTACGATTGGAATGCAGTGCTGCAAATATAAAAATATAAGTGAAAGTTGCACAAGTCATTGACATTGACCATTACTGGTCTTGAACTTACCCAGCATCATGTTGGGTGAGTGAACCCCAAGGACAGTGATGAGAACATCTGTACCATAGACAAATAAGGAACCCAAAAAGAAACCAATGCCAACTGGAATGAAGGCATATTCACCTTCTTCTCCATATAACTTTGATTCTGTTGCCATTTCAATGGCAGGGGCAAGGAGACTCCAGAAGGAAGCTGCAGTCATAACACCAGCAGCAAAACCAAGGCTGCTGTCTAATAGTTTACGCTAGAAGACAGAAAAATAAGTTGATTAAATAAACAAGTGCAGATAAGAAGTTGTTATTCTGCACTAAATAACAAAAGATATTGAATTTTGTTTTTAAATGTTTATACAGGTTATGTGCACTTACTTGGGATCCACGCACGAAAATGACGAGGGCTGCACCTGCAGCTGTAAGACCCCATGTCAAGAGTGTGCCCAGAAATGCTTGTGTGACTGGTCCATAGCCGGCGATCATTTTTACTCCGTTAGGATTAGTCCAAAAGTTTGGTGCTTTGCTTGCCCGTTGTGTACATCAACGAAACGCACTTCGCACTTCTTCGTTTCCGGTGTCCAACGCAACACAAATAAATTAATTTCGGGTGAACAAGCTTCTGGAAGCGGCGCGAGTACACGCGTTGGGCCAGCTGATACCACCAGTGTGGATCAGTTGATGACGACGAGACGCGTCGAGACGAGTGGAAACGCCAGCGGCGCAACTTTTCAAACAAAAATCCTGGCGGCAGCAGTAAAATCGCGCAACATTCAATTAGGAAATTGATTTGCTTGCCGCGATTGCCTTCCGTACTCTGACTGCTGGCGGCTGTCGCAAATTCTGATATCTGAAGTTGAAATTACAACAGTGTGAAGGATATTGTTGCGGCCGTGAGACTACCTCTATGCAAATTACTTTTTACTTTTATAAGCTTTGCAAATATTTCCTCGTACTGTTAACACAATTTACGTATTTATTTAATTTACACAGAGGTGGAAGGTTGCAATTCACTACACTCGCAGCAGCCATTAATTAGCTCTAATCTGCGTTGTTGCTATCATCCACTCGTAGATATCACGTTTGCGTCCACAAGTAAATGTGGAAATGGTCTATATCCATCCAATATTTATACCTTTCGTATACTGCTCAATGGTGTAAGCAAGTGTCGTGAAAAAATAAGAATGGAGGGCGACGAGTTTTGCATAAATTACTCGCATTATTAATGCATACGATTGGTGGATAAAATGCTTACGTGTAATTTTTTATATCAGACAATTGGTTTAAGAAGAAAAAACAACGTTTGATTAGAGTACAACGTGCAGAGTGATTGACTATAGTGGACAATCCTTGAAAACTGCAACTGAATTAGATCGATTGCACGCAAAAAACTGTTGGATATGGTGAACTTTTTCATGTAACAGTTTGTAATAATTGTTTGTAATCTACTTGAATAAGACACACCAAACAATAGAGACTGTAATTAGCGGTAATTGACAAATGTATTAAGGAATGACTTGTAATTCGAGCGGAAAGTTCTATCAGTTTTATTATTTGAAAACATGGGATTTGTTTGAAATAATTTTGCGTAAGTTTTGCTTACAAAATCGTGTCATTAACAGTATGACACACAACTTATAACTGCTATTAAAAAAAAATTATCACAACCTTCAAAGTAACTAGCTTCAAATATGCATGCTCACACTAATTTAAAAAGTGAAGTAATGGTGTCGAGGATAGTCAATTGTTTCTAATCATCCGCGCTAAATATAATTAATTGCACTAGTTCACGCAGCTACTTTTCTCTCTTAATGTGCTTGACATCTTTGAAGCATGATGTTTTTTGTTAGAATGGATTATTTAGTATGTCGTGTGTTTCGTTAATCTTGGTTACGAAGAGTTTGATATTCATTGTATTGAGACTTAATAAGTATTTTTGTTTTATTTCTTAATTTCTACTGATTTACGTTTTTGAATTCCATAATTTACACTACTTGTTTAAATTACACTTCATTTATTTCTACAAATGTAAAAGTCCCAATTGATTTTTTAGACTCTACCGGTGCGCCAGCGGTTCCATTGATAGCATTAATCTTGTGGAATGCGGAAGGGTTGTAGTTAATCTTTAATCCCTTCGCGAGGTTGCCTAATCCGTAGAAAATCCGCTGCCGGGCGTTCCCTTTAAATTAGTATAGGGGCCGTGAGAACTGCATGTATATGCATATATGGAAGAATATATCGAGTAATGGGATAAACAAAGCAAATTAACTAAAATGGGTCAATATGTGCATGTATTGCAATGATTTGAAGAGAAATAGTTGCGTTTAGATTTGTAATAATATTTTCATAAAAACAAAAGTAGGAATTTTATTGAATGGTTTAGTTTTCGCAAAAATTAATTTCTTATAGTGTAATTAATTATATATATATATATATATATATGCATTTTTGATGTTCCCCTAAATATTTTGGGATATCTGAAGTCTAGGAGTGAAACTGAGAGGGAAATAGTATTCGGATGTATGTAGAACGCTCGTCAGGTGTGGGCATCTACGTTTGCCATAAGCAAACCTGTTTCAATAGCCAGACAAAATCTAGTGCAGATTTTGATGGTTTTGCAGAAATCTACAGTTTTTTAGAATACTTCTTAGTTTGTAGAATTCTAGGAATATTATAATTTATCTACTATTTGTATTTAAGTTAAGATGTCTACAGCAGACTTGCGTTCCACCAAACGAACTGACTCTGTTTTACTGACGGCGTCAGCGCTATGTTAGAAAGTAACAATATGATTAATGGAACATTTAGATTGTCTATTAGACAAACTAAAATATTAATCTAAGAGCTGATTAGATTGAATTATATCAACTGTGGTATTGATTTGCATTGCTCTATTGCTGCCTACAGTTCAATTACCGCTAATTATAGTCTATTTTCTTTGGTGCGGTTTATGGTTACGTTGTTGAGTGGGAATTAAGAATTAATTGCTATTTTTCCGCATTTTACACTTTACGTATGAGCAAAACTAAAAAAAAAAAAACGATGATAACTTGAAAATATAATAAATATAACTCAAACAACCACTAGTTGTTTTCAACAACCATAATTTTATTCAACTTCAGTTCAGCATTACTTTCCATCGTCTAGAGGTGGGTGAGTTACAGTAAATTGATGATTAGAAAGAACTGCATTACGAGCGCGTACAAAAAGTACATTGAGTACTGACAACGGCTCAGCCCAACGCCACCTTCCCTTTTACACAAAGCCCATGTTGGTTTATACAATAATCGCACGTGTACAAATCACAGAAAAGAAAATTACAAAGGTATTGTCTGTCTGCAAAAATATCTCTTTTTTCATCAAATATTTGTATTGTTCGTATGTTCAAAGGTTCTTATTGCGATACGCGATTTCCTCGTTTGTATTAATAAGTCCATCACGTTGACCCCATCAAAACGGAATATTTATAAATTACTTTAGCATTACGTTCATAGTGTTAATAATGGTGCCCGTGTCAATTTTCCAGAAATTTTTACAAGGTGAGCAACGCTGAATCTCTTACGCACTAATTAAATACACAGATCGTTAATTTTACGATTGGCTGTTGTTTGCGTGTTCATTGATGTGGTAGCATGAGGAAGCAAGTTTAAAAAGCGTTACATTTGTGTAGTGTTGATTTTCAAGTTTACAATAATCAATTAATGCTAATACGATCATTGAACAACAGTTTTCCTTGTGTTTGTTTAACATGAGGCACGATCCTTAATCTGGTTGCATGTGAAAATGAGCTGATTTTAGCAACTTAGAGGCTGAAGTGTTAAGACATTTTCGTTACTGCTATCTTACACAGTTCTCAAGTTTGTTGCTATCATATGCTAAATACAACGGCCGCAATTTACTTATTTTAAAATAGCAATAAATTAAAGTAAAATAATCTCCAAGTTAAGTTCCATTATTGAGATTGAATCTTAACTCTATTTGCAGCAACCTTAGCGTAGCAGTTAATTCTAATGAAATTATTTACATGTAATAAATATTTGGTATACTTGCAAGTTGTTTACATTAGAAATTAATTATTGTAAAGATCTCGTTGTACAATCTACGTAAAAAGTACAAATGAATAGCGAAGTCTCAATCTGCACGTTGATAGCCATTCTATTGAAACTCGTCGAATTAGTTAATTTTAATGATTCTGAAGCATCTTTTGACTTAAGCATCCTCCTAACGTCTACGCTATGTTGTAATATTAATTTAAAAAGTTCAACGCCTATTCTGATGTAGCTTTGATTGTTAATGATCGAATACAGCAGACGTCAAACCTGAATGATTCGTGGACGATTTGTAATTTATTAAGTTTATTAAGTGTACTTCTCTGCTTCATAGCATACATATTGCCACTCAATGTGTCGTACTGATCTGCATATAGAACGTTTAGCATACATTTGCCAATAACATCAAAGATCACAAATCGGATCGAAACTTGGGTGTTTCGAGTGTCAGTCGTGTGCTATATGTCTGTTTCAATATTGTACAAATTTGTGCACTCGCTCCTCGCCAGTTTCCCTCACATATCAAACAAACTGGAATGTTGCGCCCTATAATCGCGGATATCCTTCATTACACATTCTGCTGCTTAATACTTGTTACAAATTGTTTACTAAAACGGTAAGCTGCAATCGTTCTGGTACTCCAGATTTTGCACGTAATTCAAGTTATTGACTTAATTCTCATATTATATAACTGTTACATGCTATTAAAATCCTGAAGTCTTCATAAGACACTCGATATCCTCATCGGCTGAGCTTTCCTCCGATGACGGCGAAAGATTTTGGGACATGAGAGCAGCACCCAAAGTTTGCGCCCGCCGGACTGGCATGCGTGGTGTTGAACGCAATGGTGGTAACCATGATGGCCGTCGACCACCCCCAATTGCCTCTTCCGGTATCGTGTCCCTTGTTATCGACCTATGAGATAAGGAGTCTTTCAACAAAAGTACCCGCATCCGTATCCCTATCAATTTTATTATTGCAATTTTTATAATGCGGAAAGTAAGCATGCACTAAGTGATTAAGTAAGGTGTCTAAGTATTATGAGTGTTGCATAGTGTTGAACGCATGCAAACGCCGAAAGTTTATTCATAAAATATATTCAACTCAAAAGCAAACATTAGTACATGATTGGGACTTCTAGTGATTGCAATTAAGATATTACTTGATACAATTGCGTTTGTTACTTAAAAATGAAGATAAACGGACGTTAAAAATGTTCTTATCTATGTTCACTACTCGTCTAGGCTAAATTGAGAACTAAAATTACCGACTGATGACCAATCAGTAAGGTACTTACATGTTAAATTAAACTTAAAAAATAAATTAACGCGTTACACGGCTGGGGCAAGATATTTTGCTAATTTGATAAAAATCATAATGCTAAATCAGTCCAATGATTTTTCGAATTTATGCTAGACTTTCAGAATTAAATTTAGATCAGCAGCAACATAAGGAGAATTACATACAAAAACAAACTTAGAATAGCTCTTGATAGTCCAGCAGAAATAGAGATAAGAAACCAGGAAAATGGGGAAGAAGCGTGCAGTGCCAATCAGATTTAAACTCTGTCGTAGCTAGACAAAATTTAGTTGCCAATTCTGTTTGTTTTCTTGGTATAAACAGTCATATACAATTGAGAGAAAGAGATATTAGTGCAATTGCTTAATGGCGAGCATACGAAACCAAACAAACCTCCTTACATCGGTCATCATCGTGTACTAATGTTACTGGTATCAGCATCGTCAACACACCCGCTAAGCTCCAACATGGAGCCGCGCCGAGCTTGCCGCCTCTGCCCAGAAGGCGTTTGTGGAGGCGGTGGGATGGCACCTGGGCGCTGCAGCACGCCAAGCGGGTCTGAAATACCGTCCTCAATTAGCAGAACCGCATTTGGACCAGATTGAGAGCCACGACGATCTCTCTGAGGTGATGATTCGTCATTGCTGCTGATATGACCTGACCCAGTGCTTTCTCTTCGGAACAGGCCGATTACTGAAGAACGAGGGTTTTCAATTCCTCCTAAAATAATCATGGATTTAATTTGTATCCAAAAAAAACATACACATATAACTTACCTAGGAATGTAGATGATGGTGAATTATACGCCAAATATTCCTTGTTTGAAGCCCACGCGGGAAATTCACTCTGTTGAATTGGTTTACAATCCTCTAGCTCATCATCCCGCTTCCAGGGTAAGACACTCTCAGTGGCTGTTGGAGTCGCAACCCTGATTAGCTCGCCACCTAAAAACCATTTCAGGAATAAATCAATTATCAACAGTCTTCTTGGTAGCACGCTGCTCGTAAGTCAAGTCGACACATTTTACGACACTTTGACAACATCGAAAAGCGTAAGAAAAAAGTTTAAAACGCAAGTGAGCTTTACGTACCGTCGATGGAACCTTTCGATAACCGTTTTCCCGTGTCCGAGAAAAGACTATCATCTGTAACTGAACACAGAAAACATTCATAGAAAACAAAGCTGCACATTGGGCATACACACAGAGAGAGACAGAGAGATAGAGAAAGAGTAAGAAGATGCTAGGCAATTGGCAGAGATAACAATTGCGGATGCACTACAAGCCAACGATTCATAGATTAATCAGCATAGTGTGAAGTGTTAGAAGCGCATTAGTCAAGATTAATCCACAAAGTTTCCAATTCTTGCTCATACCCAAAGCAAAATAAATGGTAACATGCAAAATGATTACATTGCAAAGCATCATAAAAACACCTAGGTGGTATCAGTTAAAAAAGGTTAACTAAAAAGGCCCTAGTTGCTTGATTGACTTTAGAGTGATCAACCTAGTGAAGCCTGGGTTGGTAACTCTACGGCGGGTGACTGACTATTGCCTAGCTATTCGCTATTGTTCATGGGGTGAGTGGAATGCTGGTAACGTGTAGATAGAATAAAAATACATAGACTACATTGGAATGCATCTGGAGGGCTCAAATCGGACATTCTCTTCGCTCGCAAGTTTAATGCAGAGATAGAAAAAATGCACGATGCTGGTCGCTGTGGAATCGTACCGTGTGGATCCCGGCGCCACGGCAGGCACCCTTCGACGGCGGTGGTTTTTTTACATTTCGGTCCCATCAATGGGGTTAATTGACTAGCCAGACTTTCACTGCCTTCCGTTCCAGCACTCAGCGGTGCGTCTTCGCTTGCTAAAATGATGACATTATCATAGTTTTGACTTCAATTATTACCTACAATGTTGACTCCATGTATGCTATTATCACGGTACAGTGTTATTGGTACGAGATACAACGTGGGAGCATAAATTTAGTTAGTTGATTATCTGATTAGTGTTTGCAAAACGTAAATGAAAATTTACTGGACGTCACAAACAGACATCATGCTGCAAAAATATAATGAACCGGATTTAATGGGTTTGCCAGTGTCTCCTTTTTTCCTTTTTTTTTTTTAAAGAAGGACGAAATAAGAACTGAAAACCACACTAAATTCCCATAATTATAATTGCTTTGAGAGCTGTTTAAAGATTAGCCAACTAAAAATCCTTTCTGTACCGGAACTTGGTCTGCTTCCGTAATAAATCGTGTTCTTGTTTGCACAACATCTATCAGTCATTGTGGAATCTACCACATGCAACTTACGTGATGATTTCGCGGTAAAAGTGATTGGACTGTCCCAATCCTCCTTGCTTGATTTGGGATCGGTGGTATCGTTATCTTCATGAAGAACCTCATCGATATAGTCTAAACATCAAATTATAAACCATTGTGATGCTTCAATTTGGTACGTTTTATATTTTAATGATATAATGATTAAATCATAAATCTAATGTGATCAAATAAACCTTATAAAAATGTGGCGAATACAGACCCTGGTATTTACCATGTGAGAATTGCTTGGCGGTGCCATTCTGTTGGAATTCTGGGAAACTCACATGATTTTGTTTCCCATCCTGTAACCCAGAAATGAACATCAGATTGCAAGTTACTACTGACTTTAAGAATACGTGTTATGTTGTCACCGCACTCACTTTATTTAACTTCTTGCTGTGTCGTTTGTGATGATGCTTCTTATCAGCAACGAGCCGACGGAAATTCAATTGCATTCGATAATTGACTTGCGTCGAGAGATCTCGATCGTTTACAGCATGACGGCTATAACTCAATCGTCGATGCTACACAAGGATAAAATGTGTGCATTAACACAATGTGTCATCAATCAGGAAGAAACACGGGGTTATACTTTTACCCGTTTGTAGGGCTTGCATAGCTCTTCAGCCAGCAGATGGTGAATTTTGGCATCGGTCATGTCCTTCCTGGAAGGATTATACTCCAGCTCCTGCATGTCAATGTTCCACGTGCTGGTGTCCAGTTGACTGAAGCTAGCGCTGCATTCAATTAGAATACAATCAATCAATTTGAAACGGGGAGCATGCGAAGGTTTTGTAAATATATTATATCGGTAAGTACGCAATACGCAGGGGTGCAGTGCATGTTACGATCGCTTACGAAGCTAAATTATGTGCATATCTTACGTCATTCTTGTATTAAATTGAAAACATTCAAAGTCGGTTATGTCATAATATACTGCATTGTTTGCAATTTAAAGTAGCTATTGAGTGAGGTTGTTATGGATTGATTCGCTTACTGTGGAAGAGTACATTGAAAGAGTTTGGAAAACGTTGTTACAAGTATACTGTTACAAAAGGATCTCACCAGACACATCCATGCACAGGCAGTCTTCAACTACAAAAATCGACTGTACGGGCACGTAATAATTGGTCTGGCTTGAGCCGATATAATTTACCAGGTGATAATTTTTGGGGCGCACCTGCCGTTGAGGTTCCCGGCGGTGTAATTCCTAAAAATGGCAGACATGCTCTCTGTCCCTGTGATATTCCCAATGGTAGACGCATTGCGGGTCATGTATTCCATAGCATCCTTCATGGCAAGCTTCGAGTAGGTCTCTAGAATTTTTGGCTCAGCTCCTTGGTGATTCCGAAGCAAGTATGGTCTAATGAATTTGTTATCAAATCGTTTAAACCTAAAATGCAATGATTGGGATACTTTCGGGCATGGTAGAGTTAATCTAATTTGAATAATACCTGTCACGAACATGATAATTTCCATGTTGTCCTACAATGTCTTCGATTGCACACATAGTATGATCCATTAGCTAGTAATTAACGCGTAATCCATTACAACCCAACCTTGCTTGTACGCTATTGCATGACCTACCCGCTCATGTATACGTTCGTTCATCGTTGGCTTCCGCTTCTCAGCTGTTTTCACATTGAGGATTTTCACCAGCGGCTTGATTGTGATGCCTTGAATAAACACGGTAAAGTAGATAACAGCGATAGTCGTCGTCATGAACATGGGCTGCAAGGGCACCACTTTGTCGTCGATGAGAAGCACCAAGGCAAAGGCAACCGCCCCGCGCAGCCCGCCGTAGGACATGACGAACTTCTCCACTTTGCTTAATTGATGCAGCCGGAACTTATTTGCGATCCACGTTAATACAATCACACCTACAACGGGATGTTAATTATGCGTAATGGTACTAATATTCGCAATTGGCCCAAGTTACCAACTCACCTAATATCCGATAAACCGAGCAGAAAATTATAGTCAGGATAACGAACCAAGTATTCCAATCATGATTCCTGTTAACTGTGGCAACGCCGAGGAACATGAAGATGATGGTTTCCGAGGAGCTGCTTAACATTTTCATCGCATACTTAATGGTTGTATGGGACTTGTGCGATATATTTGCCTCAACGTAGTTTTTCATAGTTATACCACAAAATGTGATGCTGAAAAATTGGTTTGTATATTAAATATTGTTGGTTGGGGACATTTTATTGTTTCAATTCCGAGTTGGCTGGTTGACTCAACCGGTCGATACCAGACAGTAATAAAATCATTAATTAAATGACTATACGAATGCATTTCCAGGTCGTAAATGCAGCCACTTACAGTTAGGATAATAAAACAGCAATATACTTACGCTAGGATACCGGACATGTGGAAAATCTCTGCGTTGAGATACGCAAGGTAAGCCATTACAAAGATGAAGATTGGTTCTATGACGCGGACTTCATTGGTAAATCGCGTGACGAATCCAGTTGCAAATCCCCAAACAACGCCAATTACCGTCCCGCCAATTGCCACCACAAAGAAGTTGGCAAAACCGGCCAAGACATCCGTATAAATGATGTTCTCCAATCCCATTTCACTGTAGTGTTCAAACATGTGATAGAGGACAACAGTGACGGCGTCGTTGAGAAGCGACTCGCCGAAAACAACAATGTACAAAATCTCGTTGACTTGGATCTCCTCGAACACAGCCAGTACGGCCACGGGATCCACGGCAGAGATGAGTGCACTGAACAGGAACATTTCCAACGGGGGCGTCGTACAGTTAAACAAGCCAGTTGTCCCCACGGCCCACAAGGAAGCACCTGATGATAACATTTTTGATCAATACGCTGGCTACATCATGATTTAGTTTATTGGGTTTACCTATTGTTAACGTATTAAAAATAGTTCCTATAACAGCAAATATCAATATGGTGCCCAGATGGTCAAAGAAGAGCCGATTGGGCATGAAGTAACCGGCATCGAGGATGATCGGAGGCAGCATGTAGAAAAAGAACGTGTCGGGAGACAACGGCGACATGTGCACGCTGTCCGTGACATGAACGAGGATCACGCCGATCACGACGCCAACAACGATTAGCAAACAGGATTCCGGAAAGATTTCATTCAACTTGGGCGCCATGTGAAAACCTACGGCAGACAAGCAATATCATTGTTATATCACGGCGATTCAATCACGTTTAATTCTGGTGCAGAATGAGATTCATCACTTGCTTCGGTTCAACTTGTCTATAATGAAATGACAATGGAGAACAAAATAGCTTTACTATTAGGCTTAAGGTTGGCTACCCTCCACAGTTCTATTCAACCTTTCCTAGAGGATTAGTAATTAATTGCTTGATTGCGGTGTATTTGGACTTCAAACAAGGCATGATGAAACAACAACATTTCGAAACGCATAATCCTGTCTACAAACTACTGAAAAATACACAATGGGCCTCGTGGGCTTGTCCATTGTATATAAAATGGTTTTTATTTGTCGTGCGTATAATACACAGCACAAATTATCAACGTACACGTAAGGTATATAAACCGTAGCGTGCAAAACGACAACAATTAGCAATTGTATTTTTTTGCAATTATCGTTGGATTTACGTAAGTTGAAATAAATCCACATAGTACAGACCGGCATAAGTTAACAAATGAATGTGCTTTTAAAAGCGACAAGGATTTTCCGTATATTATCTCATAACGTAACAAATACATTGATAATTTCTAAAATAATTGCACCGTTGTACGTTGTAGCACATTTCAGCTGCTCCAGAAAAATCTTACGCAACATAGAAGCAAACAATCCATTTATTGATAATCCTGTCATATGCTAATGTACGGAAAAAATGTAAAAGCGATACTGAAAGAATGCATAATTGATTGATTCATTGGACTCAGAACAGAAACTTTAATAGTGCATTATTTTCGCACTTACTCCTACTTACCTATTCTTTGAAAATATCGTTACTTTAACATATTGTATCGTTCAATTCATATTCTTAACTACTAACATATTACTTTTACAATGAAATTTACAATGAAAATCAACTTATCCGCATTTATTTTATGAAGCACGTTTCATGGAAGCATTCCTGACACGTTATACACTTTGTTACCATAGAAAAATACCAAAATCACAAATCAAACGTAGCAAGAACTAACTCATTGATATTTGCTTCAATTCGAACTACAACTTTTATGACGTCCTCACTCAATTATAATTATGATAATTAATTGCATGATACTTATCTTGCAACACTAAACAAAATATGTAAATACCTTCGAAAATCCTAAATAATTATTAGTATGCAAGCATTGTTCACACAAATGACATTCCGATATATTTATCAACTTCAGAATATGCAACCTTATCCTTCCAAGATCCACATAAACTTTCAAAGTAAAACACAAGTATGTAATTTTATTACCTGACGAAGATGATTCCCTCGTTATTAAACTTGCAAGAATAATAAAATGAAACGTGACTTTCCCTATACATCTGTCCACTTATGCCAACGTGGATTAGTGGTCCTTAGAAAGAAAATTCTGTCTTTTTGTTTATCATGCTATGTTTGATCAGTCGTGTCTGAAAGTCTCCAAGATATAATTACTTGCTACCAATTTTCAAGAAGAAAAAAAAATCAAGAGATATAAGCATGCCCAACTTTGAAATATTGATTAGAGGTGTTTGCGCTTGTAAATAGCGCAAACACCACGTGTCTTTTGCAAGTGGAAACTAACATGCCGCATCAGCATCGTAATACATCAGTTGAAAGTTTGAACAGTTCGTGTCTCCATGAACATTTTCGTGGACATGGTAATGAGACAAGTTTTATGTGATTATGCACGCTTGGTAGACGTCCAATTAAGTGACATTGGAATAACCATTTGTAGTCACTACTTCTATGTGTATTCCATAATCCCATTTGATTTGAGTAGTGTAATAACACAGGAAGAGGAAGGTGTCAGTGGTCATTGTTATCACAGTTATTTTTAAGCTTGCGATAATCCTCAAGGAGAAACTCTTTTGTTATGCACACAAAGGTCACAAGTAATTGTACGCGGATGGGAAGACTCAGCCTTAACGCTCTCCGGTAATTTTGGCCGCCTCCAAATCCAGACGCGTGTTGACCACGCAACGATGTGGGAGCATAATATTCCTCGAGCCACCATCGAAGGACGCGCGCCACAAGGGCACCGCGCCATGTTCGTGACAATCGATATTCCCTGACCCCTAAGCATTGCAGTGCATCGTATCCCAACAAACGAACTGCGCGTGCAACAATCATTTGTCTCGTTATTTTAAATTTCCAACTTTCCAGGCAGCATGTGTACTTTTCGCACGACAGCTCACCACGTGCCATGTTAATTTCCGTCAATACAAATATCAAGAATAACGGCGAAATATTCCAGGTCCTTCTCCAAACATAAATTAAACATCCCACATTATACACCACTCGCTTCAGGCTATTAATCTAAATCAATAAATGATTATGCCAGTGGTGTAATTGATGCTCGGTGTGCTTATAGAGCTTCAATGGCTCAACAAACCTAATGGCGGTGCTTCTGCGTACATGCCGCCGCCGCTGATCAGTAAATACGTATCTCTACGTCGTACAAATTCTGTTTGTGAAACTGTGGTAACTCTAGCCATTCCTCTACATACGCATTCTGCCCCAGATATAAAGATAAAATTAATCACCCGCTGTGCTTTTGGTATTAACATCGTCAAAAGCTCAAACAAGCAACAAGAAGAACGAATTGTGTAAAATCAACGGTATTCCCAGTAAGTGGAAACACGTGCTGTTTAACAATGTACCTACAAGTATTTGCTACAAAATATTTACTTTCCATGTTTTTCTATAAATCCAGAAGGTTTTAAAGCTGTGTTCTACAAAGTTATGACTACGACCATGAAACATTGAAATATCTGGAACCCAAGTTGAATCGGTCTAAAAGTGCCTCCCACCTTTATATCTGTTACGTGGTTTTTATATAATCAACTCCATTTTATGTAATAAAAACTTGTAAAAACAAACTTTTTTTTATTGGGATTATTCCAACGATTGATGCTTTTTATCCCTTCAGTATAGGAATCAAGGCGTGCCAAAATAAATTTGGCCGTTTCGTATTCACATCTGTTTTCTTCAAATGTTTTGATGCAGAAAAATAAAAAATCTGCTTGTGCATTACCACATTAGTTAATGCAGAATGTCGATTTTGAGTGAGTCTCATGCAATCTGTAAGAGAAATGTATACTCATAAAACGTGCTTGGTGGACGCCATTGGCAGCACTTGAACTATTTATAAAATTGATGTTGTGAGGCAATTTCAGTGGCGTGTTTACTGCATGCGTGTGTAAGAGATTGAGGTGGAAATGTTGCGGATGTGGTGGCAAATGAAATGTTCTCACAATCTTGTCATTATTTACTGCAAAACATGGACGTGGTTTGATAAGGTACCACCCATTGATGTCCACAAAAGTTTGTCATAAGTAAAGCTAATTATTACAAAAACTGATAACTAAATTTATAAAGGTATTCCGTCCTAATCCCCCATACTGCTTTGCAATATTAACCCCATTCCTGAGAAGAAATGTAAAACGTAGCATTAGTCGCCATAAGAATATAAATCGCGTACTTCCTGCAACAACAGCAGCAGTAAGAAAATTTGCAAGTTAGATGCTGTTGTTCCATGAAGATGCTTGACTTGAAGACTTAACTTTATGTCTGCTGAATATTTATCGCGGGCTCTTATGGCTGAACGAAAAACACAATAAGCCATAGAGTGGTGAGGATTTCACACTTTTATTCCGCCTTTTACATTCATTTGCAACTCTTTTAATGAAAATACGTATACTGTTCTACCATCTCAATTCAATTTAGAACGCATGGATGCAAATTAACCATGATGTTGACATGTTGCTCTGGGTTTCTTGTTTTGCATAATTTATGCGTCTACTGCCTCTTAGTAGGGCGGTGAACTAATGTTTCACTCTTGACAAGAAACTATATCGGAATGAAATGATACAGAGAATTCCATCACCTAAAATGTAAAATCCTTTTTCAATGGGAATGCAGCATTAGACATGAAATTGACTAAGAACGTAATGAGATATGCGAACTGTACTAGAGAGTTGCAAAAACTGTGTGGTGTATTACAAAACACTTTCTTTTATTAGTTAGCACTGTGGAGGGGATATTTTCAGCTTGCGCAGACGCAAAAAGATAAAGCTTCAAGGTTAACCAAATACAACATGTGGCTGAGAATCGAATGCAAGTTGATGTAAGCCTTGGCAATCACATCCTTTTATCCAGCTTCTTGTCATAGTGCCACAGAAGTCTGTAATGTTCGAACTTCATGAAGCTCACAGTCGTAAACGTGTCATGCCTGCAAATGGGCCAATCGGCGAAGCAAACCGTCAACACTTGAACCGGAAACTGACCCACAAACTATTTTAGCTCACTATACATTTGATAGAGGTCTATCACAAAAAAGTCAACTTAAAATCGATAACAACCACAGCCACTACCACTATTTTCTATATTCACAAAACTTGGCTTCGTAGAAACAATAAAAACAAACAACAAACTTGCAGTCAATTGAAGCTAGTTAATTCTGGAAACAATTCGAATGCGTGAACATAACGAACAATCATTGCGCGCACGGGCGTTGATTTTACAACGAGTTGCAAGTAGAATGCGCTGCTTGAAGTGATAAAAACGCTTCATTTGTCATCATGAGTTGGCACTCGTGGTAGTTATGTTGCACTTGGTAACGCGACTTTCAATTAAATTTTTAATTAAAATCGCCATGTTTTCATCGTAAGCGGACTCCATCCGCTTCTAGGCGATTTATACTGGAAGCAAGCATGTTGTGATTAAAACAAATCATTTGCGTACTAACACACCCGCTTATGACAAGTGAAGTGCTAACCAACAAGCAAATCCATTAACAGCACGCACAACTTTTCCATGATGAAAAAGAATGAGCGTTTAAGGGTTTAATTGCATAGAAGATGGCCCATCTTGATTGTCGGTAGAAGATGATGGAGTTGTTTATCTGAACAAACTATCTAAACTTCCGACGACTTGAAAGAAGTGTAGGAACCAACGTTGAAGATAAGTCAAAGTTCCAAGCGTAAACTCATTGTTAAGCCAGTTTAAATTCCATGACTTTTCGAATTCTGGACACAAACGAATCTTAAAGTAAATATAAAGTAAATTTCATACGATTTACATTACCTTCACTTCTTCACTTATCGATTATTTAAGCAATGCCTCAATACAATTCTAAACGGCCACCGTAAAAATCACAATGTGAATCATATTAAACAACAACTCAGTAACAACTATACCTCAGAAATTAATCACCTTTTTATCAGGCAACTCATTATTCTGCTCAGGAGTACTAAGTACAATTTATTCACTCATTATATTTAAATTACAACAGCAGCATTAAAAATTACTGATAAGGCTGCATGTCTTGATAAAAGAGAAATAAAAGATTTCTCATATTGAGACGTAGACGTTAAGGCATATTTCGTAGCTTGAGGAAATTTCCACGAACCAAAATTCGGATTGGATTTATGCTTTGACGCCCCCGATAACTCACAATATTAATAATTCTATAAATAAGCAAGATGACAATTTATATTCGAAAAAGTGCTTCTAACGCTTTAAAAGAATAAATATTCAATAACATAGTGGCTAATGACCAGCGCGGCATGACGAAATATGAGACTGTTTACAGAAGATCTATTTATCATCAAGTAGTTAACTAATTCAGTGTGATGTAAATTGTAAATTAATTCCTTGTCCAGATAATAACTAAGTAATGTTCACAAATAAATAATGAACTTTGCCGAAATCTGCGCACACAATGTCTCCTTATAACCTACGTCAAATAGTTTCCATCGGATTTTAGAAATTCTGCAAAAAAGTGGAAGAAATAAATGTCTGACACCTCTTTCAAAGCAACCTACTGCTCAATCTAGCTTATCACATGACATATGTTTAAAATCAATATGCCATCGATTCATAAGCAATTTCAGCTCTCGTTTTAGTTTTGAGTCACATACGCAAGTTTGTTGATGTCCTGTGACCTTTCTGAGCGCTTCACGGCGTTCTCCTTCTTTAGTATGTCAAGGGGTTATATTTATATTGATTCCTCGCTGGCTTGTTATGCTTGCATAATTTCTAACGCCTGATTTGACAGCCAACTTACCTATTTTTGCCAAACTGGCGCAAAATATCCACAAACCGATGATGAACGGCACCTCCACCCGCGAAAAGGACACGGAAGCCACTTGGTACCGTTGCGGAGGTTTCTTGGTTGGAGTTATTATCGCATCTCCCCCAGAGGAAGTTTGACCATCAGTGGTAGTGGTCATCGATGGTGTAGGTGCAGAGGCAGCACGTTTTGCTGCCGCCGGCGTATCTTTACTAGGGCCCATGGGTCCAAATAGCAACCCATCATAGTTACCGGCAGGCCCAACTGAATCTGCACCATTGTCGGCACCTTGGGCTTTGGGCGCCGCAACGCACGCACTGAGGAGAGCACATACCATGATCAGCAGGAGAAGCGTCTTCACCGACGCGCTGCGTCTGCACGCGCGCCGGGAAAGGTTCACGCCGTGTCGCAGCAGGTACATATCACATATGGGCTGACACGCGCGCGTCTGGAGGACCGACGTCGCCGCAAGTCGTCGTCACTGTGCTCGGGATCAGGCAGCAGGACGCACGCATCGCACACCTGCCGTGGAAAGATTACTGCCGAATCCCGACGAGGGCGTCGTGCGAGGCCGGCCAGCTGACATACGCGGAAGAGACGGCGGCGGGGACGGCAGAGAGTGGCGCCCGGAACCTGCGCACTTGGAATGTCCCTGCCGGCTGGGCCATACACGCATGCGTTTGGTTTCCTCCCATGGATTGAAACCTTTGTGAACTTTGTTGGTAAATTGGGGTTAAAATCACAGAAAAATGCGTTTCACGAATGAAAATTTATAAGTGTTAAAGTGATAATAAAGCATTTCGCAGATTATCTAAATCCACTTCTAAAACTCATCATTGAAGCACTATTGGTAATCACTTTTGTCGTGCTCCAATTGGAATTCGGAGAATCCAATAGGGAATTATATTGCAAACCACTTGAGAACGTAAGGTCACACTTGAAGCACACAAGTATTTAAACACTGTGAAACTGCAAAATTTGAAATAAATGCAATTCCATTTCGCATTGGATTTGCACGATTTCTGCACATTTATTGGTCACCGCAACGGGTGCAGTGGTTGTTGATAGTTTTAATGTTTGATTTAAACTTAACCATGCTAGTTTATTACGTATATGTAAGCATTCATTGAATGTAAAACGCGCGTGACGAGATAGCTTTCGTCGTAAATTGTAGCGATTGTTGCGTTACCGCGCCGATACGAATCGAACTGCTTTTGCGCGCTCGCCTTTTATCAGCGACTTCAATTCAAATGCAGATGCATGGTAATGAGACAAATGGCCGAATTTCAAGCGTTTACACTCGCTGGATGGAGCATATGTCGCAAGGGGTGCACATGTCCAACCGTTCGCAAGCCGGAGGTTTACCTTCGATCGAACGCGAAGCTAAATCGTTCCGCGCTGATAGAAAAACGAGTAGAGTGGTGGACCCTATAAATAGACGCGGACGCATTGCTAGGTTTACGTGAAGGGTGAGTGTCCCTAGCTCACCGTTCCTTCCGTTTCGTGTCATTGCACACATGTCCCCTGCTTGGATGCTCTAGGGCATGCGGGAATGAACTTGTTTTCGGTATTAACTCATACGCTATGAAATTCCTTACGAATTGCTAGAGCTTTCTAGCAAATAACATTGGGCATCCAAGGCTTTTGGTGGTTTACTTTAAGCAGTGTTTAGATAACAACGTTTACCTAATAGCTCAGGTCATCCATTCACGTTCCTGATTGGCCAAACAAATAAACGGTCCTATCGTGGTGGATCGCAGATTCCCTCAGTATAGTTACATTGAAAACTAGATGGCTGTAGTAATTCCCTACAAAAACTCAAAAGTTTGCTATGTTGATATCAATGCCCGTTTCAATATTATCGTAAATTGAAGGCCCATTTCATGTGATGGTCAACATTGTATATAGTGCTGAGTAAAACATGTCGGGTGTAGTGTTTATTGTCACATTTCCCAGTGAGGAACATGAAAACCTACTGAAAACCATCGCAAAAAAGAAAGTTGTAATTGTGGAAGCTAAAAATACCACGCATGAGTTATATACATGCACACCACTGCACAAATCGACGGAAATGTTTGAGAAATTCACTCCGAACGTTTCTCCCACGATGGTATCTCCAATACCGGCTGGATATGAATACATGTCAATGGAAAAAGTTTGTTAAACAGATCAAAGTATTTTACAGAAAACCACGGTCATATTAATACTTGAAAAATATTTTAGTTAATCAAAGATATTTTATTAATTCATAACTTAGAATGCAATGCTTGCTACCATCATATTGATGGCAACTACAAACAAGTCATCTTTAGTGTAGAGGAAGGTGATAAATGCGAGGAAATTTTGGATGTTTTAAAGGAGCATCAAGTCGGGCAGTTATACGAATCTACCATTAGTATAATCCCTTGTAATTTGTACCATCATGCTGCTATTGGTGGTGAAGTTGAAGACGCAGATGATGATAAGCATATTTCATCGTGAGTAAAAAAACACACAATGCAATGCAACATAATGATTGGAGTACATTCTTCAGGAACACAGTGGGTGATATAGCATGGGTCCGCTTTGTAAATTCAGTCCGAGCACGTTTAACAGTTGCACAACTTGTGGAAGTTTTGAAAGCAGATGCATCCATAACTTTTGAATTTATTTGTCTTCTTACTATTGCAGCGTATGATTGTTACTACCAGCTATTTATATATAACTCAATTATCTTCAATTATCTTTTTAGAATGACATGTTCTATAGGATTGGTAGAAGACAGTGATATTTGTCTCTTTTCCAGTATGTTTATATGCCCTATGATGGTAACTAATCCTTAAAAGCTGTTAAAATGCAAATATCCGTTTAATTTTATTTCGAAGGGCCCTGTTTTAGCTGGCACCTTTGGATACGTCATTCGAGATAGTATCCTGCAAAGAACTGGGATGCAAAGTGAATTATTCGGTATTGGTGTAGCAACCCTTGTAGGATTTGGGTACGGTATAATTATTTGTTTCTGTACCGACAAATTCGGTCCCAGTTGGAAACCAACGGCTGAGATGTTGTCGCGCGGGGATGTGTATAATCTGGGTATTGGATGTTTGGGTGCAGTTTTATCCGGAGCTGCGGTGGCCATTGCTATTCTAAGCCGGAATTTTGCATCGTTGGTTGGTGTAGCCATTTCAATTTCGTTAATGCCGCCAGCTGTAAATGCAGTAAGTTATTCAATGCGGTAATTGCAACTGAGATTAGGAAAATGACTACTATTGTAGGGACTCTTATGGTCAATGGGAACCATTTACTATTTTAGAGATAATAGACCACCAACGAACACCGGTATTGAATTAAATACAAATAAATTCGTAGAATTGTTTTCATTGGGTGCAGTTAGTATGTGCTTAACTATTGTCAACATAATTTGTATTTATTTAGCTGGGATTATAATATTCAAGGTTGGTACTTCAATACCTATTAATTTTCACGAGTTAACTGTTTTCCCTTCCGGAAATTTGTAGATTAAAGAAGTTGCACCCATAAAAATGAAGAATGAACATCGTCGTAAGTTTTGGAAGCATGATGTGCGCATCACACGAGATTATAACAAAACGCTTCAGAAGGAGGAAGCCCACGCAATGCAAACGCAACTAAATGAACTCAAATGTAACATGCACGTGAATCAGTTGTCGCCAGAAAGCTCAAAAGATAGTAATAGTAAAGATAAAAGTCTCCCACGTTCTGTTGATGGTCACAGATCATCGAATTCGGTCTCATCTTGTACTATTGTTTCTAGACGTCCGACTATACATGAGCTGCAAGAACTGTACAAAAATATTACAAGGGAAAATACTACAGTGGGCTCAAACTACAACGTCACATCGACTAGTCACATAGCTCCATTTATAGATAGAGATTGTATGGCTTCATCTCAATTGATGACTGACGTTGTTATTTCAAGCACGCAACCTAATGAAGCTACTCCGAAATGTGGCCCTAAGAAGAAATTTACTGTAACTCCATGTTTACTAGATTTGTGATTTTATTTTTTAATGTCGCATTGGGGAGATGGGCCGATGTATTTTACCAATTGTGAATGTTGAAACATTTTGTTTTAATTCTGGTTGCTATGACACCAATTTGTAATTATAAATATTTTATTGTTCTTATAATCGTCTTTTCAACATACAAAAAACCACAGTACCATAATGTAAAGAAAGTTACGTTATCATCGCTTTACAAAAAGAATATCCAAGAGTTCATGGAACTAGAGCATATCTGGAAAATCACATCACTGCGTTTCAATTGTCTGTCAGTTGTTCGCCACACAAGTACGAGTACGCGACATGTCAATAATTATTTGTTTACTTTCGAAAATTCCGCATCCTGCAACTTACAAATATCAAAGTCACGATTTGAATGATGTTTCGCTTGATGGATGAATAAGTTAAAGTGAGGTCAGTCATGTTACTCGGCTTCTACACCTGTCCTCCTATTCGGCACGAGTTGTTTTGCGTTGTCTCGGGCTCTGTGTCGGCGATTTGCTCTGTTTGGCGCCCTGTTTAGGTGACTTTGTTTGTTTCGGCGACTGCTGTAGTTTGCCTGTTATAAAATAAAGAATTAGCGTTTGATCATCTTCCTGACTAAAACATTACTAGTACGTTGACTTACTTATGTTAGCGAGAGTTTGTTTTGGTAACCACTCGAAATCTACGTTGTTGGGGTTGTTAGTGCCGGTTTCCACTGGTGTTGGTTTACGGCTGGTCCTTTTACGGCCAACTGAGAGAAGAGTTTGCTGACCAATAACCAATAGCAGGACAACACCAGCAGCCAAGAAAACGTACAGGAAGAACGTTTCTCCATCAAGACCTAAAGTAAATTTAAAAAAAATAAAAATCATAAAATTTTCAATCAACTAGATTTGATTGCTTACCTTCTTCCAATTCAATGATTTGAACAGTCTCATTGTAGACAGCTTCTTGGAAGTAACCTCCAGCATTATCTCTGTAGTTCAGGTTAATGTTGAGGCCAAATGGACGTCCAGCAAAAGCTTCAGCTGGCACAAAGGTGTAAGCCAAAGTAGCTTCCTGATTTGGTGCAACCTCCTTGTTGTAGCCAATAGCAGAAAAATTCTGAATGTAGAAGTTGAAGTCCATTGGATATCGGAAGGAAGCTTCAATTGTATCAAGAATGAAATCATTCTTGCCCTTGTTGCGAAAGCCAATAAGGAATTCCACTGGCACACCAGCTGGCAACTCTGTATCAAGTAACAACAAAAGTTTGCATCAAAAGTAATATTATATAAAACATGTGCCTACCCATTTGAGAAGAACCAGTTACAACGGGGCGAACAAATAATAGATCGGTGTCAGCGTCTGGCGATGATTTTGTTTTAGGATCATCCTCTTCTTCTTCTTCAGTGGTAGTAACTTCAACATCTCCTTCTACTTCAACATCAGCATCCTCTTCCAAAGGGTCTTCATCAGCATATGCCATCATTTTATGTCCTGGATGAATTAAAATTAACACCTTTTAGAATAACACATTCAAGGGCGGTAAAAGTGCCTGTATGGTACTATTTATGCCACGTCTTCTCGTAGAAGGTTATTCTTAAGAAACGAGCGAGTAAAACAAGAAATTAGATGAATATAAGAACCAAACTTACCTCCACCGATTGCGAAGATTATCGCTGGAAGTACCAGCAATGCCAAGAGGAAGAAATTTCGCATTTTGCTGACTTATTTACAGAGAAAATGACACTAAATGCTACACGAACGCCTGCTGAATAAGTGACCAAATCAGAATTCGACGACGTGCTGAGAAACACCGCTACGAACGTAGCGCAAGTTGTGTGAGACGTGGAAGTTCTCCGGACACATGGCACCCCCACCAGAGACAATCAACGCGTTGCGTGTTGACTCCACGCTGCCGACGCAACGTCACTTTCTCAGCTCTCGCAAGTTCCAACTCCACAAAGGAAGAACGATTTGTGGATTAGCAAAATCGATTTGGGTTCTAAATCTTCTCTAATATGCCAAAATGATGTTATA
>JAODGC010000010.1:1891655-1924860 GCA_027574925.1 Ecitoglossa quadriceps
AAAGGAAGAACGATTTGTGGATTAGCAAAATCGATTTGGGTTCTAAATCTTCTCTAATATGCCAAAATGATGTTATATTGTCACTACTACGTCTTCACGTTTATTCTATGCCTACATAATTAGATTAACCTTTGCTGCAATTAAAAAAAACCTGAATGTTGTGTGTGTTGCCCAACAATGCGAAAAGTTTAAAAGTTTTGTTTCAACTTCTTAATTTGTATTGTAATTAAATTATTATCGTGGAGTTCTAGAATATTTCATTTTTTCAGATTCGGAAAGTAATCAAGTTGCTGCGTTGATAGTGTAAATGTCAAAATAATAATGTTAACATGACATTTATTACTCAAATTGATCAGAGTAATCAAAGGCATTCAAGCAACGCGATTAAAGTTTAACGAATTTTATTATTGCGTTCAATTGCATTATATTCCCAATGTCACGTAAAGAAACGAACAGAAACGACGCATTAAAAGATGCCATCTTTGCAGAGGGAGACGTTGACGACGATTTCCTCGAAAGATTCGCTGAGGAAACTGGATGGAAATCAGTTCTTCTCTATCAATATCTCAGTGGATACATTGTAATGGTAGCAGGGTCTGCGCTAACAGCCACTGCAATCTCATGGCTAGAAATGATGTTTGTTATCATTACTCCATATATCTCAGAAGAAGAACAGGCAGAAACAAATTACTTTGTATGTATGTATCATGTGTCAATTATTTAGCTTTTCCCATTACCGATTACACTTGTTATCACTGTAGCCATAATTATTTTAATGGATATTATTTACCTGATTGACATAATCTTTCGCGTACTATACAGTATGACCAACTGGCCCAACATGAAACTGTTTAATGAACCAGTACCAATTGAATATATAATCATCGACATAATATCTGTCATTCCTTACGACTTGATGTACAAAGCAGTGCAAAATGCTCCTCTGGTCATTGCAGTGTTGCGTTTAAGAGTCATGCTCCGACTTTATCGTATTGCAACGTCTTTAAGTCAATTGAACAAGATGTTTCATGAAGTCTCCAACTTTGCCACAATCATATGGAGTGCTGCATTGATGCTGCTTTGCATAATTTTCGCATCATCGATCCATTACATTATTTACTGTGACTATGAGAGATGCAAGTATCGTGACTACGGTAATTTCATCAAAGTATACGGTATTGCAGCCAGGTATCTCATGGCAAATGGCGCTGATTTTGTTGCGTTTGAAGTAACTCATATCTATCACATGTACAGCATCCTTGCAATAATTTACTTACTTGGTAGGATGCTTATTGTGGCTGATTTGGCATGTAAAAACATCAATCGAATGAAAGGGATGTACAGCTTTATTCACGACTATCAAAAAACAATGAATCTCTACAATTTTATGAAGGATTACTACAGGCAGAAATGGAATTTTGAAGATGAACAGATTTACTTTACTCTGAAAGACTATTACTTCCATTATTTCAGACAAAGGAATGGTATTTCAGCAGAGAGAGTGCTGCACAAAATTCTACCCGACAGTCTCACCAAAACAATCATCATGGACATGGCGTTTGATAGCTTCCGCCATTCGCACATCTTCCGAAATCTGGATTTGAATATTGTCAGGTTTTTGAGTACATTGGTGCAATTTGAATTTGCTGTGCCTGGCCAAGTCATTGCGAGAAAAGGTGATTATTTCAATAAAATGATTTACATCAGTCATGGAGTATTGCAAGTCTTATCGCACGAAGATGGCGAAACTCCTGTGCTGAACCTTAGCGGGGGCACCAGTTTAGGCGAAACCACACTCTTTCTATCTTATCCACTAAACTGCACGATTATTTGCCAAACCTACTGTGAACTTGTGGTCATTCAGAAGTCACAAATCATTAAAATGATTGCGTATTACCCGGACGAATATCGTGAATTAGTCAAATCTATAATAGAACGCTTTGATGATGCCAAACGTCTAAGATCAGTGGTGCATGAAAGAATGGATCCGAATTTGCTCAAAAGTGACTTGTTGATCTTGTCATGGATTAAACAATTCCAGCAGTGTTTCCTGCATGATATAGAGAAACAAAACGACTCTAGGTTGGAGAGCAAAATCCGTGGATTGGAATATTACATAAATAATCTCATTCTGTACGTCGCATATTTGGACAAATTGGTTGTCTCTGAAGAAATTGAGCTTGTCAAGGACTCTGTCTTCTTAAAGTCAACCTATCATTTTATTCTACAGCCACATTCGCCTATTTTATTGGTCTGGAACGTTGCGGTACTGTTGATGACCATCTTCTTCATTTTAATCTACCCATACAATCTGTGCTATCCCAGTGAAAAGAAAAGCATACAAACCGCCTTTGCTGTTTTTGTAACCTGCCTATTTTGGTTGGATATTTACCTTCAAATTGTCACTGCGGTGAAAACTCGAGGTGCAACCTATTTGACCATAAAAAGTATCTTGGTTTATCGTTTACGTCAAAAGGAATTCCTCATTGATTGCTTTGCTGCTTTTCCATTGGAGTACTTAATGATTTTACTAACTGGCAAAATGCCCGACATCGTCTTTATGTTTCTGCAGGCCAATCGCCTCGCGAAATACTACAAAATTGTGTGCTTCTTTGACGATATAAATGTTTGGAGCACCAACACGCTGACTGTATTCAACTATATCAAATTCATCATGCACTTTCTTTTCTTCTATTATTACGCTACGATGTTGATTTATATTTTCAACTGTTATGAAGATGTCTGCACGCCAGAATTTGCTGCGATGCTGACACAATTGGATGCGAAGTCTGTATACCGTAAGATCCTCGCGGTGATTCCTTTGGCGAATGCATTAATCACTGGCATAATCATTGATACAATGCCAAAAACGGATAATGCTTGGATTCATCTGGGATACATTACAATCGCTGGTTTTGGATACCTGTTAAAAGCGCAGTTTTTTGTCAATGTGATATCATCAAGTGCTTTGCAGAATCGTATTCTTTTAAAGCAGCAGGAATTGCTTTTGGGAATTGTGGAAGCACTGGAATGGTTTGATGTAAGCAAATCATACCGATATGGCATTGTCGGATATCTAAATACTTTGTTCTATTTCAATGCTGATGTTTATCAGCATTATAATAATATGGTTTTACCTCCCGAATTGGGAGCGTCCCTGAGAAACATTCATTTGTCGAGAATACTTGGCAAGAATACATTTTTCAAGATCTCAAAAAATCTGAATTCGTTTCTAAGTGCATCACTAAAAATTGTCATTATTCCAGCAAATATGGTGGTGTTTTACTGTGGACAAGCAATTGATAAGTGTTATATCATCCAGCAGGGGTATTGTACCATGTGGAATGGCAACGTGTCGCGCGATGTAACTATTAATGAAAATCTGGGATTAGTTGAAGTGCTTTTAGATGTGCCAATATTCCATACAATTGTCACACGCACCGATTGTATCTTCTTACAAATCTCTAAAACCGAATTACAGAAGTTCTTCAGTAATTTTGTTCAAGAAGGCGAAGCGGTGCACACAGCTCTTAGAGAGTTTGCGAAGTGTGAACCGCTTCTGAGTCGCAATACTGAAATCAATTTAGAATTGTCAAAATTCTTTCAAAATAATGAGTCTAGTGGGAAGATATATGGTAATACGAGTTATGGGAATCGCATAAAAAGGATCAAGTTTGCTTTCAGTTCTTTAAAGTCCTATAAGTTCCATTTCAAAATCATTAGCACAACAAGCAGGTGTCTTTTGATTTGGGAATTTGTAAAGAACATTGCACTCGTCATAAGTTTGGGATATGCTGCAATATTTGCAGCCATACTCAGCGACACTATAAATTTTTACTTCTTTCTGTTTTTGGATTCCTTCTGTTTTGTAGACATGCTCCTACGATTTAGTGTGACGTATTTTGATAAGAATGGCTTTGAAATTCAGAAATTCTCGAAGACTTCTGTCCACTACTTAACACATGCCTTCCTGATAGATTTCCTTGGATCATTTCCGATTGACCTGTGGATTCCACAAGGAGCATTGATTTTCACCAGATTAAATCGTTTTTTATTAACATATCGAATAATTGGACTGGCGCGTTATTTAACACAACGAATCAAGAAAGTGCGTCAATATGTATTTGCTGCTCATTTGCTGATATTCCTGATGTTGACTCAAAATCTTGCAAGCTACTACGTTACATATCTGTGCACAAGAACAAGGCATCATGTGTTGTGTACGGCGGACTCATGGTTTGTGCTGTCGATAAAACACATACAAGCCCGGCAAATTCTATTTGAATCTCTTTTATATCTCTTGAGTATTTTTGTCGGCGTTGGATTTCGAAGATATAAAAACATTGGCCTGATTCAGAGATTCATGTTGTCAATCTGGGGCATTTTAGGACATCTGACTGTAATCATTATTGTCGGGTGTGCAGTGTCCTATAATCTTTTCCGGAATGCCGATCTCACTATGTACCAGGAAGCAATGAGTGATTTGGTGCGTTTTCTAAGTTATTGCGATATTGATAAAAATATTAAGTATGAAGTAATACAACATTTTGAATACATTTGGGAGAAACGCCAAGGGAAGAATATAGCGGATATGATTCAACAATTTCCAACTTCAATCAAGAAGGATTTACTATTCGATATTTACGGGAAATATCTATGCAAAAACGGGAGCGTCTTCAATTTTGCTGAAAAAAACTTCTTAAAAAGTCTGCTGATGATTATAAAGCAAGAAACATTCCGGAAAACCGGTGTAATCTACAGGATTGATGATATTCACGGCACAATTTTCTTTCTTATGAAAGGAAGTGTTGAAGTAGTGGGACCAGACACGAATCGTTTGATGACTTTAGCCTCCGGAAGTCTTTTTGGATGTTTGGATGACTGTGTAGAAAGCAGACAAACGCTAACTATGGTTGCCAAAGGGCATGTGGAAACGTTGTCTTTCAGCAGCGTTGCATTCTACAAACTGCTCAATCAACACCCGCGACTTCGCATCAAATTCCTCCAAATAGCCAACATGCATTTTGACTTTATTCCCAGCAATTCGGAGTCAAATCTTGTCGATCAAACTCCAACATACGAAAATGTACGTCGCAGTTTTCTCCTTAATAACGTGATCATACATAAGATGTCCAAGTTACGCACTAAGATAAGGAAACCAAGCAAGCATTTCCAACGCCTGGAACTTGGATTATTTATAATGGAGTTTGTTTTTGGTTCCGCTTATGAACTGTTCCTAATGGTCATTAATCCAACGTTAATATTCGTACTTATTGCATATATGCGGGATAGTTTGTGGGTGATAAGGATGTACATGAAATTCCACATCGCGTACGAAGATGAATTCGGAATGCTGGAATTTAACCGAAAGAAAGTGGTTAAAAGATACTTTATGCAAAGGGACGGATTCTACTTTGATTTATTTTGTATCCTGCCGCTTGATATATTTATGGTGTTGGTGTCTAATGACAATATGCGGGGAAATCTGACCTTCCTTTTAAGAATCAACCGCTTCTTCCGCTGTATTCACCTATTCAAGTATATGTCACGCACCACAAAGAAGTTAAACATCAATGTGCTTCTCATGGGGACAGCATACCTAATCATGTTTGCATACATTTATGTGATCATTAAGTTTATTATCTACTTTTGGAGCGAGACGTTCTTGATAAAAGATCCCGAGAAAACAAATTGGGAGCTGATTCTACATTCCATGAATTATCTTGACACTATTTTATTCATGTTCTGCACGTCTTCAATTCCATACACGGATTTCTTTAGTGGATGGGCTCCAACTACCCTCTGCATCATAATTTGCTGTGATACATGTTTTCTGGTGTTCTTCTTTAGCAACTTAGTTGGCACCCTGCAAGTGGTTATAAAAGTAAAATCCAAGTATATCAGTATTTGCCACAATCTTAAACTGCTGATGTTAATTTGCGATGCTTCGTCACCTTTAATCGACAAAGTTACAATGTATACCAATATCTTACTTCGAATTCGAAATGGAATCCAATTTCCGTTCTTATTAGAGCAAGCTCCTTACTATCTCCGCGAGGCAGTACTGAACTCAATGTTTGGATTCCATCTACGCAATCACTATTTGTTTAAAGATTGTCACATCGATTTTCTACGCCAACTATCAGCAACCATGCGAACCCTAACATATTTCGAAGGGAACAAGATTTGCGATGCGGGGGACATCGATGAAACTATGTATTTCATCCAAGAGGGAGTCGTCCAAGCTTTGACTAAAGACACACTTTATTCAGAAGTATGCGAACATTTATTGGTCGCTGGGGAGAGTTTTGGATTGAATCAGATTTTATACCCACGTTGTGGGCAATACTACACATATAAAGCATCTGTTTTAACTACGTTGGTAACAATTAATCGAAACGAATTTACACGATTGCTGACATTTTACCCCAGCGTTAATAAGCACATCTATAATAGAAGTATTGAATTTGCAAGTTAAGCGTCTTCTGTAGACTGCATTATATTTATAAGTATATGTTATTGTATTGTGATGAGCAAAGTAATATAATATAAAGCAAATACCAATAGAAGCGAAGTTTGCAAAAAGCTGCAATGTGAGAGCCCATAAACCAACCAACGCAAACGCTACGCTACATAATAGACATCTCGCATGTTGTAAATCAACACCACAGTTGATATAATTAAATCTAAGCAGCTTTTAAATTAATATTTTAGTTTGTTTAATGGACAATCGTAATGTTCCATTAATCCTGTTGTCATTTTCTAATACAGCGCCAGTGCCGTTAGTGGAACAGAGTCAATTCGTATAGTGGAACGCAAGGCTGCTGAAGACATCTCAACTTTAATACATATAGTAGATAAATTGTAATATTCCTAGAAATCTACAAAACAAAGAGTAATCTACAAAACTGCGGACATCTGCAAAACTAGCAAAATCTGCGCTAGATTTTGTTTAGCTATTGAAGTCAGTTTACACACGGCAAACGTAGATGCCCACACCTGACGAGCGTTCCACATACACCCAATTACTATTTCTCTCTCAGTTTCACTCACAGCCTTTACATATTCTAAACCATTTAGTAGAACATCAAAATGCATATATAATTTCACCATAAGAACTTAATCTCTGCGAAGATTAATTCATTCAACTAAATTTCTACTTCTCTTTTTATGAAAATATTGCTATAAATCTAAGCGTAACTATTTCTCTTCATTATGCTGCATTATATGCACATGCAGACCTATTTTAGTTAATTCGCTTAATTTATCCCATTACTCCGTATACTCCATATACGCATATACATTCGGTTCTTACCGCCCCTTTAATAATTTAAAGGGACTGGCTACCGCCCGGTAGTGGATTAGAAAGAGATTAAGCAAGGTCGCAAGGTGATTAATCACTCTTCTTCCGTATACCACCAGTATAATGCGGTCAATGAGACCGCACGTTCTCCAGTGGATGAATAGTGGAAATTATTGAACATAAAATACGCGAATCAATAGAAATAAAGAAATAAAATAGAACTATTTATTTATAATTCTTTCTTACCATTAAAACGTTTTTGGCGTTGCCTTTCTCATTTTGATTGTTTCGATTTCGTATTCATCATCATCATACCCGATGTTAGTTAATGCAAATTTCATTAACATAAAATGGACAGAACAGATGTGGTATAGAATGAATACTTAATTGACCTTTCTGACATTTCGCGCATTTTTGCATAATTACGGTAATAATTTGCATTGAGTCATAGAATCGTTTACGATGATTATATTTTCCAGAAAAGCCACAGAGTTTTGCACAAGTTATATGTTTAAATAAACAATGGACTATCAAACCACTGGTACAATTTCCCTTTGCTTTTGTCGGTGCGGTAGTCAATACATTTTCCCCTGGAAAGAATTGAAATATTATCTATCTCAATTATCGTTAAATCAATGAATACCTTGAGTATTGAATGCACCCTGTAACAGGATATTCTTGTCTAAAGCATTGAGGCCCAAGAATTGTGAAGTAAGTGAATCCAATTTTCCTTGCAATTAAATCAGTTGCGTTCTTCAAACACTTATAGAAAGCATTATCGCAGTCGCAGTGTGATCTGCATTTTAAACAATTGAATTAAGACGAGTTAGGACGAGTTGCACCTTAAAAACATAGTAATACCTCGTAAATAATCCAGTATTATGCAGTTCGAACTTTTCATCTCCCGCTGCAATAGATTCAAAGCATTTATCATGATCTCGGCAGCAAGAATCGGTTGTTGCAAATCTGCCTAAATCATCGTAACTCTTTGCTTTGTCACCATCACCACACCATCTAGTCCCTAAAGTCAAATTGTCAAGAAATATTTACCTTATTTTTATGCAAAATTACCAGGATAAATAATTTGAAGATGATTTTTAAACGCATCAACAGATCCTTTAAAAAAAGTTGTATTAGTATCCAATCCGCCGGTTGCCCCAACATGAAGCACTTTTCCAATTCGCGACGCAGTTCCAGTGACAACATTTGTTGCCGCCACCCCGGCATTAATAAAAGGTTTTATTATCAACCTAGTGAATTTATGAGTTCCCATTTCATTTTCTTGAATAGTTATATTTCTCTTATTGATGTCTTCCTCTTCTAGATTGATATCTTCCATCACATTGCCGTCATCCAAAGTTATTGTGAAAGGGCGATGTATACCACTTAAAAGGGTTGCTGAAATCGTTGCAGTTTATTTAAAATGTTTCATTAATATAACGAAATCAACTTACTTTTGTTTTGATTTTCTTCATCATGATCGGTTGGGTTTAGAGAGGCCACAAATAATATTAAAGTTGCAAAAATGACGACTATAATAAACAAATTGCGATATATTTATGTTAATATCATGAAGCAAATAAACATGATAATATACTTACTAGCAATATGATATTGCTTCATTATTAAAAATGTTGTCTATTTGATCCTAATGCGTCCCAAGAACAACGATGACTGCAGGCAAATATTGCACCACAAATTAACTTATATAATTTCATACCATTCAGGATCGTACTAATTTAATTCAAAAATTAATTCATAGTGTATTTTCTTATTGTGTTTTGAAGGCACTTATTTAATTAAAAGACATTATTGGACTATTTAACTATGATTGGTAAATCCTACCCTGTAGTGAAGTACCTTTCAACTTCTAAGGTTTTTAATAATGTCGCGCTTCGCAATTACCCTAATGAATAATCAAAAAATGTGCTATTCAAGCATCATTTCTATATTATACACATAACTATACAATTACTGAACTGTCACCATGAACTGAACATACTCCTGGCACAAATATTTTATTTTCTTGTTTAGCAACTAATTACAGATAATCTTGGGAATTCTACACAATACCTTTATGTGTTGCTCATTTTCTTGTATTATTAATTTACTGATCACATTGTTTCATGATTTACATACTGCAAAATTAAATTTAAATTCTGTTTTGCAAGGAACAAAACAAACAGTTGATATTGGTGCTTGCATTGAATTTGGGTCTGTAATCTGCACAGAATTTTGAATTTTCTCTTCTTTTATAACCATTCTAGAGACATCTGGTACATCATCATCAGTTGGAGTTTGGAAATTAAATCTAAAGTCTCTCCCAGATGTGGAAAATATTGACTTTTTAATGAACTTTGAATTCTTGCTTGGAATTGCAGTATTGACCTTAATTTTAGTAGCATCTGAAATAAAGTTGTATATAACTGAAGTGAATTTCAATTTTGCTGGAGAAGATAGGTGTCATTATTATCATACTAGTCTTAGCTTGATATTTCTTTTGCTCAGCTTCCATTTTAGCTCGATAATCTCCAAAAGTCATTCTCATTACTTGTCTCTTCTTAATGATGGGTGCACTAGAGCTCATCAGTGTATTGAGAATTTTTCTTTGATCTTCCACTGCAAATAAAAACAAATAGTCTCTAACCTAACAAAAGAGATGCTTTAACACAGCCAAAAGTTAAATATCTTTACTTTGTTTAGGACCAAATTTTCCATGTTTTAAAGCAGTTTGTAATTGTTGTATGCACCAACACAGTTCTAGCTCAAATCTTTGAGCTTGTTCAGAATTTGGATCACCATCTAACATAGTTGAAGATGTGCTGCTAGTTGATGCTGTTGGTATAACAGTGGTCTGTTTATCTAAGGATTTGCATTTACCACTGCTTCCATGTAATTGAATTTTCTTTTTAACCATTGTTATATTTTGAGTGTAAGCCACAAAACTTCACCATGTGCTTCACAGTTGACATAAAAACAAAATATGCAATGTTTTGAAGCAACCAGTTATACAACAAAAACTGCTCCATTTTAAATGACAGAAATGAAGCAAATTTCTGGTTAAGATTTATTTTTTGACATGACTTATAATTATAAGCATTTTCTAAATACAATTACTTTACAAATCAGCACGTACGCCAAACCCTGGGCCTGGTGGTTCGCCTGTCAAACAAGTGGGTTCTCCAAGAGGTTCAGCCGCCATCCGACCATTCCTAAAATGAGAACATTATGAAAATCGCCTCCTAAAACAGTAGAAAAGTGGTTATACTGAGGTCCTGCCCTAGGTTTCTTGCCACTTTTCAATTCATTCAGAATTTCTTTAGCATCCTCAACAGTCAAATCCTCCTAAAAATGAACTAATAATTAGCATTTTAAAAATTACTTAATTGCATGAACCTCACATAATAATCATCATTAATTTGTACCATTGGTGCATTTACACAAGCACCTAAACATTCCACCTCAGAAATAGTAAACATGCCATCTTGAGTAGTCTCTCCTACTGTAATATTCAACTCTTTCATTATGGTTTCCAAGATTTCATCTGAACCTCTTAACCAGCATGGAGTTGTAGTGCATACTTGTAAATGATATTTACCCATAGGCTTCCTAGAAATGCAATATTTACATCACATGCCTATAATATTAGTTCTAAATTAGATGCAGAGAAAATTACCTCATAAACATTGTATAGAATGTAGCAACCTCATAAACTCTCATATTGGGCAAGTTCAAAATTTCAGCAACTTTGTGCATAGCAGCAATTGGCAACCAGCCATGCTGTCTTTGGGCCAAATCAAGGAGTGGAATCATAGCTGCTCTTTTGTGACCTTGCGGATAATTAGCCAAAATTGCTTCTACTCTCTATAGAAGTAATTTATATAGCATGGCTTCTTAGAATGATGAAGTAAATACTCACCTTCATATTGTCCTCTGTAAATTTAAACACCATATTTTGGTTGTCCTCCGTACTATCCCTATGTACAAACAGACTATCATGTTGAACTGCATTTGTAGTTCGAAGAGCTCTTGAATGGATGCCATTCAACTGTTGTGGCAAGAAATTACATTATGTAATTAATTAAATAATCAAAGCCTGTAAAACAACATTAATATTAATTGTGTAAAATTACGATATTTACAAGGCGATGGGTTGTAGTCCTTACGCTGGACAACATCGTGCCCTGCTTTTATTTATCTATCCTGGACAATTACGTCAGTTGCAACAAAATGACAGCTTCACACCAGCTGGATTTCGGTGGAAAATTAACCAGGGGGCGCTAGATACACGGCAACCACGGCAACATCAACTTGCCTGGCAGCATGTTGAGAAGCAGTTCCTTCTGTTCTTTCAAATAAGCTAATTTAAACAAGTGTTTATTTGTTAATTGAATCAAGATTCACAATTATGGCCGAGGTACAGAGACGCCTAGAATCCTGTACAGTTGAGTTGGAAGAATTGGCGCAACTTGGTTTGTTTACAAGTGAAGAATGCAGGTGAGTTTCAGTGATAACCTCTCTAAGATGTTTCTAATATTTTCATATATACTTTAAATAATTATTTTAGCACACTGGTGAAGAAGCAGTTTGAATTTGAAAACAAAATTAACAGTATGAACAAGAGTATACAGGATTTCAAAGAGTACATCACTTATGTTGTATCTTTATACAGAATAATCAAAATACGAAGAAACAAAGTAAAAATTGATGATAAAAAGCATCACCTTGAATATAGAGTCTTGCAAAGAATTAAAAATTTGTATGAAATGGCAGCAATGAGATTTCCTCAGAATGTGGAATTATATTTTGAGTTTTTCCAGTTCTGCAAAGAAGCATCTTTTCAGCATGCTGGAAATAAAATGTGTGATATGATGATCAAAGTAAGTCAACTTTCTTCATTAAAAGTTTTTGTTTCAAGTTAATGTTTTGTTTTGGCATTATAGCACCACAAAAATTGTGAAGAAGTTTGGTTAACAGCAGCAAGATTAAATTTCCATGAGAAAAAAGATGTGTTAAATGCCATCAATCTGCTGCAAGATGGTATTGCTATTTTAAATACACCAGCTTTATATTTGGAGTGCATCCAGTATGAAGTGTATTCTGTTGTGATTAATGAGAAACTAAACAAAACATCAGTTGATCAAGCAGAAATTGACAAGTTAATAGGAAAACTAGAAATTTATATAAAACATGCAAAAAAGTATATTGAAAAATACGAATTCTATACTGACCTGCTAAAATTTTTAAAAAAATTTAAATTTTCAACAAGTATTCAAATTCATTTGATAGAGTATTTAATGGAACATTTTGCCGATAGCGCAGAATCTTGGCATTATTTGGCAACACGAGAACTAGAACGATCTCATTACGATGTTGACAATCAAACAATAATCTTAGTCCCTGATAATAAAGCGTTCGTAAATGCAATTGCTATGTACGAGAGAGGTCTGGTAGTAATTTGCCAAGAAAAGAAGCATAATTTATGGAATTTCTACATTCAATGCGTTGTTGATTTCAAACATAACATTCACTTCGAAAAGGTTACCAATTATCCACGGCTCGCACTTGCTGCTTTTGAAAGAGCCGCTGGAGAAAAATGCCTCATTGATCAATTTTATTTTCACTACTTGGAACTTGTCAGTGACGCAAGAAAAGTTGAAATCTTATCGGAAGCCATCGAAGCGCTGCCACAATCGGTTGATTTGTGGACTCTGCAATTACGAATTGACCAAGCTCGCAATGATAATGATAAAATTAATTCAACCTTCGAGCGTGCATGTAAGAGTTTAGGACAAGAAGCGTTGCCAATTTGGGAAATAATGAACGAATACAAAAAGAAATCCTCACGCGATAAGCAGGTTGTTAAAGTTGACATGAAACAGTTTTATGTCGATGCTATTAAACAAGGTGGAAAAGTTTCTGAACACTTTAAACTTGAATACTTGAAATGGATGGCTTGTGTTAACATTGATGAATGTTACGATGTTTATAAATCATTTACGCCGCAAAAATGTGTTAACAAGGAAACGTACGAAGCTATGCTTTCAATTCAACCTAGACGAATACAAAGGGCCAATAGGAATGAGAAAGCAATTGCAGAACTTGAATCCATTCACAAAGATGCGTGTGAACAAATCGGGGAGGTAGATGCTGATGTTTGGATCAATTACATTAAGTTTTTGTATGACTTTAAACCATTTAATGTGGCAAAAGAGTCAGCAACCAAAACTGTTATACAAGTTAAAAGGAAACTACATGAAGACCGATTAAGTCAATTTGAAAAGAAATATGATGATCTATTGCTGAAGGTAGCAATGAAAGGTACAAAACGCAAGCACGTCTAGTGTGGCATTGTTTCCTAGTTATTATCACCTAGAAAATGTTGATTTAAGTACACTTTTGACGCTGACAATGATGTGTTTTGTGGAATTGAAAAACAACTTAATATAAACTACAAATTTAATTAATATAGTTATCTCACATTAATGTCGCATACAAAATTTCATCATATAACATACAATGTAAATAGGTGTTGAGATGTACAACCCAATGAATCATAACAGAAGCTTTTTTTGTCAAGTAATGAGTCGTAGGATAAGACCGTGGATAGCAGTATTCAGTTTCATTGTTGATGTTTTCTTCCCCCCCCAGCAATGCGTGTATGTCTTGTGTGTGATTAGTTAAAAAGCATAAGAAAATGAGCGTGAGTCAAGTCAAGTGAGCCGCGAACGCTTCAGCTGCTGAAGGTAGTGGCGCTGCACCGGCTTGTGCAGCGCTAATTGTTCCAAGGCCTCGTCGATGGTGAACCACTGTCGCTTCCTACCGATCGCGCGAGAATCCTCCCATTCATCCAGCTCCTCCGTTACAGTCATCACGTACACTTCGGTCCGGTGTTTGTGTTCACGATTCTAAAAACAGAAACAGAAAATATTATCTTACTGAATTGAGATCACTGAATGATAAGTATGTTCTTGGGTCAATAAGTAAGTAGAGTAAAGATGTCGTACTTCAAAGATACCAAGACTACGGCCTAATTTTCCAATTACGCCGGCTTCCTCCAAGACCTCGCGAGTGGCGGTTACGCTAGGCTCTTCCTCAGGTTCGACACCCCCGCCAGGAACGATCCATTTCTCCGGTCTCCTGGAGGAAGTTACCAAAAGCACCTATGAATGAACACACATTACCATATATAACTCCATGTATTTCTTGGCAAAACAATTGCCCCAGTATTTGGTGGTATGCATACAGGTGTGAAGCAACTAGTTAAAATGGCATTTTAATAGACCAGGTCAGTGACCGGCATACATACGACCATGAGGTGCCAACGATATTATGATATAAGCACAAATTACCTCCGTTTCGGCATCGGAACGCACGCAAATGCAAGCCGCGCGCCGGCGAAAGCCCTCAGCGTCGTAAATGCGTATGGAATTCGGCTTCTCTTTGACCATTTTGAGATGTGTCTAGTGTTTTTGCTTGTTGATATCCGATGGTCTGCAGCAGACCACGTTACAAATAGACGAAAAAAGTACAAAAGTGTGGCGGCGAAAACAAGTTGATGAATGCCGATGAAATTATGAGACTATCCTAAAAGTGTCGTCCTTTGCCTCTTCCACTTATCCTCCAGCGTCTTTAGCGAGCAACAACCATTGTCGCGCAAGCGGTCGACACTTTCTTCCTACAGACCGGCGTTAGCGGCGACGGTGTCGACTGCACATCCATTTTGCATAGAATCCCAGACACTTAAAAACATGTTTTTGTGGCAACTACATACGCGAAATCCAGGCACGCGAGCGACAATGTGGCCGCGCAGATACTACTTGAACTGCTGCTTGAATTCACTGATGATCAAGATGATACTCACACAATTTTCGCACCACGCGCGCACGCCTCGCTCACAATTATTAAGGATACCGGAGCGTAAATATCTTGGCGAATATTAAGTCACGGTGCGCGTGGTCTTGGCGGCTATTGCAATCAGCCTAGTGATCAGCTAACTATACGTTGAGATCTGGATGCCCATTGCGAGCAAGGTTTTGGGTACTGGTACGGGTCGACTCGATGAAGGAATGCGGCAATGGGCGGTGCGGCGACGACGGTGGCGGCTAACGCAGGGGAACGGCGGCGAGGAGATACGGTCACCTCTCGGCGACGACGACACAGCACAGTCGGCGGGCGCAGAGACGAGCTGAGGTGAGCAGTGCCAGACTTATCTGCCAGATATAGAGACACACAGCCGGTAACACTCTCGGTGGCTTTGCGGGCGATTGTTGTTATTGACCAGCAGTCGGCAGCACGTATTCCAATCAAGTTCCACAGCCGAAAATCTTGTACGCAGACGAATTAATTTACGATTAAATTTAATAAATTTCACGAAAGTTACATGCGTTATATGACATCCTGGCTGAGAAATTAGAACTGGTTCGTCAAGGTGGTTGCTTCTGTTTAAAAATGTCGCCACTCTTGTTTGCTAAACGTAACAATGGTGCCAGGAACCCCTGTTTTTTTTATAGAAATTAAATAGATAACTCTTTATTTCGGAATCTAAATCCGATTCAGCATAGATGATGATTAGGCTCTCATCTTAAAAAAACATCTTACTTTGAATTTGTAAGTACAGTTGCCTATGTTATCTTCCTTGAAATGTGTGCGTTTTTTGATCAAAATATAACCTCATAAGATTATTTATAACGTTTAAAATCGCAAGGCTCGCAAGTGCTTGAGGTTGTGTATTATTAATAAATACTTTTAATTAATGGCTGATGATGGAGTGCATCAGCTCCCTGGAAGCTCCAACGAAAAAGGTGGCCTTATCGTCAAGAAAAAGCCACCTTCCTTTAAAGTGCCACAACCATCGCGTTTGGGTCTTGATAGACTTGCTGCACAGAAACGCAAAGAAAAGGAAGAAGCAGCTAGGAAAATGTCATTTGACCTAGATGAAGATGAAAGCAATGAATCAGGGAGCAGTACGCCAAGGGAGCGTTATTCTGGAGAAAATCGTAAGTTTAGGGCTCAACATGATGAAACTCCAACATACACTGGTGGTATCACTGATAAAGCTAGAGAAAAATACTTGGAACGAATGGCTAACAAAAATAAGGAAAAGGGTGTATTTGCTAGTACTAAAGATATAAAGGGTTCTAAAGATAGATATTTTAATAGAGATAAAAGATATGATAGGGATCATGTTAGATCAAATCATAGAAGAGATGACAGAAGTGAAAGGAACAAGGACAGAAGAGATGAAGGGTATAGTAGGGAACCAAGCAGTAGAAGAGAGGATGTAACTCCAAGATTTAGAGATGAACCAAAAACTCCAAATATTTTCTTAAAGAATGATGTTTCTAAAACTTCCTGGGAAGATGATGATGATCTACCACCAGCAAAAAAATCGTCTTGGGATTTTCCTACACCAAAAGTAGGTGATCATGAAAGACGTGGCGACTGGTCAGAGAGGAGTTCCAAATCACGTTATGAGGACTCATATCGTTCGGATAGAAAATCAAGACGGAAGTATGAAGATGACACGCCAAGAGTAACACCAGCTCATAAGTACAATTCTTGGATGAAAGATAGAAAGAAGAGTGGAGCGACACCCATGGAAAATGATGGTAAAGATGATCAGGAAGGACGTAAATGGGATAGAACTGTTGATAGGGATCTATGGGAAGAGGAACAGAGGAGAATTGATAGGGAGTGGTATAATATGGATGAGGGATACGACGATGAAAACAATCCATTTGCAAGTGTAAGTGATGAGTACACAAAGAAGAAAGAAGAGCAGTTAGAGCAGAGAAAGAAGAAACGAATGTCTGCACAACAAAGGCAGATTAATAAGGATAACGAATTGTGGGAGCGGAATCGTATGCTTACCTCGGGTGTTGTACATTCGGTGGACTTCAATGAGGATTTTGATGAGGAATCAGTAGACAGGGTGCATTTATTGGTGCATAATATTGTTCCGCCATTTTTGGATGGACGGATTGTCTTTACAAAGCAACCGGAACCTGTTATTCCAGTCAGGTGAACATCACATTAATATGTTTTTATATAAATGACGGACCAATGACTTGAATGTTTTACTTTACTTCTCATAGGGATCCTACATCTGATATGGCTATTGTTGCTCGCAAAGGTTCTCCTCTTGTACGTGTCTATCGCGAACAAAAAGAACGCAGGAAAGCTCAAAAGAAACATTGGGACCTTGGAGGCTCCAAAATGGGAAACATCTTGGGTATCAAAAAGAAGGTTGATGAGGAAGATGCCAAATATAATAAAGATGACGATTCAACGGATTATAAAACAGACCATAAATTTGCTGAGCATATGACTAAATCAGAAGCAAGTAGTGATTTTGCAAGAAAGAAAACGATCCTGGAACAGCGACGATACTTACCTGCATTTGCTGTTCGACAAGAAGTATTGAATGTTATCAGGGATAATTCTGTTGTTATTATAGTCGGTAGGAATTATTTCTATTTTAATCTTGCATTGCATATTAATTTTGGGGACGCATATGTTTATGATTATAGGTGAAACTGGAAGCGGAAAAACTACCCAACTAACCCAATATCTTCACGAAGATGGCTATAGTAAATACGGGATGATTGGATGCACGCAACCTAGGAGAGTTGCGGCAATGTCGGTGGCAAAGCGTGTAAGCGACGAAATGGGGACTCAATTAGGTTAGTGGTGGAAATTACGTTAACTATACTGTGCATGCTCCAAATTCAATTCGATTCTGATCAGTTGCAGTCATTTTTGCGACTAATGTAATTCTGAAATTCAATTTGGAAATCGCATGAATTTGCTTGTTTATTTCTAGGTGATGAGGTTGGTTACGCCATTCGATTTGAAGATTGTACATCGGAAAATACGGTCATAAAATACATGACAGATGGTATCCTGCTGCGTGAAAGTTTACGAGAACCTGATCTGGACCACTACAGCGCCATAATTATGGATGAGGCGCATGAGCGCTCGTTGAGCACTGATGTCCTGTTTGGACTCCTACGCGAGGTAAGTGCTTCGAAAACGTTACCTTGGTTTTACGATGTTTTGTGTGCCGACGTACTTCAATTTGGCATAACAATTACAACTCATTTTCGCAATGAGCGTACTTTTTCAATTGAAAACATTAGGAGCTCTTAGAAAAGCATTCGAAGGAAATATATATTGTTATATGCGTAGGTTGTATTTCTGAAGATGATGATTTCGCACGCCTAAACTTGGTCTAATTTAGTTGAAATTGTAGGCAGTGGTATGCCAGTAATAATTATGAGGCAGTTCAAATTTACTTATTCGCTTGTAATTTTTATACTCATCCACGTAAACCTGTTGATAAGAGAGTTGACGTAAATGGAATTGATGTAGATTAGCATAGTTGTTGCAAAATACGTTTTTAACAACGGCTGTTCGGAACAGTAATGCTTTCAAAAATAATATATTTCGTGCATTTACAAATTAGTACAGATTTTTCCTTATACAAACATATTGGTTTTATATAAACATATTAATTTCATATACAATAAGGATTAGTTATGTCACAGCTTGGCATATGTTAATTATTTATAATCGGTATGACTGCTAGCGCGCACTCAGAGCCTAAATGCAAAGATAATGAACAGTTTCTTTCATAGCTTTCATATTGAGCTTTTCCTGAACACATCAACGTATATGGATTTTTTGGGGCCGTTCTTCCCCCGTGGGCTATTACCACAGTGTTTTGTACGCTGCTTTCTACCATTGCCTGTGTGGACGGGAGGAAGCAGATGCGCTCTCACATTTGAGTTTTAAACTAGAACACTCCGAAGGTGTTAGCAGGATTCTAACCAGCGATTTGCCAACTCACAGTCACAAGCGAGCCAAGTGTGCTACCGAGGCGCTTATGCCGAATTACAATAATTAAATTTGTTTATATCATAATAACCATTCATAATCACAACACGCAGAACAACAGTACGCTGGGCGTTTTTAAGTCCGCCGTTAATCACAGTGAAGGAAACTGCGAGGCAAACACGTCCGATAAATTTTTCACACGCTCCAAAATATTTGGAGCAATTTGGAGAAATTTCGTTTGATTCAAATTTACATTTATAATGACTAACACATCGCCAAACATATAAGTAATTATAATTCCATTGCAACGCAGCTCGTAGCAATTTATTGCATATAAATTAAACGTAATTACTCAACTCTCAGGATAATTTTACGCCAGACGCTTTCATTTCGCCTTTGTCAGGCGTCTGATGCGTTTTTTGATAAGTAGCATTCCGGAATTCAGTCCGAAACTTCCCCATTTGGCGTCAGTCATCTGCAAACAAATACAAACTATTTATAATTTCCAGACAACCACTCATTTAAAAGTTTATGTTTGTTATAAGGTATGCAAATGATAAGTAATCGATGATAGACATTTTATAAAAGGATATAAGAAAACACAGAGAATTATGAGGGGTTCTACCCAGAAGCATATTGCACAACGCTCATGACCGATGCTGAATTCCAGTTTCCGATTTTGCAATTAGCATTGACAGCGTCTAAATAAAACGAGTTTTTTAGTGCACAATCGTGTATGTACTATTAATTTTTTACCGGCGGTTGCACGCGTTTTAACTGCGGTATTTGCATAGATTACTACGCGACTTTAAATGCACCCACAAATGCGTTAGCTTGTTCAATTATGGCATAAATGAAAGTCCAGAGTTACCTGGTATCTTAGCGGCCCCGCTGCTTTATTTACAGGCCTGATTTGCGTACTTTGCAAATTATCGGCCCGATATTCGTTGATGTCATTAAAAGATAGACATTGTTAGGAGAGATCATAGAACAGAGTAATGTGTCTGTTAGTAGAAAGGACGCCACAAATGTATTTGCATTCTCGACGATGCCAAGCGGTGTTAATTGAAATTTGAAATTTTCCTTAACTTACAGCATAAATAAGATCGTGAAGTAATGAATCACGTTTATATTCAGGAGGCGTGAAAATGCTTGGTAGGAGGTGTTTTCACACCAATGTCTCGAGCTATTATACTTTTGCCGCTTAATATTAACAAAAGTGACATCGCTTGACCTATTTTGCGCAACATCTGGAGAGATACAAACAAGTTTTGTTGAAATAAGATATACATACATAGATGAATACTCTGGTGAGAAGTTCTTTCATAGCATTAATTTCACTGTGAGGGAGTATGCATTCAACAAACAGTTCCCTGAGTGAAAAACACTTTAGATCTTCTTGTAGCTCAGTTCAGTCTTGGCCGAACTGTTTTTGTAAACGCATCAAGAAGCAAGTACACTTACATTTCGTACACGCTGATTGATTTGGATTGGGCCGTAACGGCACCAATATGTGAAGTGTTCGGAGTTGTGCCACTTTTGCTTGGTAGCTTCTGCATATACAATTTGATTGCGGATGACGTCCTCGCTGTGCGGGGTTTCTGTTTTATCACAATGATTGTAGATGCGAAGTTTGGTGCCATTCGGCCAGAAGTTGAGCAAATCCAAGGGTCCCACTCGGAAATTGTTCTTGTGGGGTTGTAGGGAGTAGATTTTTATTAAATCTGGGTTTTTGCTCTTTTCTGTAATAGAAGCAATGCACTAAATGTATTAAATCATTCGAAGGTCGTTCCGAAGTAATAATTAACGACGAAAACAATCATTAAGTGTAAGGTCGGCGCCAACTAGATCTATAAATAAATGGTATGTTCTTGTTATGAAGAAAATGTCGAACGAATCAGAATGTATTTATTTGGCTATGGAAGTGTTACGTGGTAATTTTAGTGTTGCAAGGCGGTGATAAGGATATAATCCACTTCTAATTATCGCTGCTATAAAATAAAATTAAATTACATGCGTGCATTATCAAAAGTAAAGTAAAATGGATTACGTAGTGCAAATGGTACACGACCTTGGTACGCTCGTATAGAGTCGCAATAGATTGCTTTCACACACGATCGGCGACATCGTCAAATGCATTCGACTCATTGTTTACCTTTTTAAGTCTGTTCATTACCATACATCATGAGACATGATATTTGATTTACATGTTGTTGCACGAGCGGTTGTAAATGAAAAACGTAATTGCCGCATGAGAAGTAGAAAGTTTCAAGCACCATTTGTGCGAACTGAGTTGACATTTCCGCGCGTTTCATGCGGAAGAATATAGGAAGCAGTCGGGCAAAATTAATGCACGGTATAAAATACTTTTCTAAATGGTATTATAATAAATTAATTTGCTATGAAAAAGCCTTGAATCCAGCCTCACATAAACGTATTGTCGATTAAAATTTGTGTGCGTAATCTCCTCTCTCCGCGGCGTACACAGTGGCATTAAATTTATTTATGTTTGAACTTAAATTTGTAATCCAAGTTCAACGCTAACATGCACTCGTCGTACTTGCACATTATGATAAAATTTTATTTTTAGATAATAAATTGTGCTAGTATGGACAACTTATAATATGATTAAAGTATGACACAATACTTAATTACTGATGTAATTGGTATTAGTTAGATACTCTTCTATTTCCACTCATGCATTTCAAATATTCTCTGACTTCATAAATTTATAAATGTTTGCCTTTGTTAGTGTGGAATGTGTTTGATAAGTGAACTATGTTTAGATTGTTAAACAAAAAGTATAAAAGTAAAACCTTCAATTATGCAAATAACGATTGTTTATTTGGTAACTACTTTAAAGATTGATTTAGTGCAAATATTTCCATAGTATATATTTTGTAGTGATTTACAAGTCACTGGAACGAATTTCTCGCAAAATAAAGGTTGTAACGCAATAAAATTATATATTTTTTATATAATTCGCTTATAAAATGATAATGCAGCAAATCAATCATGACCTGCAAGTGCAGTCTAACATTCGAGTACATTGGTGCAATAAAATATCTATTTAATTAATGTGTTTTTACCGGAATCGCTTTTTAAATTGTGAAACTGTGAGCCGATTGATGAAGTGTTACAAAAATAAAGTTCTTTGCAAATACATTCAGCGATATTTTTTGTGCTGTTAAAGGAACTTTCAAAGGATATTTATGAACTGGGTACAATTCATTGATTTGCTCAATGTGGGCTACGTGCCAGTTGCCTTGTTCCTCTTCGTGCGGGAATACTGAACGTGAACAGACCAGAGAACGTTTACCTTTACACCTCGGATTGCATGCCCGGTCTCTTCTTATGGCAATCTTGAAATTGCGCAGTTGAATAAATGTTCGGATTGTTCAATGAAGCGGCCGTGCAACACGTGGCCCTTCCTTAATTTGCTTGACTTAATTGAAGCAATGATTAAGTTATTCTGCTTTAACAGGCCGTCAATGTGAAAGCATGCTCATGAATTTTTTCCCGTGTGTACGAATGCAAAGAAATACTATTGCTAATACAGTTAAAAGCAATTTGGGTGATTATGTCATGGGGTAGATTCAGGATCACTTGCATACAACTTTTTGTTTAGTTAATTCAAGCCAATACGATTTAGATTTTGGTAGCCACTTTGCGACAAACACCCAGCACGTCACGTATACAATCGCAGTTACTATTTATAGAAAGTACGCCTTCAGAATATTAATTGCACATTGGAGTGCGTGCAATGAGTGTTTATATTTTTGCGGCATGTTTGCACGACGGCACTCAACTCGAGTTGCTTTGCTCGTATTATGAATGGCGTATGCAGAACGAATTTAAAATACAGTTGCACCGCATTTGTTGTTTTCAATGCGCATACACACAATGTGGGGATTTTACTGGCACAATGAATCTTAAGTTTGCCCCGCGGTAAACAGACAGTAATCTCGGCAATTTAAGTAATCATTATGTTGATTGACCTCATTACAAAAGATAGCTCACCTTCGCCGGTATTCCAAACAGCAATCCCGAAGTATAGATCATCGTTGATATCGTCTTTGCGTTGGACAATGAATCCTGTCTCAACTACCGCGCAAAAAACTTTCAGCTCATCGTGGTTGAACCATTTGGATTCACGAAGCTTTTGTCCAACGACGTAGCTACCCCTTCTGGATATGTCCTGTTGTTGATTGATGAAGCGTTGGACATTGCTCAAGCTTTTCGTGCGCTGCACTTTGGCTCGATCTCGTTCGCGTTCCTTCATCTTGTGTTGTGGACTAGTGTAGTCATAATATGCTTCCGATTGTTGCAGATGCACTGCTTCATAGAGCATCATCTTGAAGGAGAATTTGTTTCTCTTTAACAAACTAGTAACAATTAAACAAATAAAGCACCCTCCGGCCTTCCCGGTACTCGGCGATTTATTTAGTATTTGGTCGGATACTATGTTGGAAACGTTAATCGGTGATAACGCAGTGACTTGCACTGAGTGTTTTAACACTTTTCGACGTCGATAGCGAGCGGTTTGTTTATCGTTTCATGGTGCGCGGAGCTCGCGCGAGTTTAAGCGGCAACGAACTCGGTAAGAGTGGAGGATCCTACGAGTAAAGCTGGCTTGAAAGCGTTGGAAATGTGCTTGACAATGTGGTGCGATGGCACTCGGCGAAAAAGTTTTATTATCTTCCCGCAAGTAATGATAAGTTGCGCGGTCGCTTCCAGGGTCACGTCTATTATACGCAAGTGTCACCCGAGTGATATGTAGGTTTTTTTTGATTGATTCTAGATGCGAAATTTATTTGAGCGAGCTTACTCTATCTGTTCGTCGCGCTTGTTCTGGCGCACGCGACGAACGACGTGGGTTTAATGAGGATATTCGCGGTATGTGTTCTATGTATATTGTACATGTTACGACGCGACTCCACCAAGCGAGGCTTTCGTTAGCTGCTGCAAGGCGTGCATGCTTTCAGTCAGGTTTTTTGTGTCTGCCCTTCTCCCATCCACACCGCCACCGGTTCAACTGCGTGGCGCGGCGTGACTGCGAACGAGTTTCAATGTAAACAAATTCCACCGGCCTTGCAATAACCGCAGCCGGCAAAACGCCGACGCTGTTGAGGCAAAGTGTTTGCCAAGTTTTTATGAGGAGCTTCATGTGGTTTGTCGTTTTTTAAAGGACAATTTATGAAACGCTGAAATAAAATAATGAGAAACCAAGGGAAGTCAGTTAATATGCACTTGAACTGCCGGAAACTTGTGGTCTCACGATACTGCTGTCCCCTTATGGGACATTCTACTTTGTAATTACCTCAGATTGGTAGTTGGTAGTAGTTATTCAATTTCAATTATTCCATACTAATGATTTATTACTCACTTACAGATTGTAGCAAGGCGCCATGATCTTAAATTAATAGTAACTTCTGCTACTATGGACTCCGGGAAGTTCTCGATGTTTTTCGGTAACGTTCCTACTTTTACAATTCCCGGACGCACGTTTCCAGTGGAAACTCTTTTCTCAAAGAATGCAGTTGATGATTATGTGGACAGCGCAGTAAAACAAGCTCTTCAGATACACCTGCAGCCTCCCTCAGGTGACATTTTGATTTTTATGCCCGGACAGGAAGACATCGAAGTAACGTGTGAGGTGCTTATTACAATTTTCTGTAAACTAATTCAAATAATGCAGATTTGTATCTGTAAATGCTGTTTTAAGGTGTTGGCAGAACGACTTGGCGAAATCGACAACGCACCTGAGCTGTCAATTCTTCCAATTTATTCGCAACTTCCCTCAGACTTACAAGCAAAGATTTTTCAACGGTCACCAGAAGGTATACGGAAATGTGTTGTGGCTACAAATATTGCGGAAACCTCACTCACCGTCGATGGTATTATATTCGTAATCGATTCAGGATATTGCAAACTAAAGGTCTATAATCCCAGAATTGGTATGGATGCTCTTCAGGTAAATTTGTAAATAGATGGATCTAAACCAGAATGTTTATAGTCCCTTGCCTACGTAGCTTAACAATTTCCATATTCAAACATTGTTTACAGATTTATCCCATTAGTCAAGCAAATGCCAATCAGCGCTCGGGTCGAGCTGGCCGTACTGGTCCTGGGCAGGCTTTTCGTCTGTATACAGAACGCCAGTACAAGGACGAATTGTTGATTACTACTGTACCCGAAATACAACGTACGAATTTAGCCAATACTGTGCTTCTATTAAAATCGTTGGGCGTACAAGACTTACTGCAGTTCCATTTTATGGATCCGCCTCCACAAGTAAGTATCATTGTATTCGAGATGTCTAGACTAATTTCTATTGTAAACCCATGTTTGATTTTGGAATGTTATAAAATGTATTTTCCTGCAGGATAATATTCTTAACTCGTTGTATCAATTATGGATTCTCGGTGCTTTGGATCACACAGGTGTGTTGACAAAGCTCGGTCGCCAAATGGCCGAATTTCCGTTAGATCCTCCACAGTGCCAAATGTTGATTGTTTCAAGTGATATGGGATGTACTCAAGAAATTTTAATTATAGGTATTTATAATAAAATTACAAACAACTTAAACCTGCTTAATATGTTTAATTATTCTTAGTTTCGATGTTGTCTGTGCCATCGATTTTCTATCGTCCTAAAGGCCGTGAAGAGGAAGCTGACGGTGTTCGCGAAAAGTTTCAAGTACCTGAAAGCGATCACTTGACTTACCTCAATGTATACAATCAATGGAAGCAGAACAAGTGTGTACCTAGCTCATTACAGCAATTTAGAAGACGCTAAATGATGTCGTATTGATATATGTTCTGTAATTTTCTTGTCAATTCCAGTTATTCATCACACTGGTGTAACGAGCACTTTATACATATCAAGGCAATGCGCAAAGTACGCGAAGTGCGACAGCAGTTGAAGGACATTGTTATGCAACAGAAATTGGACTTGAAGTCATGCGGAACTGACTGGGACGTGGTGCGGAAGTGTATTTGCTCAGGTATTTAACATCTCGGTTGAATAGTTGATACGCAATATGTTTCAATACAAAGTAATTTCAGTAAAATGTCATTACCTCTTACTTTATTGCAGCGTATTTTCATCAAGCTGCGCGATTGAAAGGCATTGGAGAATATGTCAACTGTAGAACAGGAATGCCCTGTCATCTGCATCCTACATCGGCCCTATTTGGATTGGGTAACACTCCGGATTATGTAGTTTACCACGAATTGGTCATGACGGCTCGTGAGTATATGCAGTGTGTCACATCTGTAGACGGACATTGGTTGGCCGAATTAGGTCCAATGTTCTTTTCGTTAAAAGAAACTGGCAAATCCGGCAGGGCAAAAAAGAAACAAGCTGCAGAGCATCTCCAAGAAATGGAGAGCCAAATGCAAGTAGCCCAAGAAGAAATGCGATTACGTAAGGAGGCAGCAGATAGAAGAGAAGCTGCGTTAAATAAAGGACAGGAGATTATTAGCGCCGGTGCTACGCCACGACGCACACCGGCTCGATTAGGATTGTAAATAAATGGTTTTGTATTTTTCAGTATGTTTATTTTTATGTGTGGAAATTTCAATCTGTGGTAGGCATTTTTTGACAACCGGCTGAACAATTCCAAAAGCACATGCTCATCCAGCTCAATAATTTTCCTTTAACTTGTTTTAGAAAAGATATTATTCACAATCATGTCGAGAAATATTTGCATACCTGTATTATTACTAGGACCATCGGGTTTATGCGAGTATGAACTTCGGAAAGCCGGAAAACAGTCCTCGTCATATTTATCTGTTAGGCATGAAGATAATGCAGTGTTGGTGGTTGATTCTGGAAAATGACAACTACTTGTCTCCAAGCCCCAATTCGCGGGCACCTCTTTGAGGTAAAATAATTCTGGAGGCTTGTTTTCCTTTCTGAAAAAAAATGTTGCTTATTTATCATGAAGTCTAGTATCATGTTGCGGTGATAAGCTTGGCGCCTAAATTTATTGAGTAAATATGTGATTAAACATTTCAAGGATTTTTATCAAGAAGGTGATTGACGTAGGTATTTGTATCAAAATTGTTGCTCTCGTTTACCCTGCGGATGAAGTCGCACCATCTTGGAACGTAATTAAATCCATTTAGAGCTTGTTTTCATTTACTATTAAGATTTTAACGCGTTTAAAATTGATTTTATAATCACGTAATAAATATAAAACTATGTTATTCTGACATTTTCATACTAAAATGACATTTTTATGCAAACAGATGAAGCATTTTTGAGCATAAATAGATATGAAATGCACTATAACAATTTAGCATTGCGTTTGGACTTGTTACTAGTCGAAACTTTTAGTAATCGAAATAGATTTTTTTGCATTGTAGGTTTTGAAACAGTCACTAGATATTCTACTAGATTACCACTAATAATATACAGGTTATCATTGTGAAAGGTAGAGCCTGTGCACCATTTAAGCATCGGATTATCTTGCACCACATAACTAGCCGTACGAAATTCCTTTTCAATACTCCATTTTGCAAGTGCATGTTTGTTCATTAAACAAAAATACAAGTCGCCATTGTCTTTCATTGCGTAGTTATAAGACTGATTCACTTTTGCGCCTACAAGATGTACATAATCCCGCCATATGCCTCCATTAACGATGTCTATATTTTGGACAAAATTTACATTTAGTTTGTAAATGTTTTGACTACTGACTGAACTGTAAAAGATAAATCTGGTTTTCCATGTATTTCGTGGTGTCATTGTAATAGGACCAACGCCATGGTAATAATTGTATTTTGAATTCCCAACACTGAATGTAACTCCTTTGGAATCTGGGAACATACTTGGATGGCGCAACTTCCATGATGCGTTCTTTTCTTTGGAATATACGATAATTCCAGGATCCATTACGTTGCTATCAGTAATATACGCATAGTTGCCATTAACTACTAAGTCAAACAGGTATGTCTGGTCTCGGTCACCTTCCCTTGGAAATTCATAAATAGAACGTATTTTTGACGATGTAATGTTGAGTAAGACCAACTTTGGAGGGCACTTTGTCAAGGCGTTAATTCTTAGTCCATCCAGGATCCACATTATTCCGTTCTTATCAATATCAATCGCATTTACATTTTGTAAGGTTGTACAATCACTCTGAACATTTAAATCCCAATTGGGATATGGTGTTAGTAATGAAGAAGTAGTATCATTCATTTTCACGTATCCCAATGTTACTGGAGTACCAGGAAAGTATCTGCCTAGTGTTATAAATGCCATGTTTCGATAGATTTTAATGTTGGAAGGAATATTATTTTCTGGAATATATTTTCTTGTTTGGAAGTAGTATTGATATACGAGGGGTGTTGGCCAAGTGTAGTTGATGTAGGACCATTTAAACACTTCTTTTACAATCACTGCATCGCAGATAACTAAAATACTTAAGGCTAATAAGGTGCTTCTCAAACTTATAATACTGGTTGCCATGTTGCGCCTTAAATTTGTTTTAATGGAAACGTGAATGAGGTAAGCAGTAAATTATTTTATTCATAATAGAGGGTATAAGTTAGAATTTGTCCTTGTAATAGATAAGTGATAGTATAAGTGGATTATTTAAATAATTATTTATATCATTTTATACATAATACCATATTTATTAGAAATATTTTATCTAAAGAATAGGTTTTATAGAGTATCTTAACGCTAAGCATCTTAAGTAACAACAAAAGAATAAAAATTGAGCTATAAAGTTTTGAAATTTTTTTAATATCTGTAACATGTTGGTTGCCTACAATAAACACACAAGTATTGAATTTTAGGTGGAGTTTTGAAAAGGATGAAGATTAATTAAGATTTGTTATGAGATAAATTGATTGCGAACCTAAATATTACGTGTTGGCACGTACTTACTAGTCTGTAGCGAATTAAACCACGTTAATTGAGTTCAACGCTGCGACGCATCACTAATTTTAATAGATTTGACCTATTTAACATTTTATAAGCAACAGTGTTGCAAACAGTTGTACAAGTTTTGATTTAATTAAGTGCAAAACTTGCAAAAAACTGGACTTCAACTCGGACAACATTCTCCTCATTCCATTACTTCAATTAGCCTTTCCAACAGTTCAATATTTGCAAGCTGCTGCAACATGAGCGCCTGCAAAAGTGTGATAAAATAACAGATTTAAAACCATTTGTGACTTTTCTCCTTCAGAAACATTCCCCAGCTAGTACTAGCAAATGGATTAGTACTACTATTACGCTAAATTAGCAAGACTGAAATTTAAAAAGTTGGCAAACCTTCGGTATACCGTTACAAGCGTGCGCACAACAAAATTTCTTTCGCGTCACGTCGCCAGCCAACCAAATCGACAGAGTTATTACATTGTGCGCCACTTTGGGAAAGGGAAAATCATGGCAGCGAAAATTAACAACATTGACCCGCCGTCATCCGCCAGTTCTGATAGGTAATTAGAGGTGGTTTATACACGGTGCCGGTGATAACGAATCGTTCAAGAGTGCGCGACGCAATGAATATCCATGAATCCGTCGCCCTCGCACCAGTGGCTGCCGTTACCAAAACATGCATGCCGTGCATGCAGTTGTTGCACATGTACGAATTATTCCAAAATATTTAACTGTGGAATGATTAGAGTGACTTTTTAGTGATAATTAGTCTATTTTCGGATTTCTATAGTGCTTGCACATGCTGGCAGTCGTTAAATCTGATACACACAGTTTATTTACAAAAGAACCGCATGGAGGGAACGACATAACCTGTAACATTTTAAATTTATTTCAAAGGGTTTTTAAATCAAGTTTACTTTGACAGTTACTAGATAAAAAAACAATTAAAACAAAACAGTACATCGAAATAATCTAGTATAAGAAGGCAATTTTATTGTTTTCCTGAATATCATTGACTTTAGGTTTATTTTTGGTTCACAGTGATGTCGCGGAAACTCAGGTGGATTTTTCAGAAGTATTCCCCGATGGAGATGGAGAAGATGAACGAAGTGGAGATTTTTATAACACCCCTGCTTCGCCAATTACAGTTCCATACTGTCCTCGGCCGCCGTCAACTGGTGTGTTTTTCTGTTTATGCAATTGTTTTTTGATTAGCTAAACAATTGCATTGCAAATGTTCTTTATCTGCATTGACATTTATCATTAACACCGCGTTTGTCATAGTGCCGGATATGAGTGCACATAGTTATGTTCTTGATTTTTTCCAAATGCAAGGTTCGCAGAAATCGCCGCGCTCGAGACGACAACGTACCACTTCCATCAATCAGTCGTCGAAGAAGACTTCTGCCGAATCGATGATTCGCACACCTCATCGTACCATTTATACCGCTGGAAGGCCACCGTGGTACAACATGGCTGGACAACAAGTTGAACCTTTTGTTATAGGTATATTTGTCAATTATATTGACACTCAACTTAACAAAAATTAAGTTTTGATTTAAATGAATTAGGTATTTGCGGCGGTAGCGCATCTGGTAAAACCACAGTGGCAGCGAAAATTATAGAGGATTTGGCGGTACCTTGGGTTACTTTGTTGAGTATGGATTCATTTTACAAGGTACTTAATGAAAAGCAGCATGAAATGTCTGCCCGAAACGAATATAATTTCGATCATCCAGACGCGTTTGATTTTGAACTCTTGAGCGAAACACTGCAACGGCTCAAAGAGGGCAGAAAGGTTGAAGTGCCTATTTATAATTTCGTGACGCATTCGAGGGAAACACGCACGGTGAGTAAATTTAAGCGAAAAGCATCAGAAGTGCAATATTTTAAGACACTTGTGCAATTTTCACGTTGTTCGAACAAACAAACTGGTGATTATTTAGTCTACAGCTATGATATTTGTTTATTTTTCATCGTCATTGTGCTTTGTATTTTTTAATGCGATATTTATTACATCGTTAGAGAAAAAAAACTGATACAAACACACGCTATGTGTGGAATGCTCGTTTCAAATCACACGGCTAACGTACCGGTTGCCTTGAAACCCAATTAGTTTTATTTTTTGTCTGGTTGAAAGAATGCCAGTGCAAATAATTATCGGCGTCATGCTAAACCATCGAAACGCTACATACGCTAATTAACCACAAGTAACATGATTCTTTGGTTTACATTTACAGAAAACCATGTACGGCGCCAACGTAATCATATTTGAGGGGATCCTCACTTTCTACAATCAGAAGGTGTTGAATATGTTAGACATGAAAATTTTTGTGGATACCGACGCTGATGTGCGCCTGGCGCGCCGTCTTAAACGTGACATATCACAACGTGGGCGAGATCTTGAGGGAGTTCTCAAACAATATACCGGAATGGTACAACCTTCGTTTAACCATTACATCGCACCTTTAATGGTGCATGCTGATATTATTGTTCCACGCGGTGGAGAGAACGAGGTTGCAATTCAATTGATTGTGCAGCATGTTCACGCACAACTTCAACTGGTATTTATTTGATTTCCATCGGGTCATTAACATGTACGTAATTGTTTATTGATTGTTTGAACAGCGTGGATTTAAATTGCGTGAAGAATTAGCGCAGGCGCAAATTCATGCCGGACAAAAGCGTCCAGATACTGTTCGACTGCTGCCGTCCACACCGCAAATTCAGGGACTGCATACGTTTATTAGAAACAAGGACACACCGAGGGATGAGTTCATATTTTATAGTAAAAGGCTGATTAGGTTGGTTATTGAGTACACGCTTTCTTTGATGAACTTTACGGAGAGGGTTGTGGAAACACCACAGGGGGTCATGTATAAAGGTATAATGACATTTTTCTATGAAGCAATTGGCAATGACTGTTGGAACTATAGGTAAACGTATGGGAACAAATAAGATATGTGGCGTATCAATACTTCGCGCTGGCGAAACAATGGAACAAGCTTTCAGTGATGTATGTAAGGATATTAGAATAGGAAAGATTTTAATTCAGACCAATTTTCATACAGGGGAACCAGAGGTAACTGATTGATTGATTCGAATATTGAAATGTCAATGGACTCGTGACAAAAATATTCCTTTTTCAGTTATTTTATCTAAGGTTGCCAAAGGATATCAAGGATTACAAGGTAATACTGATGGATGCGACAGTTGCAACTGGAGCAGCTGCGATGATGGCCATTCGTGTGCTTCTTGATCACGACGTGTCCGAGAGCAATATCTTAATTGTCTCCCTGCTGATGGCAGAATCAGGCGTACAATCAATTGCGTACGCATTCCCCAAAGTCCAAATGGTTACCAGCGCGATTGACCCGGAGATCAATGAGAAATTCTACGTTCTTCCTGGAATGGGTAACTTTGGTGATAGGTATTTCGGTACCGAACCAGCAGAGGAACTCTGAATCCTACCCCGTGACTATAATTGTTAATTAATCGTCACTCCGGAGAGAAAAAGTCTAGATTTCTATTATTAATCCTATTTTGTTTAAATCGGGAAGCCTGGTTGTGATAGTGACGAATTTCTTTATTGAATCGGTTTCTAGTCTTACCTACAACTTACTGAACATGCTACTTAAATACAGTGTAGTATTATAAAAATTAAGGTATTATGGCAGCAGTCACGTGACACCAAATATTTTTTGGGATTTTTCTTTCGAATTGAGGTTGATCCAGGTTAACAACTGCCATGTTGAAGTAATTGGCTCAAATTAGTTTGACTTATTTTTATTTTAAGGAATATTACTGTTCCTTGTTTGCATACGTGCGGAAATTGTTACAAAATTAATCTTTACCCGTTCTGCATGAAGCTGCATTAATTTATTTTGTATGTTTCTAATGTCCTAGTTTTAATGCAGCTGTGCTTTGGTTAATGATATAAAAATATACCTGTTGATTGATATGTGCGCGAATGGACAGAATAAACTGTGTTACTTGGTACTCTGTTCGTCAACATATCTTTGAAGGGTTGCTAACCAATGGATGGACTTAGTGGAAGTGCATTGGGTTCTTGATTCGTGTAGCTGCTTAACAATTTCTTCACAATCTTGTAGAGAAGCTTCCAATGTCATGAATTTTAGTCCCCAACCATTTTGGTAACTTGTGTAA
>JAODGC010000010.1:1924960-1945229 GCA_027574925.1 Ecitoglossa quadriceps
TTCAGTGTCTCAAGTTAAGACATCGCTTGTTGACAAAATCAGCACTTCACCGAAAGAAGGCCCAAAAATATCTGAACTTGAGACGACTACGGCTCTTGATGTGGAAGAACCAGATAAACCAGCAGGACTGCCAACAACATCTGAAATTGAGAAAGCAATGTTTTCCAAATTTGAAGGACCTGAAAAACTGGCAACGACTGAACCTAGGTCACTTATTGTTAAGGAAACCTGTCCTGCAGTGATGGAAGTACTATCCAAAACACCAAAAGAGGGTACTCAGTTGTTTAATACTGTTACAGAAGCAACAGCAACTTCAAGAAAATCGATTAAATTAGATGGAAAATTTGCTTGCACAACTCTTAGCAAATCTCAAAATATTGAAAAAGTGAAGCAGATATTCACCGAACAGTTGTGCCATTCAATTGAAACTGATGCTGATTTACTGCCTAAAGAGGAATCTCCTGTTGCGGTTGTAGATAGGTGTGATGCGGAAGGGGAATTTGTTATTAATTCGTCAAAGGATCAGCAAGGCAGTGACCAAGAAGAGAAACTAAATGGTCATACTTTAACACCAAATACAGATTTATATGTTCATTATGATATGCTTAGAGATGTTTCTACTATTTTTGAAGGGGGGGAAAAGGCACCATCTCCTGTTGATTCTTTAGATGCATCTGATCGATCAATGCACGGAAGTGAAGAAGATTCATTAGCCATAAAGGTGGATGATATGAGTACATCTCCAACTACAGATTCATTAGAGAAAAATATTATTTCACACGATATTGAAGGTACTACAACATGCGGGAAATCTATTAAGAAACAGACACCCAAGGAAGAATCTATGAGTATACCATCATCAGTGAGAACATCTACTCAGGCAACTACTGACCTAAATCAATCAGAATGTAAACTTGGTAAACCTGGAATAAATAAGGAAGCAGAACAGGGCGTCAAATCTGCAGAAAGGCCTTCTATTGTTGCACCACAAACTCTCGAAGAACCAACATCAAAGGTGGTTAAAGATGAAGGTCATCCAGGTAGTCCTGTTACGGAATCAACAGGCACTTCTCCATCCACAATTAAATCCCAACCTTCTACTGATTTACAGGCAGAAATCGAAAAGGCAAACGACGACGCCGTAGGCGATAGCCATACTGAAGTTGTGCAAGCAGTAGTACTAAGTGAAGAGAAATCGAACATTGTAGAATTCAATACTCAAAGTCGACAAACAGTGGTTAAAACGGTAACAGAAAATACAGACATTTCTACGATTTCAACAACAACCACATCCATGCATGTTGATTCTGAAGTAAGTCACACAGGTATTCATAGTAAATCAGCTCCCGTATCAGTAGATGTATCTAACATTGTACAGACGGTAGAGCTAGCTGCTTGCAAACGTACCAGCACCACTTCGAAACTAAATATTGCAGACCCAGGTACTTACGATATGATTCACAACGATTCCGCAAAATTCTCAGAGACTGACATCGAACCTATATCATCTGAGACGGATTCGTCCTTTAAACGGGACGCACTAATGAAAGTGGAAAGATCTTCATCGAAAACTAAATCTGAGGCGTCCCAATATGATACTGACTCTCCACGTAGTGATGATACTGAATATACAGAATCACACATTGAGTCAATTATTGAACGAGATTATACTCGGCGACAGGATATAACTGAACATAAAGACACAACACCATTTGATAATATTGCGTTAGGTGATATTGTAATGGATGATGACATGATTCAAATTACAATGCATACTCCTGAGCTTCCAGAAAGTCCAAGCGAAAAAAGAACTGCAAAATTAAAGAAACATACCTATGTTAGGAAAAGTGCTGAAAAACGAGAGATTTCGAAGCATGGTCGTACATATAGCCCCCGGGCACGACCAGTTAAACTTTCAATCGAAACCGAACTTAGTTCGGATGAGGAGAAAATTAGGGAGAAACAGGCGAAAAGTTATTTGCGGAAAGGAACTGGATCATCTTATGCAAATAGTTCTCCTTGTAAAATACCTAAACTAAAAAAGGAATCTCAGGCTAAGAAATTAACCACAATAATACAGGATGATAGGGAATGTAAGAAGTACGAGGTTAAGTCTAAACCATTCCAAATTGTTCATCAACCTTACAAACCACCTAAAGTTACTAGAGTCTACGGGTACATGCAGTCCACCCTATCACGAGACATGAAGATTGAAAGAAAGGAATCTGATGCTACAAAACGTATAATTACCCAACCCAAAACTAAAACTAGAAAGGATCAAGATAACATAAACAGAAAAACAAAAGAATTGAAATCTACTGAAAATAAAAGAGCTAAACATGCCTACGAAAGAACCACAATTTCCTCCGAAAATAAATCCCGTGAAGGTACACCAGTGAAGCAGCGTACTGTTAGAGATAACCGCGACAGTCCTCAATACCTGTCAAGGACTATTAGTTACTCGTCAGATAGTTCTACCCGCAGTGTCTTGAAAGAAGTCACATCAACTAGTAATATTACTAAAACAGACAAAAAATCAGTCAAAATAAGCGAAATTGACATTGAAAAATCGGAGATGATCAAATATGGTAAGGTAGAGATTCCACCAAGGATCCACAGCCCTAAACCATCTCCATCCCCAACCAAATTGCGACGCATTATCCCAATGGAAGAGCATTTAAAGAAAGTTTCAATCAGCGAAAAATCGATATTTGCACCGTCCCATAAGCCGTCGATCGACGAAAGAACCGTCCAATTTTCCGACCGCAATCGTAGCCAATCCGTGACCACTTATCGTGTCAAAACTCCGGAGGAACAATTGTTGGACCGTGGTACCTCTCCAACCTCCTTGCCAGGCAGTCCAGTACGTGCCAGATCTGCAAATGGAGGAACACAGGTGATTACCTCTGAGGTTTTTACCAGCCATGATCAAACTGGCTCTATTGAAGTAATCTATCGCCAGCCATATGAGAACTTAAAGCGGCACAGAACCGAAGGAGAAATGTCCATTATTGATACAACTGACTCCAGTCTTTCCGAATCTATTGCCCTACCCAGCTCTCCATCGGATCATGAAATAAGTTCTGATGCGAATGGACATAGGCAGAAATCCTCTTCGCCCCTTTCACCAAAATCATCGCGCAAATCGCTCGAATCCATTCAGGAGACGTACCGTGTCAGTGATCTGATCACATGCGCACAAATGTCCGGAGATCAGACTCTGACATTTGAAGAGATTCAAGAGCGCTTCCACCTCAGCGAGGACGAAAGCGTAAAACTACCACGACAACTACTTTCACAAATGCAGAGCGAGAAACAACAGCAGCAGATTTGCGAAACAACATCAACCATCGTGACTACAATCAGCCATGCCACTGCTACTGTTGTAACCCACGAAGAGGAAATGAGTTCAGGTATCACACGTTCTGTGTTGCCTGAAACTGCTCAACCAACCCACAGCATGGCTTATCCAGTACCAGATGAGGTATAAATATCATAGAGGCAGTAATTACGCTTTCCTTTCTGCTTTAAAAAATTGTCCTCTATAGTAGTCACAAATTTGCACAAAGTTAACTCAAAACGAATGTTTCAGGTATAGTAATTAAATATAGAAAGTAGTGACATTTATTAGGTACATGGTAATCCAAGTTTATTTTTACAATGCAGTGTATTTAATTAATTTGTTTTGACACTAAAAGGTGTGAGTTGCTCCCAAGATGAATCTCAACATTCCTCGGATTTCCATTACGTCAGATACAGACGATACGGATTTATCGAAGCTGAACATTCAGAATGTCCATACAGATGTGGAGGATTTAGAAACTCCTAAGAATAAAAAGAAATGCAAGCGCAATAAGACAAAACATAGCTATCATGCAATTGACAACGACTTAACTGATTTTGAAGACATTGAAGGCGTTGGAGATGAATTACAAACGAAAATCGTTGCACACGCAAACCCTATAAAACTGGAAGATATTGAAATTAATCAAGGCTACGTTATGGAATCCTACGACTTGAAAACTAATAATAGCTACAATCATAAAAGCATTAATACACATGCCTTGAAGAGCATTCAGAAAAGGAATTTTCTACCGTCTGATTATGAAGATAATGAAGGGTTAACAGACATGGAAGATATTTATGCTTCCGATGCTGAATCTTTTTATGGCAGTAACATACCAGACATACAATTACCAATTGAATATGACGACAATATTATTGTTGATGATACAAAAAATGATATACGCAAAAGATTAGGATCATTATCCCCAATAAATATATATTCAGACTGCGATTCTGATGTGAAACAATGTGAAATTTTTTCGAAAACAGTAAACAATTCAAAGCATTTGAGTGCTATTACTTCAGCTGCTAATGCTCTAACAGATCAAGAAATTCTATCAGATTCTTTAGATGAAAACGTGACAAAGAAAATCAAAAAAGTACGTAAATATAGATCTAAAGGCAATACGCGAAAACGGAGTGCAGTAACTTACATTAAAGACGTGGATTTATTTGTGGAGAAAGAAAAAGAAGGGAGAAGAAACGTGTTTAAAATGGGTCCCAAGAACAGTAAAAGAAAGTCGTTTTATCAAACCGAGTCTATGCTTTATTTTAGCGATGATGAAGAGTTTCTCGAACCCAAAATAAGAATGAAACCAAGAAATTTAGTAAAGTCACTTGCAATTCCAGCAGACATAGACAATGGTTTAACGGATGAGGATAATGTAGATTTGACAGATGATGAGGTATATAAATATGATCGCATTGCAATTGAAAGCAAAATTGCAAATCTTACTGATACCTATGGAGAGATTTCCGAACAATCCTACCCTAAAATTAAACTGGCTTTATCTGAGAATTGGAAAATTGATGATGATACAGAAAGCGATCATGAAAGCTTATCTTATGACATGCAATTTAAATCCATTCCTAAATCAAATGATTGTTTAAACATTTATGTGCATAAATCATATGGGGAAACCGATGTAGAAGATATTCAATCAGACCAAAGAGATGCTCCTAATATTGCTTATGTTAAAAAGTTAATAAGTATGCATGATACCGACACAGAGAACTTTTCTGATGATGATTGCACTTTAGTGCCTCATAAGGAGGAAGTAAAGTTACCAGAATGCAAAAGGGATTTGATAATTATCAGAAACAATGAAGTTCATAAACCAACAGTAGTGATTTTACCTCTTGACAAGTACATTAGCAATGAGTTAATTATAGAAGCTGCAACTGAATTTGAAGATTTTTCTGACGATGATAATTTACTATCACCTTCTCCTTCTCGTAGGCTATCATCCGGGAAGGTAGTTGAACTTGATGGAGGAATAGTCTATGATCATCAAGTAATCAAAAGGATTTCAGACATGACCCTAGAAGATACCCTAACAGATACAGAAGATCTTCACATAAAAAGACTTAACCAAAGATCAAAGAAATCAGCTAAACTTGGTAATACATTGTTTGTCCTAGAGAAGGCCACTCCGAAAGCAGCTGTTGCTGGCAATGACGCAAATACAGACCAGGAAGACCTCTTGGATGATGTTGAGCAAGAATGGAAACAGGAGATAATACCACAATGTGATGGTATCACTGATATAGAAAACATTGAAATATCTGATGTAGAACCTGAAATTTTTTTACCTACATACAGAATTTCTAAATCTCCAGAGTTGTTGTCAGATAAAGAAATAGACACTTCTTATATGATTATCACTGAGGATTTTAATAGAACTCAGCAGATGCTTAATATTCCCTACTCTAACCCTGGACAATTTGATCAGTATGCTTTGACTCCGAATCAAACTGATTATGAAGACATGCAGGCTTCTTGTGAGGAGGACGTTGCTTGGTACTCTGACAATTCTGCAAATGATATTCGGAAACAATTAAATGAAAATTGTTGGAGTCGTGTTCTCACGACCTGTGATAGTAAGTTGAACATGGCGGATGAAAATCAATGGCTGCGTTGTGGGGGCATTGTTCAACCTCTGACAGATGTTGAAAGTTTGGATGAAGATGTGGTGGAAGCAACTGAAGAATATTGCCTTGAGGCTTTCAGGGTTGCAGGTAGCAATTTAAAATTTCTTTTAACCTAAGAGTAATAATTTCTCAAAAAAGTTGTTGGTATAGTTAAAGATAATTGCAGTATTTATTGCATATTTGCACAATTTACATAATGTTAGGATATTGATAAGGTACTATTTGTAATTTTACAACCCTTGTATAAATCACATAAGCTTGAATTCAACAACAAACAGGTATTTATTTGGCATGCTTTTTCTAGTTGTAAACTATTCTAAGCCTAGCTATAAGTCTAGTCCTAAACTTATCAATAAGATTTGTGTGGGTAGATTGTAATATTGAGGAATTTTCGTGCCCAAAATGCAACATTTCATTAATCTCTGTACACTTTATCTCTTTATAGAATGGGATGACCCGAAACGCTCACCATTACCAGCAGGGACACAAGGTAAGACTATTCCGTTTTCTTCTTTATCTGCTCGAATTGTACTCAGTATTACTCTGCCTGAGGAAGGAAAGAGAAAGGAGCGGTATTGAAACGCGTTCGATACGTAATGAATCAAATTCGATTATAATTAAATCGATGAAAACTCACACTAAAGTCATCTATTTCGAGTTAGGAGCATCTCCATTATTTTTCTCAATTAATTTGTCTATCTTCACAAATTTTAATCATTGTTTCTTTATTTAACTATCGTTTTCTTCTGTAATTAATAATTTCATTTTTGACTTTAATTTCAAAGCCAGAATGCTCTTTGTGCAAATAATGCCTCGCAAACAACTTGGTGTTGAAGAAGTTAAGAAAAAGAATATACTTTTGATGAATTATCTTACTGCTTTCTAGCAGCGCTTACAAAAGAAAAGGCAATCGGATTATCGAACAATTAATCGTTAATATGCACCTTAATCACATAATGTGTGTCTTCTGCAAGCGGTCCATTTGCATGAAAACGTTGCATGTCGCATGATAAATCATCAAGTGTCTCAAAGATCATACAGAACACTTCATCATCAACTAATTATTGTCATTATAACTAGACATCAATTTATTTCTTACCATCACTAAGAAGCAGAAATTATATTATGCTTACAAATGATTTATAATTTCTTATTTAATTCAAATTCAAGCAAATGCTTTGCTTCACTAATTATATTCTACTTTATACGTGTTGGTTCGTTTCCACATCTTAGACATATCAAAATTGGTTTATTTTATCTAATCATTCATTATCATATTAATCAAATCTGTCGTGAAAAGTCGAATACAGAATTTGATTACGGGTTGAAATTGCTAATTAATTATAAATATCGAAATTTCTTACAACGGAATATTCTTACTTCAGAGTGTGCTGTGTTACTACTTAATCAATTCCCATCACGTAAACTATTTCATGTTTATTCTGCATCCAGATGCTGTCCAGCCGGTTGAAGAAATAACCTACGAAAGTGTCCTATTGACGAATCTCTATCGCGATCAACCAGTCCTCATTAATCCTTCCTATTCTGAGATTGACGATATGCTCAATAGAATGCTTCTTGAAATTGATGATATGGATAAAGAAAATCAATGTGTTAATATTCTTGAATTAGAACCTTCCAACGATGCTCTAATTGAAGTACCCATTAAGAAATCAATACGTATACCTAAGAAATACAAATCTAATCATGAAATACTAATAGAGGAGCCTAGTAACTACGAATTAATTTGTTTTGATAATTCTATTAGTAGTTCTCGCGATGATGATCACGAATATGATTTGATTACTTTTGAAGAACCAGGTGCACAGAATTTACAAGCAATTGAAGAGTCCATTTCGCATTTACTTTCTGACATGGAAAATGAAGAAGCTTCTTTGTTACTAGCTCAGGATAGTTATGATCCAATTGAGACACAAGCTGCTCATCCAGTTTACGCCTTAGATAAAGTTATTCATCGTGCTTCCAGTGAAAGTCTCAGTGAAGTAACTGCTGTAAGTTCAGATAGTTGGGACGACAATGATGATAAACTAGATGAGACGAATCCTTATGAACCAATTCAAGCTATTAGTTATAAAACGTATAATTCTGATGTGTGGTGGGAAGGTACGTATAGGAATCTCAGTATAGTTCCTGAAGAAGATGAAGAGGCTTGTAGTTTGTTAGGCCATCCAGATACAGAGGGAAATTTTGAACCTTTGAATTTAAAACAGAGTTATTCAAGTGATGCCAGTGGTAGTAGTGATTCTCTAGATCATCATAAAGTAGTTAAGGCTGAGGTAAAGTTACTTGTTAAGACTGTAGACTATGGAAGGGAAGAAATTCAAGTCCATTCAGTTAGGGAGTTTGTAAATAAACCTGGTGGAAGTAAAAGTGATACCATTTTTATTGATTACAACAAAGATTGCACGAATAAACCAGTTTATACTTTACAGAGATTATTTGTAAGGTCTCCTAATACAGATGGATCAGAACTGGTAGCTACTCCGGATTCTAGGTATCCGTTAGGTTGTCACGTTAGTGCACTTCCAGATAGTTATTCAGATGATGATTCAGAAGAGGGCGAAGTTGAGGATAAGAAGCATTATGGTGGTACTTATAGGCCAGCACCCAAACCAGTTCCATTTTATCCAATATCACCTTTAGAACCTACCAATCCTTTCTTGGAGTTTGTGCGTTTTCCGACTAAATACAAACCTCCAGAGGCCTATTGCGATTGGGTTCCTCAAGTGGACACTTTGGACGGAGGTAATGTGATGTGAGATGTGCAAAGCGTGCAGTGTTCATTCGAGGTTGGATCTAGATTGTTGCTCTTGTCAATAAATTTCCGATTATTTTAATATGATTAATACATCTAGATCTGTCCTTGGTTTTAACTGATACGCATGTTTTCGTGTTCAAACTGACTGTGAGTTTCTTTTGTTTTCGTTTCATCCTAACAATAACCAGTCAATAAGCACGCACTGCAGTAAGGATATTTCAGATTGTAGGTATTGAATTTTCTCTTGAATTTCTTATTAAACCGATAACGATACAAGAAGGGTAATTGGTAACTTGTGTCACGGAGACGAGTGTTGAGATGATGAGATAGTATGGTGGATATTGTAGTAGTTAGAAGACTTGCTTGTTCGAATCGCATGTTCTTGCAGGAAAACAAACGACTACATCGACCACACACGATAAAATCGAAGATAAAAAAGATAAATTAGACGACGCTAGTACAACTAACGCTTTTAACGAAGTAGTAGACTCACAGCTAGACGCGGTTAAAGATAGTGAGGATGTTAAGCAGAAGAAGCCGGGATTCTTCAGTTCACTCAAAGTAAGAGTTGCAAAGTCATTTGACCATTCCGATTCGGAATCTGAGAAATCCCAAGGGAAGAAAGAGAAAAAAGATAAGAAGAAGAAGAAGAAAAAGAAGCATGATAGTGATAAAAAACCCGAAAGCCCTAAACATCAACCCCTTACAATTGAAGAAGAAAGACTCAAGACTATCCCATATGCTGAAGCTTCCCCTGTTTTTGAGCATAAACCTTTTATTCCACAAGAAATTGACACAAATACTTTTACAGAAACTTCAACGAATATTATTGATGATTCTATCACAGAGAAAACACCTGTTCCTCTTGTAGAAATATCAGAAAAACTTGAAGCTAAAATCTATGATTCTCCTGACTTCCACATTGAAGTAAAACCATTATCTCCCACAAAAGAGAAAGTTATCTACGATGTTGATATTCATTCCACCATTGATAGTATTGGTAGAGAAATATTAAAGGACGATACCATCACAGATAAACCACCGAGAGTTTCACAAATTGACGCTTTCAATGCACCTCAGTTGTCGTTACCCGCAGATCACCTCAGTCATTTTACAAAAGAACCAGATAATGATGCATTGAAAATGATTACGTTTAATTTGATTCAAAATGAAATGAGTTTTCAAGGATGGGCGGACGACAAGCATAATGTCAGCAATATTGCTAGAGCCCAACAGGGTCCTCCACCAAGCAATCAAAAAACGAAGCGCAAGCATGGAAAACTCTTTGGGTTTTTAAACAAAAAATCGTCCAAAGACGTTGAAGATTCAGATGAGGATACACGCACGGATCAGTCGCGATCAGAGATTGTTGAGAAGCAGGATAGGGAATCATCCAAAGAAGTCGTTGATGAACCCATTGAGCAGAGCAAGAAGGGCGGCTTCTTTACCTTATTCGGCAAAAAGAATAAGAAAGAAGACGATGTCATCCCTGAGTCATCTGAAATCGACGATGAAAAGAAAGTAGAGACAAAGCCACCCAAGATTATTGTTAGTGTACCTACTCGTCCAGAATTGAGTTCGACTATTGCATTCTTAAATACAGAGGTTGAACATTACGAGGATGTGAGACCTATTTTGACGGAAAGAGATGATATAGAAGTGATTCCAGATGATGGAATTAAAGACAAGAAATCCGCGATATTTATTGGAATTTTTGCTAAAAAAGAAAAAGACGTTGAAAATGGTGAGAATGACATTTCTAAAGTTGCAGAATCAATTATTGAAACAACTAGAATTACCAAAACGATTGCAGAGAAGATAGAACACCAAGCTGATGTCTCAGAAAAAAGAAAAGGTGGTATTTTTACTGATATTTTAATCAAGAATGTAACTGAGAAAGAAACAGAAACCAGCCCGGTGAAAGGCGATATTATTGTGACTAGCCAAGAAACTGATGAAGAAAAAGAGAAGCGGAAATCAGGCATTTTCAGTGGAATGTTCTCCAAAAAGGCTAAAGTTGAAGATGTTAAAGACCAACTTGAAAAAGATATTCAACTAGAAACCAAAATAATGAAAGAGGAAGTAACTGAAGTGGTCATGCGTAGACCTAAGAAAGATACCACTGAGGGAGAAAAGGCGGATCAGAAAGAGGAAGACAAAGAAAAACGTAGATCCGGTATTTTTAGTGGTATTTTTGGCAAAAAAGAGAGGAGTAAAGATAGTGAAGACGAACGCACCGATGATGAGGATTCTTCATCAAAACAAAAGAAACGCACTCCTATATTTGGTAAAAAAGAAAAGAAAAGTGCGGAACGAGTTGAGTTGTCCGAAGAAGTAAAGAAGGTTCTTGAAGATTCCAATAACTTCCTGCATGAAGAAATTGCACGATATGAAGATGTTAAACTTGCTGCAACAGTAGCTACTCTTTTCGAGGAGAAAGTTGACGAAGATGATGAAAAGGAAAAACGTAGATCTGGTTTATTCAGTGGTATTTTTGGTAAGAAGGAAAAAGGCAAAAACAGTGAAGATGAAAGGACTGACGATGAAGAAGCTCCATTGAAAATAAAGGAGAGCAAGAAACAAAAGCCTTTTTCATCAAAAGTCCAACTCTCCAATGAAGTTGTTGCCACAATGATTGATACCGATTCATTCCTTCAGGAAGAAATTAACAGATATGAAGATGTAAAAATATCAGGTGTATCAAGTATTGAAGAAAATGGTACTGGTATAAAATCAGAGGATGAGAAAGAAAAACGCAAGTCCGGTCTCTTTAGTGGGATTTTTGGTAAGAAAGACAAAGCTAAAGACACTGAAGAAGATAGCGACATCGCAAAACCGAAAATGGCATTACGAGATAAACATCTACCAGGAACTGCTGATGTTTCTGATGAAATACTTGATCGTTTAAAAGACGCAAGTTTAATCTCGAAGAAGGAAGTACCTGTGTTTCCAGATTCCAATGGAGGTGTACATATTGAAGATGTTGATGAAGGTGTCAAACCGGGTGAACTTAATTTGGGAGCTATAAATGGAGAATTGGAAGTAATGGAAAAGGAAAAACCTAAAGGAATATTCAGTGGAATATTTGGAAAGAAAGGAAAAATTACTGACAGTGATCATGAGCAAGAGAAATCTCCAACCAAACATAAAAAAGTGACACCTGTTTTTGGAAAGAAAGAGAAACCAAAAGCAGCTGCAGTTCCATTATCAGAAACAGTTTTGAAATCAATGAAGTATACAGAGGCATTTCTTACAGAAGAAATAGCACGATATGAAGATGTCAAACAAGTAGCCACTAAAGAAACAGCTCCTCAACTTAAAGTTGTTATGCGCCAACCTAAAAAGCAGCAAAGCGAAGAGAAATCAGAGGCCAAAGATGAGGATAAAGAAAAACGCAGATCTGGCATATTTAGTGGAATTTTTGCCAAGAAAGAAAAAAGTCAAGATAGTGATGGTGAAAAAACAGACGATGAAGAAATTGCTACTAAAACCAAGAAACATACTCCTCTCTTTGTTAAGAAAGAAAGGAAAACAATTGACAAAGTCGTTCTTTCCGAAGCTGTAAAGCAGGTATTAAAAGATTCCGATAATTTCCTCAAAGAAGAAGTTGCAAGATACGAAGATGTTAAACCAATCTGTGCTGAAAAAATTGAAATTATCACAGAAGTACAAATAGTTGAAGAGTCTACAAAATCCCCAGATGAAATACCTGATATGAAATTAGAGGAAGAAAAGCAAAAGCGCAAATCAGGCCTCTTCAGTGGCATTTTCGGAAAGAAAGACAAAACTAAAGATAGCGAGATAGATGAAAAGGTTGACGAAGACGATAGTACAAAATCAAAGAAAAAGAAGTCTAAAGATAAAAAAGCTCCAGTTGAGTTACCGAAAGAGATAGTTGAGAATATTAAGCAAGTTGATAACTTCCTTCGGGAGGAAGTCGCTAGATATGAGGATGTCAAAGCGTTAGTTATAGTTAAGCCGGAATTTAGGGAAGCTGCTGAAAAAGTTGACAGTAAACCGGATATGAGCCCGGAAGCACACGCTGGGGAAGAGAAAGAAAAACGCAAAGGCGTATTCAGTAGTATTTTCGGAAAGAAGGACAAGACAACAGAAAGTGAAGAGGAGAGTGAAAAATCACCAACCACGCAAAAGAAAATTACTCCTGGGGAGGTACAACTATCAGAAGAATTTGTGAAATCACTGAAAAATACTGAATTATTCCTAACTGAAGAAGTTGCCAGATTTGAAGATGTGAAAGCAATAAAACCAGAAATTCCAGAAATGAAGGAAGTTGATGCAGAGGTAGAAAAACCAGAAAGTGAAGATAAAGAAAAACGCAAGTCTGGTTTATTTAGTGGAATATTTACTAAGAAAGACAAAGCTATTAATAGTGAAAATGAAAAATCAGAAGATATATCCCCCACTAAACAAAAGAAAATGACACCTATTTTTGGTAAAAAGGAACAACGAGAACCAGTTAAAGTACAGCTTTCTGAAGAAGTTATCACATCCATGAAGGATACTACATCATTTTTAACTGAAGAAGTTACTAGATTTCAAGATGTAAAGCCAACAATTCCACCAAAACCAATTGTTGCAATTGCACCAGAAGTAAAAGACATTACTGATAAGGATAAACGTAAATCGGGCATTTTTAGTGGGATATTTGTCAAGAAAGATAAAACTAGTAAAGATAGTGAAGATGAGAAAACAGATGATGAAGATACTGTTAATAAATCTAAGAAACGCACCCCAATCTTTAGTAAGAAAGAGAAGAAATCTCCAGGCAAAATTGAATTATCTGAAGAAATTGTTATAAATATGAAAGAAACAGGTTTATTCCTCCAAGAAGAAGTACGTCGCTATGAAGACGTAAAACCTATAATTTCGGAAAAGATTGAAATCGTTGAAAATGTGGATATTAAATATACAGCAATTCCAGATCAAATAACAGATGATAAAGATAAACCAAAGTCTGGCTTATTTACTGGTCTCTTTAAGAAAGATAAAAGTAAAGAGACAGACGAGGACGGTTCTGGAAAATCTAAGAAACAAATTACAAATGCAGACAAAGAGTTAACACCCATTGTTTTATCTAAAGAAACTAAAGTGGCCATGTTGAACACAGCAAGTTTTCTTAGAGATGAAGTAGATCAACATGAAGATGTGAAATTACTAATAAAAACACCACAAGTTGATGAGATCCAAGAGACCACTGACGATGAACCTAAAAAAAAGGCAGGAAGGTTTGGTGGTGTGTTTACTAAACGCGAAAAGAGCAAAGATCGCGATAGAGCTAAATACGATGGTGAAGAAGTTACAAAAACAAAGAAAACACCAATATTTTCAAAGCAAGATAAAAAGATACCAATCAAAGTCGAATTAGCAGATAATGTTGTAAAATCAATGGACATAACAAGTTCATTTTTGCAAGAAGAAGTTGAAAGGTTTGAAGATGTTAGACCTATCTTGAAACCAGATTCAAATTTTGAAAAATCTCATGCTATGGTTGAAGAAGAAAAGGAAAAACGTAAATCTGGTATGTTTAGTGGAAAATTCAGCAAGGATAGAAAGGACACGAAAGAAAGTGAAGATGAGAAAATAGATGGCGAGGAAAGTTATAAGAAAAAGAAGAAACCTATCTTTGGTAAGAAGTCTAAAACACCTAGCTCGTCTAGAGCAGAAAAACCCAAGCTACCTGAAGTTGTCGCACTTGCTATGCAAAATACTGATGGTTTCTTGAAAAAGGAAGTTGAGGTCTATGAAGATGTTCGTCTTCTTGTTCCAGTTACCCTTCCACCACCACAAGCAGATGTAGTTGAAGTTGATAACAAGAAAGAGAAGACCAAGTCTGGTTTATTGTCAGGTATTTTTGGAAAAGCAGACAAGAAAGAAACTACAGAAGTAGCTAAAATAAAAACTCCAATCTTTGGTAAAAAAGACAAAACTTTTAAAAAAACTGATACTATTGAAGAAAAGGTACAAGTGACTCCTTTAATTCCAATGCCAGTAGCTGATAAAGACATGATCACAGAAAAAGATGAAGGTGAATCCAAGGAATCTAAACAAAAACTTGGCATGTTACACAAAATAACATCAGCAAATTTTGGAAAGGAAAAGGAACCTATTGAACTAACTGAAAAAGCAGAACAGGATATGGAACTAACCGATAGTTTTTTGAAGAAGGAAGTGGATCTACATGAGGATGTTCGTTTGAAACCAGGAGAAGTTTCTAAAGGTTTGGAAGTACAAGACGCTGAAGCTGAGAAAACTGCCAAAAAGAAATCTGGAATATTATCTGGCATTTTTGGTAAAAAAGAGAAGTTGCAAGATGAATTTATTTCGTTTTCTGAGGAAACTATAAGTTATATGAAAAACACTGATGATTTCTTAAAGAAAGAACTTGATTATTATGAAGATATGCGTTTAGACATTTGTAAAGAAGATGATTCAGAAGAAAAACGTAAATCTGGTTTACTAACGAAAAAAGAAAATAAACATGTAGATGAAGAATCCGCAATGCGCGAAGAATATTCTTTCAGTGATAAAAAGGAATTACCAGCAATTGCCCTCACTGAGGCTGCATTTGCCGAAATGACCGCAACTAGTGATTTCCTCAAAAAAGAAATTGAAGTTCATGATGATGTACGACCAGCAACAGTTACATTTATCCCCACTACAAATACAGTACTAAGTGATGATGAAGAAAAGAAACAAAAGAGTAGATTATTTTCTGGATTTTTCAGCAAAAAGGAAAAGAAAGATACTCCAGGCGCACATGATGACAACGTGGAAATTCAGGAAACTATTTATATTGAAACTGTATCCGTTCCTGAAGAACCAGAAGGAATTGTTATACATACTAATGAAGAAAAACCTGAAAAAGTTAAATCTGGCATCTTTGATTCACTATTTGGAAAGAAAGATAAATCGGAAGTAGAAAAATCAGAGAAGAAGGAACACAAAAAAGCGCGCACTTGTATATTTGGCGTTAAAGTAGACGAAGCCTCAAAGAGTCTTAATGAAGAAATGCTGAAGACAATGACATATACTGAAAACTTCTTGCAAGATGAAGTCGCAAGGTATGAAGATGTGAAACTAGTCAAAACTACGGAAATAATTAGCCCTAAAAAATCCAAGAAATTAAAAAAAGGAAAACGAGATTCATCTGAATCTGGAGATGAAAGCGATGCTTCATCTAAGAAATCCAAATTTATATTTTTCGGTCGCAAATCTAAACCAGAGAAGGCAGATCCAATCAAGGAAGCACCATCGAACGAAATAATTCAACTTTCTGATGAATGCGTACAAAATATCAAAACAACAACCGACTTCCTGCAAACTGAGGTTGATAAGCATGAAGATGTCAAAGTGAATATACCAACATCCACTTTGGACTTAAATTTACCGACACCTCCAATCGACATACCCTTAATCCAGTCTAAGAAAGAAGAGTTATCGGAAACGCATGATGTAAAGGAAACAAAGCAAAAAATCAAGAAGTATAAGAGAAAACCACAACGGGATTCTTCAGAAAGTGGAGAGGAATCTGACACAGGTGGACGCACAAGATTCAGAATATTTGGAAAATCTAAGAAACGACAAGAATCTACTCCAATTACAGAAGCAGCTTCTAAAGAAGATATACTTTCAATGCCCGAAGAATTAGTAAAGTCTATGAATGACACTAGAAACTTCTTAAAAACGGAAGTTACAAACTATGAAGATGTCAAACTAGTATCAGAGGACTCTAAACTTAATGTAGCACATCAAGAAAAGCCGCAGAAAGTTGAAAAGGATAAAAAGAAGAAAAAAGCCAAGAGGGATTCATCAGAAAGTGGGGAGGATAGCGATACTAGTCATCGAGGAAGGTTTAATATATTCGGAAAAAAGAAAGTGAAAACAACGACCATGGAAACGGCAATTCAAGAAGCTCATTCAAAGGAAGATAATCTTGACAAATTGAACAGTGTTGAAGATGGTTTAATTGAAGAAGTAATGACGAAAACACGTGTTGTAATAAAAGACATCACTGACACGAATGCTGTTGATACCAAAGCATTTTTGGCTACTGAAATTGAGAATTATGAAGATGTTAAAGTTGCACCACCTGTGAATGAGAATATTGTAGAAGTTGAGGATATGAAGAAAAAGCGGGGTTTTGGCCTTTTTGGAAGAAAAGGAGTAAAGTCAGACTCCGAAGATGAAGCATCCGAAGGAAAGGATTCCAAAGGTATTTTTAAAATATTTTCGAAGAAATCCAAGGATGTTGGAGGTGTTACATTTGATGATGAGAAGGAAAAGCACGTAACAATCAGTAAAGTAGTTGAAGAGATTCCTGATGTGGCTAAGACCACAGGACAAGAAATTATTGCTATTACAGCTAGTGTCTTAGATAGTCCATCATTGATTAGTAAATCAAAGAATGCATTTGACAGCGATAAAGAAAAAGAAAAGCAACCAACTACTATGACGATCATTGAAGAGAAGACGGTTACAGTAACAACAACTGACTTAGTAAAAGATGATCAAATGAAGGAAAATGAACGACCCAAAACAGAAGCTGAAAAGAAGATTAAAATGGTAAATGATGAAGTTAATCTTCACAAAGAAATCATACAAGAAAATGTTCAAAGTTACGAAATGACTATTGATGATATTAAAAATAGTGATGATGAAGATCTTAAGAAGTTACTCGGTCAACATTTAGCTGATGTAGTTACAGTTGAATTTGATGCAGATGTACAAAGAGTAGTTGATGATGAAGGTACTACTATTGTAACTACTACAACAAAAGACAGGATTGAAGAGGTGAATCGTGATTTATTAGAAGGAACTTTCACGACTGTGGAATCTCAATCCATTGTCACTACTAAACAATTTACAGAAGTGACTGAAACAATTGTGCGCAAAGATGATGAACAAGCTGAAATTAAGGATGGTATTGAAGTAGGTCCCAGTGAAATTGTGCCGAAAGAGCCATCGTTAGTTGATGCAGCTGGAGAAATGGTGGATAAAATGAAGGATACCATCAAAGACGCTGAACAAATTGCTAAAGCAGCTAGAGTTGCGACTGCTGCTAAAGCAAGTAAATTGACATTAGATTTGACCAATAAAAAGACACCTGCTATTCCAAAGAAAGCGCCTCTTTCAAAAAGTGGAAGTGGGACGGCTCTTGAATCCGCAGTACCAAAGGCGACGTCTGCAAAAGGTGCTGTTAAGCCGAAAGAGAAGGAATCTAAAGAAGATAAGAAAGCGACTGAGGGCACAAAGGGTACTGTTAAAGGTGCTTTGAAAGCTACTAAAGCTGTTTTGAGTGGAAAATCTAAAGACAAGGCTAGAAAACCTGAAAGACCGGAAAAAATTTTGAAACAAACTAGTATTGAAACTAAGAAGGAACCTAAGGAACCATCATCATTAACAAAGTCCAAGAAATTATCTCCAAGTGTTGCAACTAAAACTACGAAAGCATCTGCCGCTAAGATTACAACCAAAGCCATTCAGAAAACTCCTTCAATTACTAAAATGGGTCAAGACGCAAAGGCAGCAAAGAAAGATACAAAGACCAAAGTAATCGCTGAGGCTACAATGGCAAAAGAAGAAGTACAAACGGCGTCGGATACTTTGAAAGAAACTGTTTCTACTAAGGTTGAAGAAGTGGCTAAAGTTATACATGCTGTTAAAATTGATGTTGGAGAACAAGTAGAAGAGGTTCAAGCTGAAGTAGAGCAGATTAAATCTGAAAGTGAAAAAGAAATTGTCGACAAAATGGATGCAAGTGAAGAGAAAGTAAGCACGACTAAAGATGAAATTGAAAATGAAATGGATGAAGCGAATCAAAAAATGAAGGAAGAAATGCTAGAAAAAATAAAAGAATTGGAAGAAATTGCAAAAGCAATCGAAGCAGAAACGACGGAAATATCCAAGGAACAGAAGAAAGGATTTCTTGGTAAATTAGGAAATAAGCTATCTGGAAAATCGCAATCAACCGAAGTCGATATTGACCCACACGTAAAAATGCTTATGAAAGATAAATCCAAGAAAAGTTTTATAGGTAAACTTAGTGATAAGTTCTCTGCTGCTATGGACAAAGTTGAAGAGAACGTGAGCAAAAGATCTGAAGATGTTAGAGGTGGGACTAAAACAGTTAGCGAGAAAATTGACGACAAAAGTGACAAAGTGTATGAAGAAGTACAGAAAATTCAGGTTGATGCTGAGAAACTAATGACATCATTTGAGGACAATGTAAAGGATATTGAGAAAAGTGTTACATCAGATTTGATCGCAGTTGAAAAGAAAGCAAGCGAACCTGAGGAAACTACTAGGGATAAAGCTAGAGATGTAAGTGGTACAGTTATCGACAAAATTGATGAACAACAAATAAAAGTTGAGAAAAAAAGAACAAAAGATGAAGTGGATAAATCAATTTCAGAACTTGCAAAATCTATAGATGCTCAAGTTGCTGTAGCAAAATCAGAGTTGGATAAGGATTTAGCTGCTGCGGAAGATGCCATTGACGAATTGAAGACATCTACTAAAGAAGAAAAGAAAGGATTTTTAGAGAAACTGGGAGATAAAATTAGTGGAATTAGTAATAAGGATGGAAAGGAAGAAAAATCCCCAAAAAAGTCACGACCTATGAGTGGAATATTTAGTAAGTTTGGAAAGAGTAAAGATGGAGATAAATCTGATTCGGAATATGATGTTGATTTGACTGGTTTAAAAGATTGTATAAAATCAGAAATGAAAACAGTTGAAGACAAATCTTCAGTGTTGGGGGACAAATTACATGAGAAAAAAGAAGATGTTAAGCCTACTATAGAGGCAGCTTTAATTGAAGTATCCGAAAGTAAAGTCATAGCTGAAGGAAAGCTACAAGAAGTAAAGGAATGTGCCATCAAAACTGAAGAGGATAAGGTATTACAAGCTGTTGATGATAAATTCGTAGAAGCTAAAAATGATATAGATGTTGGTAAGAAAATATCTGTTACTGGCGATAAAATATTAACTACTTTGGAAGAAACTAAAATTAAAGTTGATACGAAAGTGAATGAGATTGAAGGGGGAATATCTGATAAAGTGGAACCCGGAAAGGAAGATGTTAAGAAGGTAATCGAAGATCTGATTAATGTCAAAGATGCTGCAAAGAATGATATTCTAACAGCAGGTTCTAAAGTTAAACAAGAAATCACTGATATCACTGATAAGGTGGAAGATATCCACGAATTTGTAGTAAAATCTGCTGATGATACTAAAGAAGAAACTAGAGGATTCTTTGATAAACTTGGTAGCAAACTAAGTCGTAAACCTTCCGATAGGGAAGTTTCTAAAGGTAGTGAAAAAGAACGTAAAAAGAAGAAAGGCATTTTTGGAAAATTAAGCAGAAAGGATAGCAAAGAAGACAAAGAGGAGGACTCATCTGGAAGTTTGGGAGGATTGAAACAGGCAGTGACTGAACAAGTCCAGGAAGTTTTTGATAAACCTACTGAAAGA
>JAODGC010000010.1:1945329-1997688 GCA_027574925.1 Ecitoglossa quadriceps
CATCTGGAAGTTTGGGAGGATTGAAACAGGCAGTGACTGAACAAGTCCAGGAAGTTTTTGATAAACCTACTGAAAGACAAGACGCGATTAAGTTTGATATACATAATCAAGAAGATATGATTCTTACAAAAATTGATGAGAAAACGAAGGATTTGAAAGAAGTAGAGGATGATATTTCACAAAAGGTTAAAAGTTCTGTAAAACATGCTGAAGCAAGTTTAGATGGCGCAGCAAAATCTGTTTTAAACTTGAAAAATCAGATACTAGACGATACAAAGAATGCGGCAGATGATGCCAAACAAGTTGTCGATAAAATAATGTTTACTACTGATTTGGATAAATTAGAGGATGCAAAGGGGTCACTTATAGAAGAAAAAGAAGAATTAAAGAAAGATATTCTAGAGGCAAAGGATGCAGTAAAGCATGGTTTAAGCGACAAACTCGGAAAAGTTGAAGATAGAGTTTCTGAAAAACTAACAAACATAAAAGATGATATTGAGAAAGCTGATGCGCATATTTCTAGTAAATTGGATGGAGTTAACGAATCTAGTGCAAAAGTAGTTGATGATACTATAGTAGAAGCGAAAGCTATTTCTGATAAAATCCAAGACATAGCTGATAAAACTACAGGACTTAAAGATGCAGTTAAATCAGATGTAAAAACCGCCCAAGCCGAGATTGTCGTTAAAGTTACTGAAGGAAAACAAGCTTTAGAAAATATTAAAGATCAAGCCGTTCAAGATGCACAGGTGGAATTAAATGAGGTTAAGCAAAAAGCTATTGACGTAACATATTCTGCACAAAGAGCAATTGTTGATTTGAAGGATAGTGCTGAATCCAACGCAATGGCAGCAGGCGATGAACTAGCAGAAACTAAAGCAATGCTAAAGGAAGTAATCGAAAATCAACAGGAGCAATTAAAACTGAATATTAAGGAAAAGCAGGAATCAGTTAAACAAGATTTGTCTGAAAAAACCAAGCAAATTGATGAGAAAGTTTCTGATATAAAAGAAGGTGTTGATAGAATTGGAGTTGCTATTTCCCATCAAGTGGGTCATGTTAAATCATCAACTGATGGAGCAATTTATGACACAAAGGAAGAAGCTAAAGGATTCTTTGATAAACTGGGTAGCAAATTAAGTCGAAAACCAAGTGAGAAAGATCGTGCTGACGACGTAGAGAAATCTCCAAAGAAAAAGAAGGGACTGTTTAGTAAATTCGGCAAAAAGGAAGACAAAGAACCGGAGACTAAGGATGGTGAAGTTAGTTCTGGTGTTTTAGTAGATTTGGGCCATGTTATCTCTGAAAAAGTTCAAGCAGTAGAAGATAAATCAGTTGAAGAAAAAAACAAATTAAAATCTGATTTAGCAGATACGAAGTATATCGTTTTGGGAAATCTTGGGGAAGGGAAAGAAGACTTCAAACAACTAAAACAAGATACTACGAATGAAGTGAAGGAAACTGTAAAAGCAGTTGATAGTGGAATTGATGACGTAACAAAGAAGGTAGGAAATATGAAGGATGAAGCTGTAGAAATATCCAAAAAGACCAGTTCTGATGTTCAAGATTTGATTGAATCTGCAGTGGTTGATACAAGTAATAAACTGAAAGAAGTTTCAAATTCAGTTAAAACGACCGTAGAAAGTGGGAAAGATAAAATAGTAGTTGCAAAAGAATCAGTGAAAGAAGATGTTGCTGAAAAATCTCAACATGTTGAAAATAAAGTTAGTGAAAACATAGCTGAATTGACAGATGTTAAGAACAAATTTGAAGTTGATATTGCTGAAAGTATAATCGACATAAAAGAGTCAGCTGCGAAGGAGGTTGAAGACGCTAAAGCGGAAACAAGAGGATTTTTCGGGAAGCTTAGCAGTAAACTAAGCGGAACATCATCCGATAAAGATAGTTATAAAGATGCTGAAAAGGAACCAAGAAAAAAGAAAGGACTTTTTGGTTTTGGTAAGAAGGACAGTAAGGAAATTGGTGGATTAAATCAAGATATCTCAGAACAAATCCAGGAAGTTGTAGATAAAGCAGCTGAAACTAAGTACGCCATCAAATCTGAAATTCATGACAGCCAAGCAGAAATTGCTGATAAAATAAATAAGAAGAAAGAAGCAGTAAAGCAAGCTAAAGATGACGTTACTCATGACATCAAGGAATCAGCGAAACACATCGAAGCGAGTATAGATGATGCCGCAAAATATGCTGCTAATTTGAAGGCTGAAGTTGTAGATTTTACCAAAGGTACCATCGATGATATTAAAGAGTCCGCAACTTTTGCTGATAAGGATACTGAAGATAAAATGGTGTCAGCAAAAGAATTTGTAATTACTGCTATTGATGCTAAGACAGAACAAACGAAGGATGCAGTCCAAGAAACAAAACAAAATTTATCGGAGAAAACGCAAGAGCTAAAGGATGAAATTGTTGAAACACACGATCACATTTCAAAGAAAGTTGAAGAAAAACAAGATGGCTTGAAACAAGTTAAAAGCGAAATTGTAGAGGGCATGAAGGTAGCCGCCAAGAAAGCAGAATGGAAAGTCGATGAAGCAACAAAGAGAATTGCAGAGAAAATGGAGAAGACTGCGGCTGATACCGAAAGTACAGTTGACTCTGCTGTAACTATAACTGGTGATAAATTCACCAAAATTTCTGATTCTATAGAAATAACTGTGGACGATAACAAACAACAAGTAACTAAAGATATTAAAGACACTCAAATGGCAATAAGCAAAGACTTGGCAGAAAAAACTAAGCAGATTGAAGACAAAGTCACAGATTTGAAAGATGGTGCTGAAAAGTTTGAAGCAGGTATTGTTGAAGGTGTTAAGGAGATAAAAGATTCCACTCGAAATGTCGTTGATAGTACAAAGGAAGAAACAAAAGGATTCTTTGATAAACTTGGCAGTAAGCTAAGTCGTAAATCATCTGAGAAAGAATTTAAAGATTCAGACAAAGAACCGAAAAAGAAAAAGGCTTTATTCGGAAAGTTGGGAAAGAAAGACAGTAAGGAAGCTGAAGATAAAGACGGAAAAGACCAAGCAAACATTTTGGATGATTTCAGCAGCGCTATTTCTGGGCAAATCCAAAGTGCAGATGAGAAACCAACTGCAAAGGATACAATTAAATCTAATATTGACAATGCCCAAGAGAAGGTTCTGGAAGAAGTTGACAAAAAGAAAAGTGATGTTAAGGAGATAAATGAGAATACCACTGAAGACCAGAAAGTATCTACTAAGAAAGTTGGAAGTGCCGTTGATGGAACATCAAAGAAAGAAACCGAAATTAAAGATGTTGTTTTAGAAACAGTAGAAGATCTATTGGTTGAAACCAAGGATAAAATTCAATCTATGGTAGATACAACAAGCGATAATTTGACCGATCTTGCGGATTCCGTCATAACAAATACACAAAGCGACAAAGAAAAAGTATTGACAGATATAAAGGAGTCTGCAAAAGAAGATCATAAAAAATCACAAGCTGTGCTCGCACAGCTGAGCACCGAAGAAGATAAAGTATCAGAAATACTTGCCAATCTGAAGCATGACACTAAGAAAGTTGAAGCAGATATTACTGAAAGTATTGTTACCATTAAGGATAAATCTGGATATGTACTCGATGAAAGCAAGGAAGAAGCTAAAGGTTTTTTTAATAAACTTGGCAGTAAATTAAGTCGAAAACAATCAGAGAAAGATACTAAAGGAGGAGAGAAGGAGCAAATGAAAAAGAAAGGACTGTTTGGCTTTGGTAAGAAGCTTAATAAAGATAAAGAAGAAAAGGATTTGAGTGAAGCAAGTGGCATTTTTGGTGAATTAAGTCAAGCAATTTCAGAACAAGTCCAGGAAGTAGTTGATAAAACTGATGAAGCTAAAGACGCAAAAGAAAATATAGAAGCTGAAAAGCAAGGCACGGATGATATTGCACAAGACATCAAGGAATCAATTAAAAATGTTCAAGCAGGTATAGATAATGCCGTAAGACAAGCTGTTGATTGTAAAGATCAAGTAGTTGATTCTACCAAAGACACGGTTGTTGATATGATAATATCCGTAGATACGGCTGCAAAAATTGCTGAAAATAAAGTAGATGTAGCAGGAGGTTTAATGAGAACAACGATAGATGAAAAGAAAGAGCAATTAATAGAAACAGTTCAAGAAGAAGAACAAATTTTAACAGATGAGGTACAAGAAATAAAGGACAAGGTTTCTGAAACACAAGAAGGTATCTCAAAGAAGGTAGAGGAAAAGCAGGATGAGTTAAATCAAGTTAAGGATGCTGCTATCACCGGTGTTGAAATTGGGGTGAAGCATGTTGTAAAGAAAGTTAGTGACTTGGAAGATCAAGTTTTAGAATCTTCAGAAAACGCTGCTACAGATATTAAAGATGTACTTCATTCAACTGTTGCTGCAGCAGGGAAGAAAATAAACGAAGGTGCCGATTCAATAACAACAACTATCCATGATGACAAACAATACGTAGCCGGTGAGTTTAAAGATGTCAAAAAAGCAATAAAAGAAGACAGTGCTAAGAAATCAACGCAAATTGAGGATAAACTACCAGAAACTGTTTCTCGCATCAAAGATGGTGCAAAGAAGATTAGAACAGATTTTGTGGAAAATGTGGGTATAAAAGAACCCACTGAAACGGTTGTTGTGGGGACAAAGGAAGAAGCGAAAGGATTCTTTGATAAACTAGGTAGTAAACTAAGTCGTAAACCTTCTGAAAAAGAACCTAAGAAGAAGAAAGGTCTATTTAGCAAATTGAGTCGTAAGGATAGCAAAGATAAAGAAGAGAAAGACGCCATTAAACCAGACACACTTGTTGGGGAAGTGACTACTGTTGTTTCTAGTGATGTACAACAAGTAATTGGCACATCAAAAACTACCAAGGAAGAAATCGAAACTCAAACTAAAACCATCATAGATCAGACTTCTGTCAAGACATCGAAAAAAATAGATGAAATTGAAACTAAACTTGAAGAAACAAAAGAAGTCCTGAAAAAAACCGAAGAATTACTGAAAGAAGATATCAAAGAAAAGACAAGCAATACCGAATTAACTACTTTTGAAGTAATGAACGATGCAGGTCAATCAGTTAAAACAGTTATAGATGAAGTTAAAGATATCCAAGAATCCAGCAAAATTAAGGTAGAAACGAGTGCATCTGAAATTAAAGATGCAGTTAAAACTAATATCAAAGAATGTAAAGATACAGCTGAATTCCTCAAGCATGAAAGAATAGTCATTAAAGATTCTACTAAGGATACAAAGAAACAAATGAGTAACAAAACAACAGAGAGTAAAGATTCTGCTGCATTTATTCAACAAGAAATTGCACAATTTACAGAATTCATACAACAAACTGCAACTGAAAAAGTCTTTGAAATAAAAGAACAAGCTTTTGAGGAAGTGGCAGAATTTGAAGAGACAGCAACTAAAGATACAGAAACTTTGGAAGACACAGCAGGGAAAGCTGAAGCATCCATGGAAGAATCAATTCAAACTGGGAAAGATGAAGCTAAAGGATTTTTTGGAAAACTAAGCAGTAAATTATCTAGAAAGTCATCTGAAAGTGAAATTTTAAAAGATTCAGAAAAGGAACCTAAGAAAAAGAAGAGGTTGTTTGGAAAATTGACAAAACGAGATAGTACCGAGAAGGAAGACTCAGAAAAAGAAGAAGAAGAAAAAGTCAAAGATATAAAGGATGAGACAACAAAAGGGCTTTCGGGTAAAAAATCACCTATTGGTGAAGAAATTGCAGCCGCTGCTGCAATTGAAGCTTTACCAGAAGTAACTAAGCTACAACGTGCTCCATTATTCAGAATTGAATCCGAAGAAGATTCTATCGAAGTGACACTGGAAAGGCGCGATAGCATAAAATCAAACATTCTCGAGAACTTAACCGAAGAAAACATAGATGCGTTAGTTACTGATCTATATCTAAATCAATCTGCATTACAATCTGACTACTTAAGCGATAAATTGGAGAAGAAATCAATTAACGATCCCCAAAGACAAGAATCCCTCACTGAGGAAGAAAAAATTGATGGAAAATTGAAGCGAGTTGAACGAAAATTTGAACGTATGGCTTCAGACACCATTGATAAAGATTTGAAGGAAGCCAAGAAGGCTGATATTACTACTCCAGAATTTGAGGAGAAGCGTGAGAGCGAGTTTCAGAAAGTCGTCGCACAGCTGAGCACCGAAGAAGTGTCGGAGTTTCAAACGGATTATGCCACATTGTGGGACGAGCAGACATTCTCGCACACGGACGAATGGGGTTCAAAAACGCCAGAGAGCCAAGCAGATGTGAACGAACTCCCTCAAGGTATTTACAAATAGCTTTGAGTAGAATGCGCTCATCAACAAACAAAGTAATAGTTCACATTGGACATTCGATTATGAGCGCCAAATGACTAGTCATTAAACGCATCCTAATATAATGCACGATACTTGTATTTTCTTCACACCTTGTACTTTCTTTAGTTTCCATTTCAGTGTTCTCATTGTACATGTAGATTATTGCAGTATGTATGGTTTGAGTTTTGTATTCGGTGCGCATGTTGTGCTGACGTAGGCAATGCAAATCATGGAAATTTAGAATTACACTGAAAAATTAACACTTTTTGCGTTTTCAAAAGTTGCCTACCTCCGAGTTTAAAACTCAATCCTAGGTTAGGCCTTCATTTCAATGACGATCAAACATATCGGGGCACATTATATCCACAAGACACATTCTTAATTGACGTACGTATGCTCGGGACAAGCAAGTAGTTCTGATGAGTATAATTTCGTAGGTGAGATTGTATACATGGCGCCTGTAAAATTAAACAAAGACAGTTTAGTTAACAAAGCAGGCATCGAAGTTGATGTCATTCCACGTATGCCCAGCCCCTATGCATCCCCAAAACTCAAGCATAAACAATCAAAAAAAGATAAACGTGCAAAGTCTGAGCTTGGTTATCGGACAGGAAAATTACGAGATAGGGTGGGCGAAGATGGGGGAAGCCTCCCAGATTTATACCGAGGTGCTGCACGTGGGTCCCTCATAGACACGATACTTACGATGAGTCCGCAGCGATTTCTTTGTAAGAGCAAAAAGGGTCAAAGTACCCGATCGCTCAATATTTGGGCCAAGGATGAGCCTCATGTGGGTGCTATTTCCCGATCTCTGGGTAGTTCAGATTCCTTTTCCAAGGGGCATATTATGGATGCCGTTGTTGACTGGTTGAACCAGCAGTCAGCTACTGGCTCTATAGACGCTATGAATCAAAGTTGCAGTCTATTTGATGACAACGATTCATTAGAGTCTTCCTTAATGTCTGAGCGCAACAGTTCAAGGGCCGACAACGTCGTGCCTGACATATTTATTTCCGAGGACGAGGCGTTTATAGTATACAGTAATGTGCCCCGTACACCACCTGAAGGCACATTAGGTAAATGATCAACGTGTACATTTTCTTGATATAGATTCATAGATGATTAGCAACGTTTACTCAATAGATTATTATCTGGACAATCAAAACCCGATATGTTTGTTGCATGCGACTGTTTCTGGTTTCTTCCTTTCTGTTTTTCTCTTTTTCTATAGTCTTAAGGTCACACAAGTGCACAGGCAAGCTGGCTGTTATTAAGATTTGATTTATGGGAATTGTGGGATTCCAGTTATAGGGTTTTTTTATTTATGTTATTTTTTAATTATTGTTTATTTGTTGTAATCGTTTTGCGACTCTCATTAACATATTCATTTTTCTGTCAAACTGAAGGTAAGTTTGTATTTGCTGATAATGGAGATGGAAATAATCGAAATGTTGCATTTAGTACTAATCCTCTACCCAAACAAACTGCTCTTGCTGATAACAATTTGGACCTTATTAACTGAATTATGTACTAACAGGCGTTGAAAACCTTTGTAAATGAGGAAAACTTGTTTGGGTCCGTAAGTAGTAACACACTGCTTGCTTCCCACAAAGGTTTTCACGCTGAAGTACTGCTAGACCCGCATTTGTTAACATTCCCCATTCTTTTTAGAAGCCACCAACGTACCACTAATACCAACATCATCACCATCATCCGAACTAACATCAGTACCTCAAGCTAAACCACGCATATCCTCAACATCTACAACTATTTCTACTAATATTACTACTACATCTACACAATCTGATAAAGCACAAGAAGAAACTGAAATTGAAAGTTATTCCGATCGCAAGAAGTTCTGGGAGAATGTCACAGCCCATCAAGGCACAACTGACATCATTGCCGTTAAGAAACGCATGAGTTTACATGAAGAATCTACAAGTAAAATCGCACCTCAGAAAATAACATCTGTTCATGAAGTGCCCATTCCCAAGCCTCGATCATCTCCAAGCCAACAATCAACGCAATCAACACATGAAGATGTTTCCTTTGAAGAAGTCCACGAGGAGATACTCGAAAAGGAAGAGCCAGCATCATTGGTATCCGAATACAAAGCTTCCTACATGGATCCCCTGCAACAATCTCCGCCCAAACAAACCACACCAGAAAAACATGTTGCATCTGCAGACAGCGTTGATTCAGACAACGAAAGCTCAGCACATATTAATGTATCTAGCAGCTATGACAATACTGGATATATATCCGATAGTGGCGATGTGGAGCATTACATTTCCGATTCGGAGATTGAAGATCGCGTTCCTCAAATCCGTGAACGACAGATGAGTGTCTTCCAGCTACCCACAGCTGGACGACGCACAATCTACGAACGTTCAAGTTCCTTGCCAACTGAAGATTTGTATGAGATTTCTGCAAAGAGCATTCTCTTGAGGAAGCAATATTATGAAGAACAGATTAAAAAAGATATGGTTGAAGATGAACTGATGACAGAAATTCAAGAGGAAGAAACTGAACCAGAACACAAGGGACTCAGTATTCCGTTTGAAGAAGAAGAACCTGCTACAGTTCAAAGTGTCCCTGAGCTTGATTTTGGTGCCAATCTAAAGTCTATTAAGGTAATAGAAAAAGCCGAAGCGTTAATCCTAGATGACGATTATGAAACTAAAGTGCAACTAGAGGAAATAAAACGCTCTCCCATTAAAGACATTATTAACTTTGAAGAGGTCGTAAGGCCCGATATGTATCAAATATATAAGCCTACATCAGAATCTGAATGTCTTAGAGATTATGCAGATTCTAAACCTAGTGATTCTATGGAAGTACATGTTGATAAAAGTGAATTAGAGGAGTCCGAAAAGATGACAGATATCGAGGCAACGGATATTCAAGTTTTTGCTGATGTTGCTGAATTGTCTCCGAAAACTTTATACTACCAGGATGATATTCCAGAAATTACCATCAGTTTATCTGAAAAACAGCGAAGAATCAGTGAAGAGAGTGATGATTCCGTAGACAAATTTATTCAAGAAGTCGACGTTAAATCATCAATTAATGAAAGATCTGAAGTAGCATCCTCTATTAACCAAGTTGAAAAATATATTGAAGACATTGTTTGGGAGGTATCAGTTCAAAGCGAACAACCACAATCCTTTGAAGAACAAGTCATGGAATTGAAGGCTTTTGAAGGGCAAGCAATTACTGACAAAGATGAAGATTTCAGCAGTGTGCGTGACGAATCTGATCTCGGTTCTGAAATCCACCAAGATCACTCTGAATCATGTTCAGAATCAAAGTCTCAGAGTCAAGCAGACATCGAAAAATTGATTTTGGAAAGTTTGCATTACCAGAAAATATCCCCAGAGGAAGCACAAGTAATTGCCAGTGAATTGATTGCAGATATTGAGTCTGAAATACAGAAACGTCATGCTGGCATCGAAAGCGTAGAACAACCACCAGCACCCGAAGTCGCAAAGAATCAGATCTCTGATTACCTCAGACAACTGGCAGAAGCCAAAGGACTTGATTCAAGAGAAGTTGAACTGGTTCAATCTGTCCTGGCAAGAAAACAACGAGAGTTGACAATGTTGGCAAGAGCTGATACTCAAGCATCCAGTATGGAGATCACCGATGAAGACTTGAAATATAGTGGCGTTGATTATTCCCCTAGTGGAAGCAGAGCTAACATTTTGGAAGAACAAATTGATCAACTGGAAGCAGAGAAAATATTTGAACCTAAGTTTGATGATGAAATTGCTCGTGAAATCATTGATGAAACTTATCACGCAACATCCACCATTTCCAAGGACTACGATTATTACGACGTTGACAAAAATGTGCACGTTAAGTCAGATTTAGATATATCAACTACCGAAACCATAAAAGGTGAGAAAGTAATAAAGGAGCATAAAGAAACAATCTTGGAAGAAGATGAAACTCAATTAGAATCTGTTACTGAAGAATTGGAGGATCTAACAACTAAGATTGAAACAGTATCACACGAAACCGAGAAAATAACCACCACACAGTTTTCGACTGATATAGAATCAATTGCAAGAGTTTCCGATGAAGTTGCCCACAAGGCATCAGTTGTCACAGAAATAAAAACATCCATATCTGATGAACAAATTCACTCTGATGTGGTCACTACCCTTACTGATGATACTAAACAGACCGTTGCAGGACAGTACGATACGAAGGAAGTAACTCAAACTATTCTCGATGATTCTGTTGTTGATAAAGTAACTACAGAAACGAAGCAAGTGATGGGCTCTTTGGATACAACATTTGAACAGGTTACTAAACGCAGCGAAGATGTCAAGATAGAACATGGAGTTGAGTTGTCAACATCTGAGGCTATTACCACCATCAAGCAAACATCAGAGACTAAAATTATTGACGTAGGGCACAAAGAAATCGTGGAGACAACTACTACCTCTTTGTCAGAACTTGCTGATGATGAAATGGCTCAGCTTTTGTCTGAAGGCGGAGAAATTATCATTAAAAAACATGACGTGATTAAATCGGCAAGTGGAGAATTAAGGCAGGACATTATGTGTCCAGACGAAATTATTTCTGCTAAGATCGTGCCTGAAGAAATTGTTGTCACTACTTTGCAAACAACTGAAACGAATATTATTCAAAAGGAGCACAAAGAAGTATTTGAAGCAATAAGTGCATTAGTTTCTAATCTTTCGCCAGTATTATCAGAAGTTGAGGAAAAAACAAAACATGTACAAGAAGAATTATCTATGCCTTCTGTTGAAACTAGTGTTATTAATGAAAGCTTTCAAAAAGATACTAAAGAAGTAACTAATTTACCAGATATCTCCGAAAAAGACATGGAACAACATTTATCCGAAGGTGGAGAGTTGACAATTACAAAACATGAAGTCATCAGATCCTCAAGTGGGGAGTCAAGTCAAGAATATAAGTCCCCCGAAGAAGCATCTTCATCATCAGGTATAAAACAAGTTGTTATAATGCGAAAACAACAATTACTTGATGACACTAGCAGTGGAAGCTCAAGACCTGATAGAAAATCAGGAATTGATTTCGAAGCTTATTCCAGCTCAGGAGAAAGCCACTATCAAAGCTTCGAGATTGATAGCAGCCGCAGCAGACCCTGTTCATCGGATGTAGATGGTCTTATTGCTGGAGGAGGTGGAGGCTCCTCGGAATATGAAAGTGCGTTAACATCTCAAGGAACCTACTTGACTTCTACCGAATACCACACAGCCGTGAGTAGTATCAGTTCAAAGGACAGTATGAAGAGCTTGGATAGTGAAAGTTCCGGTCATTTGGCCAGTATTGAAGTATCCGAAACTTCAGAAACTCTAATACAATCTGAATACGAAGGTGACATTCCCGGTACCGAAAATGATTTATTACCCGATCGACCAGTTTTAGGAGAACGACAAAATACAGACGTGAGTGACATGGAGGAATACATGGAGAATGAGCTAATTGATATTCCAAACAAAATGAAACGATCACATGAGATGACTTTCCAACCGGAACCCAAACCCATGCAAGAAGATTCTCCACCATATGAGTCCGAAGAACTGAAGTTGGCTACCAGTTTAGATGACGGCAGTAGTGTATTAAGCGTTAGTCTATCAAGTACATCCAGTTTGGTACAACGAACTGTTATTGAGCAAGAAGTTGGTCTAAGTTCTTCTGTAATCTCCGACCAGTTTAGTCTGGACGAGCCTCAATTCCATGAAAGTAGTGAATTCTTAAGTAAAACACCAGGACCGCCGACAACGGACATCTCAACCTCAACGCACTTATATGCTCAAAGCGCACAAGTAGATAGTGTAACTCTTACTACGTCGATGGTTGAGGAAAATGGCATACAGTCAGCTAGTACTCAAGTAGTCTCGCAAACTCACACACCAGAAGAAGAAAAAGATTTCAATACAGAGATTGCCAGACAACATTCCAAACCACAAGATATTCCCGAAGCTAGAAAACGAGGACATCGTCGAAATGAAAGCACAACATTTACACCAGGTATGTTACCATCATTAATTCAACAACAACCTGTTGTTGAACCCACGGTTGAAGTGGGAGTGGAAATGGATAGAGAGGATGTGCTAGAGTCTGATGTAGAGTCCAGAGAATCACGCTCTCAATCACAAATCAGCAAAACAGATTCAGAACGTGAGCGTGTACCATCTTCAAATGCTTTCACTGATTCTGAGCTGCAGGAATTAGCAAAAAATTCTTCTGAACTTATCAGTGATCCGATTGATAGACCAGTTTCACCTGAACCAGAAGATATAAAGACTGATATTGATGATGGTGATGACATTGATGATATTAAACAACTCATTAAAGACGTTGTCATTGAAAGGAAGAAGGAAACTCTTGATAAACGTGACTCTCACGGTAAATCCAGCTCTACTTCCAGTGAGAAATCTAGTTTTGAGGAAGCAGAAGCAGATGCCGCATTTAACATGGTGGCACATGTTTCACCAGTGCACAAAATTAAACAAATATGCCCAATTATGGAAGATGAAGATGCGGAGAAACATGAATTAGAGACTCGAGAACGAGCGCAAAAAGAATTCGAAGAGAAGAGAAAAGCCATGAGAGATATCAGTCCGGGACCAGTTCCGGATATTCAAGTTACCGAACATATGACACCCATGGACCGAAAGGGCTTCCATTATCCAGACTTGGAACTGGAAGAGAAGGAAGCTTTGGAAACCAAGAAGAGAGCCGAGGCCGACGCTCAGAAGGATCCTGAACAGATCACTCCCGAAACTCCTGCATCAGCGTCAAGCAAAAGCTCCGACTCCACAGATCAAGGACATGAGTACATTATTGAATCAGATGTGTCTTTGCCGGAAGAATCAGACAGTCAACTAACAACAGATGACGCCAAGACTACTACCGAAGAATTAAAAACTGATACGGTTTTAGAGAAGACGATAGTAGAAGAGCCCAAAGAATTAGCGTCTCCAGTTGAATCTAATAGCGATTCATTTGAGATGTTAGAGAAGCCTGACCTAATGGATGAGTTTGTAGTCATTGAGGAAGTAGCAAAAGAAGCACATGAAAGTGATATTGAAGGTAAAAGTATGAAAATCAAGAAGACTAAGTATGTGAAAAAGCATGATGAGGAAGTTGAGAAACTCATTGTGAGGTCAGCACCTTCTCCTAGTACAAAGATGACTGACCTAAAATACTATCCCGATGGTTCCTCAAGTGATGAGCTAGGATTTGATTTTGAGGACAGTCCTCCCAATAAGGAAGAAGGTGCTAGTAAGAGTCCACGAGATTATGTTTATGAATACGATCGTGAGTTGGAAGCAAATAAAAAGTGGATTGAACAACAATTCCAAGGGGACCATGCTGCTATGATGGCCGCTGGTTATGGCTATGAGATGGAGTTTGAACGATGCCCTTTGGAAGACATCAAGGAAGAAGATGCTGCTGATTTTGACTCCTCTAGAATTGGAAGTCTTAATTCACAGAAAAATTCTGGCGGTAGTCTGGGAAGTGTAAAGGATTCTTATTCTAGCACTCCTGAATACGACGTGTTGGCTGGGAGGAAATACTTTACAAAGTCTGGGGAACACGATGATGTTTCCATGTCAAGCCTGCAAGAATTTGAAAATCTAGAACGTGCCATGTCCTTAGAGAATCGTAGATTTCTTGCAGGATCACAGGATAGTTCAAGCAATGGGAGTTTTAAAACCAGGTATCTTAACCGCGGTCAAGGAGATGATGTTTCCGTTAGTTCCTTGAAGGAATTCGAAGGATTGGAAAAGGCCTGCATTGCAGCCCATAAAGTAGAAATCAAAGCTAAGGAGGAAGAATTACTCTTGGCACAAATTGATGAAAGTCAAGAAAGTATGACATCTGAATCTGAAAGTTGTGAAACAATTACAACTGATCAGAAGCAAGCAGCTACTGAGGACGATGAAGAAGATTACGAAAAACGCATGTTTGAAATTGACGAAATTATCAAACAAGCACAGACTAACGTTGAGAGATTTATTGAGCTCAAAGAAGGCGAGAAAACTGAATCTATTGGAAGAGGAGATTCTGTTGAAGAAGTATCTAAAATCCCCGATTTAGATCTAGATACGCCTCTACCGTCTAAGGCGAAAGGCAAATTTTCTCAGTGGGCAGATGACGATGTCATGTTGGCTTCCACAGATTCTCTAGACACCAAAGATTCAAAACCAGCACATGGAAGTACAGATAGTTTAGAACAGAAGACAGGAATTGAATTAATGACAGCCAGTACAGATTCTATTGAATTACAAGCCAAGCTCAAGGGAACCATTATGACAGACAGTTTAGAGTTGAAACCAACTGGTTTAATCTCCAGTGATTCTTTGGACCTCGCTACTGGTAACATCATAGCTGGATTCAGTGATTCCATTGATGAAGATGGTTCCCGAATTGGAGGTTTTGACCAAAGCAGTTCTAGCACGGGAAAAGACCTGAGTGTATCTAAAGAAGACGATTATCTAGATATTAATAAACCCATTCCTGAAATGGTCGAGAGTACAGATAGCATTGCATCTACCTCAACAGCAACTCGCGCTATGTATCAATATGAAACAGATTCGGTTATCTCAGGAAGCTTTACTAGCGGAGGCTCCAACACAATGGTATCTTCCACGGATAACATTGACCAGGACCACAGCCATCATGTAGATCTATCCGACGCCGTCCGCAAGGTCTGGTTTGGAGATGAACACGCAGATCAAGATCAGGCATATGTCACCGAAGTTATAGAACCAGGAGAGACTGAGATTACGCACTATACTTTCTCAGGACCAAGTGCGGATAGTCAGATGCACCAGTTGTTGCAAGATTTCAACGAGGGCGAAGAAGTCGTCGAGGAAACAACAACTGATGAACACGGCAATATTCATGTGCGTCGTACAATTAAGCAGAGAATTATTGTCAAGGACGATGGAAGTGAGGGTATCATTAAACGGACTTGCACCGATGACAAAGGCACAAGGACAATTTATACGCAAGAGTTTAGCAGTGCGCAGCCGGATACTGCTTCAGCTGTGCAAAGCTTGCTCTCGAGAATTGCGGGAGACGTTTCAGGTTTGTCATCGTCATGATTAAAAATAGTAACATTATCGTTAAACATTGCGCATCCCATATTAAGTTGATATATTGGTTTACAATGATTGACAGAAAACAGCTTGTTTGCCATCTTTGTTTAGTTTTATACACTCGATACACTGAAGACATCATTCAATCTTTCTTTAATTATTTAATTATTGAGGGTAAGTTTACTTTGGTTTTTTGCATGCGGTTTGTAGGTGATAATTGCACACATATTGCTATTTGATCACAATTCCGTAAAACTAATTGTCTTTGGTATTTTTAGGTGAATCTTCAGTTACCTGGCAGGAATCCACAACAACAACTACTACTACTACCACCACTTCTTCACAAAAAGGTAATTGTCATAATACTTCTTCATAGAATCTAGGCAATCTAGTAAGCAAATATTTGTCCATGCAAATTGTTATTGTATTATGTGCAATTTGTTTCAAATTGATTTTCGAACAGCATTTCGTAGACGACCATTGATAGTCGAAATCAGCTTGGACGATAAGGCAATGATTGAAGTTGATCCAAGAGAGCACGACTGGCGTTTTAGCTTGCCACAACACGGTAGTTAAATGTAACTTATGTAACATTCGTGACCAAACATGCGTATTACCCAGTTGTATTACCAAACAACGGAATGCAGCTGTTTTTGAATATTTATTCGTGTTGTATTTATCTATCGACATTACGTGTACCCTTACAAATTTTACTGAGCACATTCTGTCAATGGGCATGCTCCAAAAACAATCAAAATGATATGGAATGAAACGACCCAATTATTTAAATATTTCTTTTTGATTTATGCATATATTTAGTATTTTCAATGTTCACTTCTAAGAGTGTCAGAACTTTTGTTAATTTAAATGTGTTGTTACAGTCGAAGATGATGAAAAGAAAGCTGAAGAGGGATCTAGGACGTCTACCGTGACAACAACTACTACAGGGTAATTTATTAGTTAAATGTGAAATATAGATTCATTGCTCAAATACAATTTACAGGTCTGTTACCGATCAACATCTTTCTGACGAAATGCAAAAGTTACTCAAAGATATGGAAGAGCAAACTAAGAAGTAAAACCCTGGATTCTGCAAGAACTTACTGAAGACCTGTCTAAGCTAGTGACACTTGAAGTCGTTTCGTTCATACTAGAATTTGCTTGAAAGTCCTAAACAGAAATCAATGCTGTCCAAATAAGAGAGCCAATTGAAAAGCGAGCCAATGACGTTTTTGGTCCATTCAAAACCAATGCTAAATTGATTGAAAACGTTATAAACAAATCCATCCTAAATAAACAGAACAGAAACGACTAAAATATAATTCAAATAAAGCACGATTCTTGCAATTTACGTAACTAAATTAAAACAACACTTGAGAATGTTAACTGTTTAACAATAATCAACTTTTCAATTTGTTATAAATGTGAAAGAAAATAATGAAATCATACTAAACCAATTGAAAGCCTAGGCAACAATGTTGAAGGATATTCTGCTTGTCAGAAATTTGACTCTATCGTAATGTACTTGTACTTAATCTAGAACATATAAACGGAAATGAAACATTCAAATGTCACAATGATGACAAAAGTTGGAAAAGAATGAACGATAAATGTTGTTTAGTTATCGCTAAATAATGAGACCAAACAAATTCGAAAGAAGCGACACCCCTAAATTTTTGTTTGACGGGAGAAGAATTAAACGTTAAAGAAGTTTCAATGATGAATTAAAGAAATTATTAATTCGGTAAAATGAGTAGCTTAAGAAATATGCGCGGCTTTGTATTACATATTCATGTACAGCTTTTAAAATGCTTTCAAATAACTATAATCCATTAAGATAAGGCGAGAGATGGTGATTGCATAAAACAAGACACATACTGATGATATAAGCGTAAACTAAATAAATTAACTATATGGTACTTGAGCAAACTAAAGAAACACAGTACATACGAATATATTCTTGTTATTATCGACAAACCAACTTGATAGTTAAAAACCTAAGCGCTAAAACCCCCTAAACGTAATTAATCGTTCTTTGATATAAATGATTTCATCCCAAGGGAGGTGGAGTAATTGAATGGTCGGTCTTATACGTATTTTGCGAGGTGATAACGACTAATCATTTAATAATGGCATATTTCTTAAGGTATTCTTGGATATCCGAGCTTATAAGGAGAAATTCACATAGATGTATTTTTTAATTTTAATTTGAGTTGATTTTATACTCGAAGGGAAGGCATGAAATGCGCATGAGGAACATTAACAAACGAATTGCTGCTATTCAATAAGCAATTTGTGGATTAGTGCATAGCTAGGCTTTGAAAATCAATTACACCATACAATTTACCTAGTGGAGAACTCTGTATTCACCTAAAGGGTTAGTGGTTTTTCCCTTTCTGTGTTTACTATTTTATAAAGGTGAATTTATTGCTGGCAATTGTTTATTGTCTTTGATTTCATTTTAATTACTCAATGTGAATTATATATTACTATTAAGACAAATGTGTATCAAAATATTTAATGAATAAAGCTTACAATAAATTACAAAAGTTGTGGTGGTGCATTTTATTAAGGGGGACCTTAGAGGGAAATAAATCAATCTTGATGGATTAGTGTTTGTTTCTAAACTCGTTTGCTACTTCCTGTTACATATCCCTATGTTAGTACACTTTTCTTGCTCTGCTCTTCTTGTTTGTATGTGTTGGTAAATTTGTTTTCCTCACTGCCTTGATAAAGATGGTAAAAGATAACCAATAACGGTAATACTAGTTTGATCGATCCGCTGAGGCCAACAACGACACTACCTCAACTTTCTCCCCCGTTACGTCATTCCTGCGGAAATTTGGCCGGTTGGTGGGGGCATACTCAACGGTAACGTCAGGTCTCCCCCTCGTCAGCGCCCTTGCGGGAGCCGTCGCGGCGTCGATACATGCGTCCAATTGCCGCCACTCAGCAGTCAGTGTGAACCGAGCGAGCGACGCGCGTCGGCCAGGACTCTTGTGTGGCTAGTGCATGAACAGCGGAAGTCTCAGCTAGCAATCATGGACGCGCTGGGCGGAAGGATGTGTGGATGGACATGGACTGTGCTTGTCATCGGCAGTATCGCAATCGGATGTAAGTAAACTATAAACAGGAAGGATTAGAAGTTTAGTTGGGATTATTCCGAAATGAAAGTGTTTTGCTGCTGGTGCTCTAGCGGAACGAGGGCGAGGGTTTATGTAACACTCGTTGCTATACATACGAGGATAAAGTCCTTGAACCGCATTTGAAGCATACTTTGAAGCATTTAAGGTCACCTGATTTGCGGAATTTAGAAGTGACTTTTCTATACACAAGTCAACAATGTAACAAAACCGACTTAACTGGATTTGGGAACTTTAAATCCTCGTAATTTGTGCTTTATCGAATAACTTCTTATCGCGCTTATTATCCTTCTTCCTATGTAGGATATCCTCGCGCATCCATCGATATAACCTTCGGCCACACTGGCCCAAAAGAATCAATAATATGTTTTTCTATTAAATATACGATTATCTTAAAAGGATTTTGTCGGAAACCGTGTTAAAGCTGCTCGTGACTAATGTCCTTTAACATGTGGTTCGGTGACACACATTAAATTCCAACTAGAGCAGGTGCCCAAACATCCCAGGGTCCTAAAATCTTCAAAGTAGCAAATTCCTGTAGTGTGCTTCACTTTAACCGTTTTGGTAACCTTGCGTTGGTAACTATTTTGTTGGATTATAACTGACCATAGGTAAATATGCATGGTTACGTAACACCGCTCCAAACATACATTAATTCCGTGTTTGTGTGCAGGTGCTAGTGCTAACGAGCAAGAGAAATCAATCACATGCTATCAGTGCAACTCAGAATACGATCCGCGTTGCGCCGATCCTTTCGAGCCATACACCATCGGAACAGTCAACTGTTCGTTGAAGAAACCTCTGGAACACATGAAGGACTTCAAACCTGTCCTATGCAGGAAGACGATGCAGAAAGGTAATATATGAACACGACGAAAGTGGTGTGGAAGTGAAAGCAAAATGTCACTCAATGTCCTTGCTGAAAATATAGCATATGAAAACTAAAGTCTTAATTTAAACCACTTTATTCCACTCTTTCCGTGCCAAAAACAACGCAATGTGTTTAATTAGGTTATAAAGTATATACTACTTGTGCTATGTATCATCTACAACTAGTTGCGGATTAATGAAAATTGACCATGTTTTGTACTTGTTTTTAGTCCAAGGAAAAATCCGCGTGATCCGTGGTTGTGGCTATGTACGAGATGAACGTGATGATGGCGAGTGTATGAAGCGGAGCGGAACACACGATGTTCAATTGCGTTATTGTTCATGTACGAAGAACCTATGCAACTCTGCGGAACCTCTCAGCATTTCCTCGAAAATCATCGCCGCATTCAGCGCGCTCGGAATGACGCTGATACTGCGACAGCCCTAAAGGAGCTGAAGGTCTCTAGGCTAGTACAAAATATCAAACAACAAACGACACACAAACAAATTTACGATCAAAAAACTATGAGGGTGTTCTGATGTAATCAATCACTTCCACAGAATGCATTTGTTTTTACACTGGATCATTCTCGAGTGCTAACAATTCTAATAACAATAAGGATTTGATCTCGTTATGAAGCGTATTAAGGAATAACATCAAGACATCATAAATGATAAACACATTTTTATTTGTTATTGTTTAAAATAACGTAGACGCAAAATCTATTATGAAAATAAGAGTAAGTCACTAAACAAATGCTTGCAGGTAACGTACATTACCAACACTTGTCGGAATTTATAGCGATGCAAAGAAAAATTTTAATAAAAGGCGAGGAGCAATGTACAGTCAGCATGGCATTGTATTATATTAAAACGGCTATATTTTATTTCTTTCATTTTCACGCTGCTGTGAGTTAAGTCAACTCAAAAATTCCAAACAATATCCTGCCATCCTGTAGCTGAAAATGAAAGAAACTAAATGGCAACTCGAGGCACGTAAACACATTACACATATGCATACTAAGTAAAAAAAAATGCATACACTAAACACATTACACTTAAGAGTATAAACTAAGCAAAAAAAAAAACAGAGTGTTAATATGATTATGATCATGATCATATGGCTGCGTTGTTGTTACTTTGTAAACACTGCCTTTTCGCAATGAAAGCCAACGGCGTGTGTAAAACTTTCATTTTTGTTCGTCTAATGTTTAATCGACATTGCGAGGGAGTTAATAATAATTGCTGCCATTATGTAGATTAAAGTTACAAACGCTTTGTCGCTATTTGAAATTATGTAGATTCCAAGAAGAATGTTACAGTCTCATTTATCGGTTCCTTAAGTTTCCAGTTTGATATGAAAACAAACCAAAATAGCATTGCAAAGAAATCTTATGAGTAACTAATAACCAGTTGTGTAATGTTAATTAATTTCTAAACTAATCTAAAGAAATGTACCAGAGTAAACAAGCAATGTTTGACTGCTTGTTGTTTGTTTGCGTGCTTATTACATTTATTGAGTTGTTATTAATTTAATGACGTCGGAAATCAAACTACGCGAAAAAGTCGAGGACAACCTTGCGAATTATTAACAGTACAAAGATGTACCTTTCAAAATTTACACAACAAGAAAGAAAATCGAAATGTTTCATGAAGCATGTCATTTCAGAAATAACAATTGGAACATATTTTATGGATAACGTTCCTTCTTATTTCGTATTTCCTGCTTTTACTTTAATGTTTACTGTTTACCAGTTGCAGAATACAATGATTGTTAAGATATAAAAATACATTTATTCTATTCTTTGATGCGTGGGCATGAGGCACGATTGAATTACTACCATGAGTATTTATTATTAAATACAATAACGTTTTAACATATACCATGATTGTAAATAAGAGAACTAAGAGGAAAATGAGAGAAATACTTAATGAAAATTCTGTGAAAATAAACACTAACTAATAATGTGGCGTGAAAATTGGAAGAAGCATATTTCTTCGTATTTTTTTTATCAATTCTTAAACATTTGATTTGAATGCACGCTGCTACAATTAAAGATTGTTTCATTGTAAATGTCTTGTATGTCAGTCAAAAAAGAAAAAAATAAATATAGAACTATTTACGATGTTTTTATTTCGTGTTAAAGGTTCACTACAATCTCTTCTTAATTCAACTACACGTTCCGTTCAATCTACGCATCTCAATCGCATGTTTTAATTACACAAGACGGTGAGGGCATGCAATTAGTATGGGGTTCAATCCGTTCAACCACGAGCTTTGTTTGTTCCGAGAGTCAAGTGAGTATCATGTTAAACAAGATATTAACTAGTATCGTTCATTCAATAACAAACAACGTGTGAGCACGAGTGTTAATTAAATAACCCAGCGAGGAAATTTGCATTATGCCATTCATTGTTAACATTGTTAAGTGTAAATCCATTTTTTAAATGGAACAAATCAAAATTATCAAACTTATTGAATTAATTAATGATTAAAATGACTGGGCATCTACTAAGTACAAATGTGAAGTACCCAGATCATTATGTTGATACTTTGAAGAGTGATTGATAGAGTGATTGATTTCGGGATAGTTGGGTTTAGATATAGTTTTAAAGCAAAAGTAAAAATGTTTTAAGTGCTTTTTTAAAAAGTATGGTTTTCCATATGATGTTCCACTAAAAGATGTGAGATATCTGAAGGCTGTGAAAAAAACTAAGGAGGAAATATTATTTTGCAGCTAGTAGAACATTACGGTAGGTGTAGACACCTACGATAATCCAACGTAAACTCATTTCAATAGCTCGATAAAATCTATTGCAGATTTTCTTAGTTTTATAGTCATCTGCAATTTTGGAAGTTTCCAAACTTTTACAGACTTCTACGTAGAAATGATTCTGGCAACTAGTGAAAAGCGACCCTCAGATGTCTGTACTTGTCTGTTCCACGAACGAATTTTTTGCACGAGTTGCAGGTTGAACCAGGTAAACGGCGATTTTATTTGTTTCAGAATAGGTTTGTTATTGTTTACAATGGAAACATCGATACACACCTCATCATGACTGTTTAAAAACGAATAGGTTAGCAGATCATAAAAGCAAGAAATTATCATAATTGTTCTCTTTTAGCTACAAAAGCAAGTTAAACTGCGTGCACTACAAGTCTAAATGACAAAGAAGTTTCTAAGCCAACAAGTACAACATCTCATACTGTAGATTATTTTGCCATTCCAGATTGGAGGAACAGATGGTCCTTGTATCGTCTATTCCTTATATAGTGGGTTATATTAATTCTTTTCTATTTCCTCCATTCTTTCTTGCATCTCAATTTCTTTCATTTTTGTTTTCAACTTTTCTACAACCGAAAAACCCAGATCCTATTCATTCTCCACCCACCACACATATCTATTCTTTGATAAAACCTTCTCCTCTTCACACCCAACCGCATCACTTCATTCATCACACTTTTTTCACTCATATTCCAAAGTCGTTCCTCCAATCGTACCATCCTTTCCACCACTACACTTCCCATCCTATACCTTCCACATTCTTAGAGGACGATACACTTCGAGGTCGATCTTTCCAAACCCATTATTGCCTTTATCGCCCATCTGTGTTCTACCTGCAATTCCTCGCTACTACTCATTCCTCCACCCTTAATATCCATATGTCACAAAATTAAATACAACTAACTAACTGAATACTAGTGAATAAAATATGCTTGAGTAATAGCACTGTAATAGTTGCATCTGTTTATTAAAGAGTGCAGTAACAAAACACTAGACGCTAAGATGCTGTGGCATAAATATTTACTAGAGAAATTCCGTCTGATTAAGCCTAAGAAACGTGTGACGCTTACGGTGCGATAGCGCTGTTGTTTTTCAGCTGTTATCTGCTGATAAGACCGAGCACATTGTGATACCAATACAAATCACTACCAATACTGCAATACTACACTAAATATTTGTTAGACAATGTTCGCATTCACAATCAGTAGAGACAGAACTTACAGTTGTGGAGCTTCAAATTTCATATGTAATGTTAACATATCCAACAAAATAAGACGGGAAAGGTAAATCTGAAAAGATTCAGAAGTAAATGTGTGGGAGATTATACGTATATTGTGGCTGGGTGAGTTCTAATGGCAAACGACTGTGTGGTGGCGATTACGGTGGACTGATGGCGTCTTCTTTGATGCTGCCTCTGGTGGATCTCCACGACTGGATCTCCTCGCTGTAACTGGTTGTGGATGACTCGCTCTGACTCTCTACTACTGGCTGCCTCCTCTCATCACTTGTCCCGCTATTTAAAGGTCTTGGAAAGTCCTTGGCAAGATTCCGGGGCTACGATCGGCGAGTGGAGGGTTGTGTTGGATTTTCCGAGAGGTCAAGCTAAGGACGTACAGGTACCGGTTCATGACAGGATGTTTAACGGTTTCTCGGGTTTTGTTGAGGGAGATCAAGGTTTATTGGGTTTGGAACGTATGGGTACCGATGATATTAGTTTATAGCAAAGTCAGATTTGGGAAAGCGTAGAATATTGGTTTATTGCGGTATGTTGATTGAATTGAAAGATTTTAGAGCATCCCTACAAATAAAAGAATATAATATAAACACCATAGCTTGCAAATGAAAAGTTCTATGATAAATATCTATTTTATCAACCAATAGAAGTGAATGGTTTACTATTGGACTTGGCAAAACCAATAGTAGACCATTTTAAATTGGATATACTTTCTTTGATATCTGCAGTAATTATTATTTTTAAATTTTCCAAAAATTACTGGATGCTATCCTTTCTATTTCCTTAAATCTGTTACAAAATTAATTCTTGTTTGTAAATTGATTCTCAAGTTGTGGATGGTCCAGTCTAGATTAAGAACTAACGCCATAGCCGCATATGCATTGTGCAGCAGCCAATTACAAATTGCCATTCTTTTTGTCATTGGTTGACAATCGAGGTGAGCTAGGAGGGGTTAGTGTGGTTTAGTACTAGGTGAGATTAGTCCATATTACTAGTAATGGGCTACACTCCATTTTTACAACAGCAGTATTTTTATATGATGGATACAGTCAACGTGGAATACTACTGTCCTATTTGAATAATCTGAAAGACCATATAACCGTCCAGAATAATTTTAATGTTGATAAAAGTATCAGAGGTATGGAAAATAAAGGAGGCGTTCATAGGTAAGTTTAGATTAAAATTTAATGCATGTAGCCATTTTAAAACTTCGTGGCCCATTCCAGTCTCTCTAGTACCTTGTTATTAAACTTTAGATTTTAATCACTATACAATTAATATAGTTGTGAATTTTCCTTCAACAGCCTCTATAGGTTTTTATTAATTAAAAACCATCGTATGTTGGGCGTATGTGAGTTTCTATCACATGTCAAAAGCATGATAACATTTGATAACATAGGTTGAAATGTATAATTGTGAATAGTCCATACAAACCCACACCCTTAGCAAGGCAAGGTGTGGTGGTCAGTGCTGTCGGTTCAAATCCGTGGAGTTTTAGGTTTGATCCCTCATGCAGTAAACCTGTTTTCGATCAAAATTAAATAATTCGTCATCATTACTCGGCGGGGGTACAGATAGGCTTTGTCGGCTAAGAGAATGATAAACCCTATCTATTTGTTGTTACATGGGCACTGTGGCTCTAAGAGTTTAGAAAAGAGGGCCAAAAAGCAAATTATCCCTTTTATAGTTGTTCAGTTAATAATTTGTAACAATTTGTATTTTAAGTACTTTTGTTGTTTCTTATTTGTTCAACCAAAGATTGTCGAAGATAGTTTTTTTTAGGACTATAATATTTTTTGGATAAGAAGATACTTTGTAAATTTCACTTAAAAGATTTCAAATTAGGTATGTTTGACAGTTAGTGGCGTGGCTTGGTGGTATAGAGCTGGTCTTTGCAACTTTGGGGCCTTGAGTTCATTTCCCAACCCAGGCACCGGTTTTACGGAAAGTGCAATAGAAATTTAAATAAACGAATAGTATAAGTTGCCTACAGTTAGAAAAAATTTAGAAAAATTACCCTATTTTATTTCCTTTGGTTTATTTTTAAAACTATAGCAATAAATATATGTGATGTTTTCAACCCTCTAGTCAGTGATATGGCTCAGTGGTGTGGAGCTAGGCTTGGTAACCCAGAGGTCTTGGGTTCGATTCCTAGTGCCGGAGAAGGCGTTTTACAGAAACTTTGAATAATACAAAAGCATTGTCGAGTCGACAAGGATGGGTCTTCAGCCGGCAGAGCCGGCGAAGACCCATCATATAATGACTTCGCCGGCTCTGCCGGCGAAGTCATTAAAGAGATCGCGCTACGCGCGATCTCTAAGACAGCTGTCTTACGAAAAACAAAACCGTGGCCACCCCATTCACGGGGAGGCGCTCCTATATCCTTCCTATTTTTCTATCTTCTCTCTTCGGTCTTATATTACTTGCACTGTATGTGTTCTACCATTCTCCTATATACTGTGCTGTGACATATATAGGAACTATTGAAGAACTTTATTCGAGAATTTTTCTAAGTCTTTTTTTACTATAGGCAACCCATTTTATTTATTCGCATTTCTATTGACATTATGGTTGTTCCATAAGACCAATGTAATTTGGAATTATTTGAAACTAGTCGAAAAATGCCCAGCTCCGCTGGGATTCGAACCCAAGACCCCACGGACTTGAACCGAGGGCACAGGTGAGAAGACTACGAAACCTTCTACCTACCGCCAGATCGTATCGCCTATTTATTATTAAAAATTCAAGAAAAGTTAAAAATTTTTAATCGTGGGCCAGATATGCACTAAATGCTCATATCCGACACACAATTATTTATAATGATTAAATACATAAAGAAGCTGTGGAAAAATAAATATATTAAACTTATTCAAACAGCTGGGTAGTTTGGGAAATAACTATTTGACTCTGCTTGTCAAATGAAACATAAAAATAAAACTGAAGTGAAAAATATTAAAGTTGTTGTTAATGCGAAACTGAAAATTAATTAGATTGAAAACGAAATGCAATTTAATTGGTTATTTATTTTTGTTCCTCCGCAATCCTTGCGCCGAATAAACACAATAATAAACCGTGTTTCTCGCTTGATACCTGACGACTCAAGCTGGCCAAAATTTGCTCTCTTGTCTAGTGCGCGTCTATTCTCACACCTTGTACAGTCCATGGTATTCGCTCCTTTCCACTCACGTACGACGGGCTCCTCCAGATTTTTAACGCAATGCCGCCGCACTCACCCAATGCAAAGCAATTGCTCAACAATCAGGAATGACATAAAATAAAACAACATTTTTTGGGGAATTAAATGGACTGCCAAATTTATAAAATCGTAGTTCAGATAAATCGGTATATTTAATATTAATTAATTTGTTTATAAATGTTTTAGGAACTTTTATTTAAATGCAGTTACCAAGCAAGAACAGGGAATGATACAACCCATATCCTATTGAGGCTATTCAGTCCTTCCTACTATGCCATGAAATGAGTGCATGTTTGCAACACATCTCTTAAGAACCACGCTGGTTGACTTCTAATTATGATCAATGTTCTTTAATCCTTAAACCTACTATATGTCGATCACTAACATTCGCAACTACGTAAACCTTGAACAAATGCCGAAATACTTAATTGACGCAAAGAAAACGTCGTAAACGAATTACATTATTTTAATAGAAGCACAAAAGACGTGCGTGCATCTTCCGACGAGCGAGCCACAATGCAACTGATGCGAAACGTATCGCAAATCCTATGCCAAATGTAAACAATAACAAACCGAGCGAACTCGCTACCTGGCTTACTAGAGATTCACGCAGACTAAAATATGCGGTGTTAACTAATGCGCGTGTGTTCTGGCACAAAGTACAGCGCATAACATGCACTTTGTCCCACTCCCGCTTAATCAATGTCCCCAATGATCATGGATCTTTGCTGCAACAAATAAAGGTGAACTATAATAGAACAGATTATTCTGCATCTCTTAATGTATGATACGATACCTTTTCAATAGTTACTCTGTTAATTACTACTTTAACTTAAAATTTAAGAATTATAAGGAATTTTATTTTGGAATTTTTAATTAGGGAATTATCCCTTCTTGCATATATCTTAACCGTGAAAATGTTGAAAGAAAGAAATAAAGATACATTTGTATTAATTTATAACAGTATTATTTATTGAAAAGTTAATACACCTGAGTATAGAAATTTATTTGCTGACAATTTAATTACATAATATAATCAAAAACACTACTTACAACTCGGAAACACATATTAGCATTTAATAAAAACTCAAAAGCTTGTAGAAAGTAGTACACTTTATTTGATTGTCAAACTGTCGTGATGACGTCAGGTCACGCTAAATTAGGACCAGCCCCTTTCTTGGGAAAATGAGTCATTTTCCATCAAAATTTAAGTGAAATACAAACATACCATTCGTACCATTCCGAACAATATGAAGCGAACACTTCGCAGGTAGCCAATATACAAATATTCTTTTCTAAATTCGAACCACTAGCTGCTAGTCGATTTAGTGTGTTAAATTAACGCATTGCCTAAAATAGCCACCACACACCTGAATATGATTCCACCGATTGCACTGTATTTATTTTATTATTATCTTTGTAAAAACGCCTTCACATTTTCCGACGCTGTACCACTCCTCCGCCTCCCTGAAATGTCAAACGTCAACGAAAACTGCACATGTGTGTGCCCGACTGTGAATGTGCGTGGGGTGCACGGTGTGTGCCAGTGAGCCTGAATGCAGAGCTCTTCTCCTGACGTTGATCTGTTTCTCGGGAAGTGCCTGTCTATCAATTGTGTTGTATCATCTGGAGCACGGGGAAATACCCACGTTCGCCGTTTTCCATGAGCGCACTCACCGAGAAATACCGATGACCTGTTAGCCCAGTCTCCAAATTCTTCTTTGTCACCTATTCATCTCCATCATCTGTATGCTTCTTTAATTTGCAGCTACATTTTTAAAGCTAGTGTAAGTACATAGAAGCTTTTAGAATTGTAGTCATTAACTACATTTCACCTACTGAATGATGTTTGTCAAAAGTAGAAAATGGGGATCACTAGACTTATTGCTTTGTTGCAGAATGTTTTCCAATGGAATCACTTGTAACTTGCCATTCAGCTGCATGAATGCACCAAGGGACTCTGGTTCTGATGAGCTGTTACCTAACAAAATGGCAAGAGAGCCTGTTATACTAAATGTGTATGATATGTATAAAATTAATGACTTGACATCAAATATAGGCCTAGGAGTATTTCATTCAGGTAACTGGTTCGTTTACCAATAACTCTGATCATAACACTGGTTTACTTTTAATTTAGGTGTGGAAATCTATGGAACTGAATATGCATATGGTGGACATGCCTGTGCCTTTTCAGGTATTTTTGAAATAATACCTAGAGATGAAAAAGATCTTGGTGATCAATTTAGATTTAGGTATAAAACTTACATAAACCTAGTTATTCCATTTTTGGCAACTTTACACTAATATAGTCTGCTCCCATATTAATTAATTTGTTATTGTAGACAAAGTGTTCAGATTGGTTACACAGATTTCACAGAAGAAGATGTTAAGCGTATCATAGTGCAATTAGGAAAAGAATTCCGTGGAGACCGCTATCATCTACTCAATAATAATTGCAATCATTTTTCTGGGGCCTTCACAAAGGTAACACCACATACTCTCTCAATAAATTAACTGCAAATTGTTACTGAATTCTTGTTGTAGACATTATGTGGTGAAGATATACCATCGTGGGTAAACCGCCTAGCTTACTTCAGCAGTTGGGTTCCTTTTTTGGAAAAGTGTTTGCGTAAGGAGTGGCTAATGCCGATGGCACTCCAACACTCTCTTAGTGCACACTGTCCAGACTCCACATGTTCGGAGGCATCAACGCCACAATTTTAAACAATCGAATGCCAAAAGTTTATGTTAAAAGACAAAAGATATAAAATCGAAGTTTACAGAAGCTATTAATACAAGAGATACTTTTAAGAGTCTATGAAGAATGCTACCAGTTGCCATTAAAGGAAATCGTTTAATTGGTTCAGGCGTTTAATGGTTTATATTGAGAATAATTATCACATGGAAATCATTCAATAACATTTCATAGCGATTTAATTTAAATCACTAATTACCATCATACTTCAATTTATACAACTTGAATCTAACATTGAACAATCATACTTATTTGCAACCAACATTGCTTCAAATATTCAGGACAAATAAGTTTGAATGAACAAAATGAAAGCATATTCTTGTGTTTATTAATTATAGTCAATATGCATGTACATTAATTAATTATTAAGGAATGTTTGTAGATGGCCTGCACATTAAACAAACTAAGGAGAGCCTATGACAACCAACATTTAATTAAGCTAAACGAATTTGATAAGATATCAGTTATTACTCTAAAAATTCTCTCGCAATTTTTGCCTTGCTGTTATGCACTTTTATGTTGAACTCTGAGTATATTGTGACTGGTGTGAACTGATTTGAATATTTTTGGCACCAAATGGTTAAAAGACTGTATGCGAATCAAGTTGCTATAATTAATTCCTCCTTGTTGTGTTCTCAAAGCGGGTTGCAAATCCCTATGATATTTTAATCGTATTTTACTGTGTAAACTGCAAACAAATAAAACCAAAGTATTTTTACACGTTGAGCGTTCGAATTCAATTGAGTTCAGCTACGAGTATTCACTGACAATAACATTCTCAACTGAGTGCATACCCCTTGTGGCATGAGATTGTTATTTGATTATATCGACATATTTTAGCCGTTAAGTATTCGCCAGACGTTTTTATTATAATCTGCGTTATGTTTATATTATGGTATTCCAACCAGACTTGGTCATTTGAAGAAAATGAAAGAAAACGAAATGTTTGTGATTTAGAATCTTTAAAAATAAACTTTCGTTGAAAATCCTGTTAAAAAATGCAATACCCATTGATGTTTGACCTGAATTTAAATAAGAAAAACATGACCACATAAAAAGAGAATAGGTGAAAAGAGTTATAGTCAACCCAAGGACCATCTAAAATATTCAATTTTACCACACTCGCTTTTCTGAACCCGTTGCTCTATGTTACAACCGAAACCGGATTTTTTTAATCGACCGTTTTTTGTACCTCTGACACACCCCAAATCGAAGATCTCTCCTGCTTTAAGTCACACACCAGAAGAAGTCTTCACATTTTGAAACAATGTGGATGTTAATAGTTACATTCCTCACTTTAGTGATTTATTTCATCTATATTGATATTAGAAAACCAAGCAATTACCCAAGAGGACCAAAATGGTACCCTTTAATTGGTACTTACATACAAGTGAAGAAAGAGTTGCAAAAACAAGGGTATCACCACAAAGTATGGATGAAATTTGCCAACAAGTATGGAGATCTGATTGGGTTAAAGCTGGGAAGGACTTTGTTAGTTGTGGTGCATGGGGCTGATCTTGTGAGGGAAGTGATGACTAAGGAGGAGTTCACTGGAAGACCTGATGGATTCTTTTTTAGATTAAGAACATTTGGGGAACAAATAGGTTCGATAAACATTAGTATTCTATTCATAATAACATTCACATTTTACAGGAATTGTCTTTTCGGAAGGGGAACTGTGGGAAAAGCAACGTAAATTTACTATCTACCATCTACGGAATCTTGGTCTAGGCAAACAGGAAATGGAAGCGTTAATCCAAGAAGAAGCTCTTGACTTAATGCAACTCCTCAAACAAAAAAGTGTGGGTGGCCCAATTGATATTAAATACGTATTTGATATCAGTGTTCTCAATACTTTATGGGCCTTGGCTGCCGGCAAACGATATGAACTCAATGACGAACGCTTAACATACTTAGCCAAACTTGTTCATGACGCATTTACCAAAGTAGATGCTACTGGGGGCATTCTAAATCAAATACCGCTAATTCGTTTCATTGCTCCAGAACTAAGCGGATATAATTTTCTTTGCAATTTGATACATGACATGCGTAGTTTTATACAAGAATCTATCAAAGAACATTATGAAACTCTTGATGTGGATGAACCAAGAGACTTAATCGATATGTTTATCATCAAAATGAAGGCTAATTCGGATACATTTACCGGTACCATATCTGCATAAAGGTTTAATTTATTTGGCTTAATTTTCATACTTTCAGAGGAGCAATTAATTTCTCTTTGCATGGATTTGTTCATGGCTGGATCGGAAACCACCAGTAATACTCTAGCATTTGCAGTACTGTACCTCGCGGAATACCCCGAAGTCCAAAAAAAAATCCACTCAGAACTCTTGGAAGTCCTTGGATCACGCACGCCATTATTAGAAGACAAAAACAAGTATTACTTATTGTTTTTACCAAGTGCAGACTAACAACTTGTTGGGATTTCCAGACTGCCCTATACGAACGCATTTCTGTATGAGACTCAACGTTTGGCTAATATTGCACCCGTCGGAATTCCCCATAAGGCTATTTCTGACACAACTCTCTCGAATTTTGTCATTCCAAAAGGCACCATCATCTTGACCAACATTGCCTCCGTACACATGGATGAACTATTCTGGAATGACCCGCAATGTTTTCGTCCGGAGCGTTTTTTGAACCACGAGGGGAAAGTAGTTATCCCAGACAAACACTTTCTCCCTTTCGGTGTTGGCAAACGCCGATGCCTTGGAGAGATGTTAGCTAAAGCAAACTATTTTCTTGTAATTGCCATACTTTTACAGAATTTTGCTATAGAAAAGGATCCAAATAATCCGATTCTAAACTTATCCGGAAGGGACGGCTTTACATTGGCACCTAGTTCAACAAAGTTAGTCTTAAAAGCACGTTATTAATCTTTAAACTCTACACTTGCATCTTATGACTAGTTTTTAATTTGAAAGACGTTTAAAAATGTCAATAAATTCTATACTCACATAGTAAACACTCAAATAAGTCTACAATAATTATTATAACCAGTCTTATGAATATATGAATCATTTCATAAGATCATATATCTATCAAATACAAATATATAGTCAAGTTAGTCGATGGCTACTGGCACCGCTTGTTATAAATTATACGAAATGCAGTCTTACGATGAAGGCACTTCAGTTACATCATAGCAGAATTGTCTCATTTGCAGAAACTGTTAATTAATTAGGCGCTGTACGTTCGGAGGCTGGTAACATTGTCAAAAACAGCGTCCATTGTTGCCACCGATGGGATCCAAAAACAATCGTGACTCCCACAGGAGATTCATGTACCATGCTCAAACTCTTGATAGCCTTCAGCACCCGTGAAAATCACGTCGATCCAAATGCGCATTGCTTCCGGCGAGGGCGCCATTAAGTAATAATAGCGTTCGTGTGTTTTCACGATGAACGTCAAATGCGGATTTGATGATTTCACAGAGTTGGCATGGTCCAAATAGACTTCTTCGATAGCCTGGAAAATTGCGCATTTGTTATAAACCGCAATAAAGCGTGGGGTCATTAGTAAACCGAGCCATATAAAACTCGGCGTGTTGTTGGACCTTAATGTTTCTGCCTGACCCAAAGCTTTAAGCTCCAAAGCAAGCAAACGTAAACTAGTCCAGTTTATTACCTGAAAGTAGGCGCCGCCACGGGGTTTCTTTTCGCTTTTATCGCTGTAATAAACCAGTGTTCTTTTGACGCGATCAAACACAAACCAGCGCCGACTCCAGCCGTTCAACTTGGAACCGCGTTTGTGCAGGAAACCACGGCAGCTTGTCGAGTTGATTCTCACATGTGGGCACAGATCTGCTTGATGGCCTAGAAATATGTTAAGACAAAACGTAACAACTAGCGTAAACATGGAAGTAATAAATTTGAATCCTTTTGAAACAAATTGCAAGATAAAGAAATTTAAGTTCTTTGATACTAAGTACTTTTGAATGGGCACATGTATAGTCAAAAAAGGAACTCACCAGCAGATTCAATGTGTTGTCGCAAATCTAATTCCACGCTGCGAATCGGGAGAAATCTGGTAAGAGGCCGGTGTTTATCTCCAAGATTTTTTCCTCTTCTGCGACCAATGGTACCTGCTTCCACACTGATATCACTGGTTTCCGATAAAGGACGAGGAGATTCAGCACCAATAGAATCATCCCTTGGCTGTAAAAATAAAATTGTTAATTTGTTGCATATACAATGGTTTTACAGCTTTCAAAAGTTTAGAAATCTTACAAAATGTGACGAATGCCTATGCATTTTCTTATATTTCCTTTCGGTAATGTTAATCTTCAAATAATTCATCCACAGGGACATTATACTTATTTTTGCCACTATTGTCACGACTTTTAAATCAATGTTTGCCCTTCGCCAGCAAGTGATTGAATGGCGAGTACGTTCGGACAGCGTTTGTCGACGCCAATGAATGCACTGCACGTTTACAATTAAATACGAATGCAATCGCAAGTGCCTTCGCTTCGCAAAGACAAGACGGCATACGCGATTGATGTCACAATGTCACAATCGCCGAAAAGAGCGAATGTAAATGCGGAACGGTGGAACGCGAATGGAATTAGATGTTGAAAATATATTGCATCGCGGAACTACCGCCGCGCGTACGAACACTAAATAGGTTTCAAGATGCGTTGCAAATATGAGTAGGACAACTCAAAATTTCGTACGACCTGGATTTAGTTTGCAGCGTTTGCAAGCATTCGCATTTGGGAATTGTGCCGGGTAGAACAGCACCGATAAAAATATTTGGAAAAAATTTTACTTATTCACTATGGGAAAATAAAGCGCAGAGTCTCCAATGTGGTGGGCTTTAGATATTTGTCCGATAGGAATGTCGAGAAAATAAATGTATGCCTAAGAATAAATAAATTTGACTGAATTCAAACACGTTTCGGCATATAAATACGCGATAATTTATTTGTACGTGCGTAGGGACGTCAAAGGTGCAAACCAACTTCAACCATTTCAACAACATATTAATTACCAGACTGATTCATCGATAAAATATGTGCCAGAAATTCTGTGAAATTCATATTTCCTTGTCCGAAATATTCTAATATTGCGCCAGTTTGTGTTACAGCATTAGCTGAACATCGGTAAGCTTTGTATTGAAAAAGCCACATGAACCCAAAATAACTACTTCCCCAATAATTAATTCTTCTTGCAAAATTCCAAAATACAGCAAGAAGAAGCACATTTCCTGTATACTCACATTCACCTTGACCTTCTAATACTTAACTTTGTCTCTAATTCTCTAATATAAACAAAGAAGATAAATATCAATGATTTAAATCAATACTTGCTTGTGCTTTTAATTACCTGATCTAGACTGCAGGGGACATTTGCGTTCACCTCATCTTTAACATCGATCGTGTCCAGCTTCCTGTGAAAAATTGAATTGCCACTTAATTTATTATCACTCTTGGTGTTGGGAAATCCACTGATAACTTTAGTGCCTCAATGAAAATGACATTGAAAAACTTAAATGCTCTAACTTGAATTTTTCCAAAAAGTTTGGATGAATCCCAAAAAATGTCACGTTGCTCAAGTTGGGCGTTGAAAATGTTCATGAGTTGTGAGATTTGCGGGGAACAGGTGTCATAGACTAATAACATTATAACTTCTATAGTTGAGAACTTTAACTTTCAACATTTCTAATTTGTTTTATATAATAAAATATTCATTGATTCTATAGTTATAATAAGCAAAGCTATAGTAAGCTAGATTTGTAACTAAATGAAAAATCGATTATTCTATTCTGATGTAATTATAACATGCGCATTTCATTCTCTAATGCTAAATCTGTGTATCTTTAATGTATGGCTGTATCACATGAAAATATTATTGCGGTTTGCACAAATTCAAAATTTGCTCGAATTTTCATACGCGCACTTCTCATTTGCGTAAAATATGACTAAAAATAACTCCACAGTTCCCACTGCCCAAAATGTAATTATGCATGTACCACGGCTCAATACTCAGAGTTTGTTTGTTTTGTGCATTTTCATGAAAAGAAAATCTACATCAACATTATTCTATGGTCCTATTTTAGAGTACGTATAATAAACAACTGTTTGTATGGTTATTCATTACCTTGTTTCCTTACATCTAAAATGTCATGGTTATTAGTCTACCAACAAGACTAGCAAAATGGAAATTTTAATTGCAATGCACTACTCCGCGTAAATTTGGCACATTTTATCAAATTATCGCGTCTATTATCAATTAAGGTTACATGATAAGAAAATAAATGCTTACCCATTTTTACCCTGTATGTCATCAGTAATAGTGCCAATCACGCGATAATCCTGTTTCCTGGCGGCCCACTTGGTGCGAACTTCGTTTTGAACTTTTTGTTTCAGGGCTTGAACACGACGGCGTTCGTTTTCAATTACTTGGGTACCTATATATTACGTCAAAAATAATTGTAACCATTTCCCAATTGGTTTCTATGCTATAATTCTTACCTTGTTGTTCTAAATGCAACTGTCTATTCCTCTCAATCTCCTTTAAAGATTCAAAGGCCTTTTTACTCATCGAATTTCGATTATCCTCGATATTCATTGGAGCAGCTAAGGTAACTTTACTAATTCTATCAATATCCCCCTGACTTGGCACCCGCCTTCCCAACCCATCCTCTAAAATCGATTTTTCTTGCAACATTTTCTCATTAAAACTCTGTGACATATTGAAATCCTCCTCATATATCTTCGTACTAGTAACAATAAACGAAGTACTCATGTCGCAAATCTTATTTAGTGACAAAAGCGATGCTTCTCGTTTAACTGTCTCTAGATCTTTTGGTTTGTCACTATCACTATCAGTCGACAAATCATCATCAGTCTCACGTTCCTTTAAATTCGCCATCTCTACATCAACATCCCTCAATTGTGTACGTACATCTTCGAGTATTTTCGAAAACTCCAAGCGTTTCTCTTCAATTTTACTGTACTCGCTCGCGTTTGTAGTAGCTGTGAGTGAGTTTTCTCGTTGGAGATCATTGATTTGTTTCATTAACTCCTCCATTCTCTTTGTTAAATCCATTACTTCCCTTTGGTGTTCCTCTCTGCTCGCTAGCATGTCTGCTTCCTCTTCAAGGTGGTGGAATTCTAAATCTTCGAATTTCTTGTTTTCTATGTCTAGTGTCTCTTGAGCGTCCAGGTACTCCTCAAAAGTTGAATTGTAATCAGGGGATTCCTTATTTAGCATCGCAAGTTTAACTTCAATTGCGTCTACTAAATCCCGAGCTGCCTCTAGTTTTTCTTTACATTCGCGTTGGTCTTCTTCTTGAATTAGTTGGCTTTCATTCATTTTTAAATCAAGATTGTATGCATCTTTCAATAAGTTTTCTTTACGTGCTTGCAACTTTTCTAATTCTAGTTGCTTTGCTTTGCATTCGCCAATGATCAAGGCCTTTTCCAATTCGAGTTCTCTTGATAATTCTTCACCCATGTTATCCATTTCCGCCATTCTCCGCTTAATCGTCGCAATCTGAGTGAGTTTATCACGCTTTTCTTCTTTCAGCTCATTTATTTTTCTTGATGTATTACTCTCAACATTTGCTTTGTTCTCACTGAAATTCAAATTATTCGCAATGCTACCGGTGTGGTTATTCAAAGTCAAATTCTCATAATTCTCCAAGTGTCGCATGTATCCATGCTCATCTTTGAATTTTCCGGCAGCAATAAACTTCGAAGGCAAAGTTTTTGCCCTTGCCAATGACGCATCAAATAAATCGTTTTCTTTCGGTGAACTAAACATAAAAATAACAGCATCGAATACTTACAGAACCACACATTAAGTAACTAAATACGAAACTAGCACAATATCTACATACGTAGATAAGATAGCATTATTTACCTGTCTTTATTAGGCGTCACAAACGTTTTGATTCTAGTCCGCGGGGAAGATAATGGTGGCATTGTTGGTGACCCGTTTGCAATCATCACGTTTTCGTAAGCGCTCATGTTTTTACCACAACTGCTAGAGTTGCTTTTCTGCACCTCCATAAATTCGTATTGTTGCTGGAGATTCTGCCCGGTAACACTCTCCTGAGATTCAAACTTAAATATATGTGCATTTTCGCAGTTTGGAGAGGTGCCCAACTTCGGTGAGTGGGTAATATTGGGTGAAATGCAGATGCGTTTATCACGAGGCAACGAACCGTTAGTTTTTATTCTGAAAAAAGTCAAGTAGTCAAAAAATGTCTCACTAATAATTTACAAGGAAATACCTGTTTGGGATTGGCTTGTTGGTCTTATCACACTGCACTTGTTTATCAAATTCTGCACACATACTAAGAATTTCTTCAAGGCGCGCTTGTTCAGCTTTCTCGATCTGCTGCTCCTTGATTCGATCAACTTGTGCCTGAAATCAAAGCTCATGTAATCCAGCTATAGGAATTTTATCAGAAAATTATCTTAAAGAACAGTAAATACAACTTACACTTGCTCTGCTGATAGCAATAGACAGGAATTACAAGCATAATCAATATTATTATGAGTAACATTTTTACGTTTAATCAAATATTTTGAGTAGTATATTGAATTTCATGAACCAAAGAGAACTAACCTGATTTCTCTTAATTTCCGCTTCGTTCTTCCTCAATGAAAGGTCTTCGTAGCTGCTCACATTACTTTTGTTCTCTCCATTTGGCGTGGTACACCTTGCTTGCCCTTTGGCCACATTCACATTCTTATTCGTATTTTGATTATAGTTCCTCGTAATATTATTCAGTTCGTGATGGTCCTTTAACACGGAACCATTTTCAAAAATGACCACTTTATTATTAATCGTTTTTGCTTCATTTAACTGAACGTTCACGTAACTTGCAGATTTGCATCCAAAAATCTGCCTGTCTGGAGTTTTGTTTTTGAAATTGGTCTCCGCATAATTAACAGCAGGTTGTGAGATGTTTTTCGCATAGTTGTGTAAATCAGGCGGGGTCCTACCGAGGACATCCTTGGCTGGCATATTCACCGTGACCAAATTCGATGAAAACACTTTAGGAGACAAACTTTGTTTGAGATTTTGAGCTGCCAAATATTCAAATTTGGAGACTTTCATCATTATACTAGATTGAGATGGTTCTTCATCAGAGAGAGAATTTCGTGGAGATTTTCTGGGTACGCATGGTGGCTTTTTCGCAAATTTTGGATTGAAAATATCTTCACTTTCAAAGGTAATGGGCGCCATCGAAATTCTCGAGTTGGTCAATTTCATCAGTTTAGCTTCAGCTGGATGATTGAAACGCATGTAATTTGAGCGACCAATTGTTAACATCACACCTGGAAAACCCAATTGACGAAGCAGTTACAGATTGGATTGCATCAGTATTATTATAAAGTGGTTACCTTGAGTGAGCCGAGTTGGCCCCGCAACATGAACACCATCAACACTCAAATTTCCGGCAATTGGTAGAAGACTGACGACGCCTTCACTATTTTCGATGTGGCAGTGTAGGGGTAAAACTCCAGTACCTTGGACTGGTATATCCACGCCAGGACCGCTTCCAAGCGTTACTCGGCCTAGAATGAAGACGGAATTTAAATATATACTTGAATATAAGATAACATAATTACGTTTCATGTAGTTCTCCTTTTTTACTATGAATACATATGTCGTGGATAATAACAAACTAAGTTAAATTTTATCGCTTACTTCTTGGTAATTAATGAGATGGTAAACTACTTTGATAAGACTTTCGAATTTGAAGTAGACATAACTGCGAAGGAGTAAAAATATTTACAAAAACAAATTTTTTCAATGCTAAACTCATAGAAATATTAAAGTCCAGCCTAGTAATTTGTTGAAACTTGAATAGTTTACAATTCAATTCTTAAATTCATTAAATGATTTGACCCCTTCGTGCTTAACTGAGTTATCTTATTCTGCGGCTCATTCTGACCATGTGCATCAAATAAAAATAACAAAAGATCATAGCTCATTTGCACGGTCTACCTATTAAACTAAAAGCGGATGTCCAACTCAGCATTCTGTGCGGCATTACACAACATTAAACATTTGTTGACATCAGTGTAGTGAATTCACTTCAGATTTCATTGCATTAACAGCATGGATGCGCATCATTTACAAGACATTTTCTTGTAATTTGCGTAGACTACACACGCAGAAGTTAAGATGAGAGAAGAAACAAGAAATGGAAGCTATAGATCGACCAATTTATTTTTCTATTATAAGAGACATGTTTACGGTTAAGTCAAGATATTTATATAAACTAGTATAAGATAGACGAAAAAGAAAAGAAACCTTAACGATTTTACGCCAATTAGAATTAAAAATACACTTTGATGTGAATATTGATAGATTTTTAAGCACAAAAAGTGAAATAATTTTGTTTATGTAACCAGAAGCCAACATATATATTATTACGTTGAATTAATTACTTCAAGGCTGAATTATCAAGTTGTAAATTAATAATTAACATCCAAATTGAAATTTTAATATTTTAAATTGAGATCAATTTACAAATGTCTGCTTGCCACCTAGAACATTTACCTATTAATTTACTCTTAAAATAATTTTCTACATAATTAAATCGGTTTAATATGCCAACTTGAGTGGGTGCCAACTCAACTTTACTTCCCTATCTCATTATATATTTCCCCAAGCTATAACTTTCATATTTATAGCCAGTACATCGTTTTGCAAAACCATGCAAAATAAATAACTTCGTTACTGACCTTGGGGTAGAGGATGTAACGTGACGGCGGTACTCAACCGATCGCCCCCCATGCTCACCAGATGCGGGGCGTCCGTTTGCAGCTTGAGCGCCCTTCCGGAACTCTCTGTCAGCTCCACTCCGCCGGTGGGCAGCTGTTCACCTGTGTGGTTTGATCCTCGATCCCCAGCACCGTTTGTCAAGGTGACACCGACCGTCGACATTGTGTTATCCCTGATTCACTAAATTGGGGCACATGCACTACAAAGAGCAAACAAAGAGCATAAGATTAAGCTGCAACGTGGATCGGCAGCACATGGACAGTAATTTCGAAGCAAATGGATGTCATTCAGAAACAAGTGGTGATGCATTCGTTAAGGCATATTAATCCAGTTCAATTTGAGCACTTGCAGTGTTCAAGAGTGGTGGGGGTTAATAACCCAAGCTTAAAACTAACTCGTACTCATGGAGAGAGAATAAATAAAAGCATATAATTATTTATTTCGTATGTGGTTAGATGGTGGTAACAGATAAAGTTAGTATAAAGTGTGTGCCATCAATTTCGCAAGTACTGAATTGACTTCACTTGTCAAACAAGTGCAAATTTCTGTATTAGAAATCCAGTATGTAATTGCTGTAAATTGACAATTAATTTCAGAAATTTACCAACACCTTGATATTTAATAACTTCTCCAACCAATTGAACTCCTATAAAGTTGTACCCAAGCATAAATGCGGTATTCTAGAATTCTGGAACTAATGATGCCGATAGCAATTGCATTATATAAATTCATTTCTGGTACAAATTCCAAACGTTACAAAGTACCTGAAGCCTGTGCACCTTTGAGCACCCATTAGAACTTGTAATTTCACCAGAAACTACACATGGCACTTCGTACTAATCGTAGCATAGTTCTAATGCATGGAAATGTTTTGTTCCATATTTCATATTACATCATCACCCGCTTAAATTAACATTACGCAGACTATAAACCCATATTATGATTATTATACTTCTGAGTTGTGGCAGTTCGTAATTAAACTAAAGTTATTTTAAACATAGTGGCCTGAATTATTTATTGCACACAGTATTAGAGTTAATGAATAAACAATTGATCTGGCACATGTGTGGTAATTAATATGCGTCGCATGACCTCAATTTTAGATGAAATGTTGGATGGTTTTAACCGGAGCACAGATGTACGACAGAATTTTATGACGATATATTTTCCAATAAGAATAAAGCGTTTATCGTTGGCGCCCAAATAAATGGTGATAAATAATGCCCAGTAATATGATTATGTCCAATCAAGATACTCCATGAATAAGTTTAAAATTATTTATTTTCAATGGTTAAATTATATGCCTAAGATTATATCTATTTAACATTATACTGCAAAATATCAAGCTGACTTTATGATTCTAATAAACTAAACAAAGTCAAAAGAAAGTCAATGCCCCATGAGGGTAAAGCAGTCTTCCATCTATAAATAACTAACAGCGCAAAATGTCAAGTACACCAAAATATATCCACGACAATATTTTGCCTTCGCTAGCTAAAGATAATATCGGCTGACTCGAATAGAAAATGTATATAACAAAGGTTTCTTTAGTCGCGTGATCATCACACTGATTACATTGTTATACTGCGGCACAGGTTGAACTTCCCACACTACACTACAACAGCAATGACTGATTAAAATTCAATATCAGCTCCACTTTATGCATTTCAAAATAAACACGAAACTTTGTGGTTCGTGAATAGTATCTGTGATGGATGACAAGTCTCTACTTCTGAATCATCTTCAACAATTTTCAATCCTTTCACACGAAGTAGTAAATACAAAACATAGTCAGAATGTGTCAATTATTTAAATAGAATATACGAAGGCAGAATCAGAAGGGAAAAGTGAAAATATCTTCATTATTGTGAATGTCATGCCATGCACATCGTCAAGAATGCGAGGTAAAACTCGTAGTGTAGGAAATCGTGTGATGAAATAATAAAATAATCACGTCCTAGGCTCTGTGCTGCACATGGTCAAATGCGTTTTGTAATAGGTAAAAGGCGAGAATGCTCTTTGAGCGATAACGCCCCAACAGTACCGTAATTGTCAACATTCAAGAGGCAAATGTGTATAGGCAGTTGAGGTAGTCATTTACAATTTGCGACACGTGTACAGTGCAAACTGATTAGTCGACCGTTATATGCATTCATCGTAGAAAGAAAACTAGTAATCAATATCGGAAATCAATCCAAGGTATTTTCTACTTTCAACATTTGTATTTAGAGTCTAGGTTGTATTTTTTTGGTACAAAGTGCCTGGTAAGTGGTAATAAAGAACCTAAGACTAAATTGAAATCTAACTGGAAATTTCAAACATTCAAATTTCATCCATTCCATTATTTTACGCTACACCACACACATATTCAGATTATTCAAGTCATGAACTCGAAGACTATCATAATTACCATCGCCGACATACATAATTCCAGTTTAAAATTCATCAATAAAAAGTTTCGCAAAATAAAGTGAAATCAGCAAAGTCATTATCTCAACCCCATTTTAATAATAGAACAAAAATCTCTTGATTGTCATGGTGTGATAGTAAGAAGAAACTATTAGCATATTAACTTAAACACTTCCATTATCTCCAGATCCATTACTTAAGCAATAGCTCATCATAGAGAAGCTATAAAACTACCATCATCATCCTTGAGTAATAACGGATAAAATGCCTTGTAATCAAGTTGGTCGTAAGAGCACGCAGTTGCTATCAGTCCAAGCGAAGACTAAAAATAATTATGGGGAAACCAGTGAGTTATAATAATCACATCAGTGACTGATACGCAACCGTGGGAAAGATCGTAAAAGTGAGGAAACGCAAAATAAATGTAGGAAAACAATAATCATAACATAAAGTTGTTTGAGCACACTTCCTGAAGTTAAGTCTAAGGACACTCGAGGGAAATTGAAGCACATATTATCATCCGTTTTGCACGCCAATAAAACCCGCAGCTAGTTCAAGAATTTATTCCGAGGGCGTTATGAAACAATCCGCACACCGAGAACTAACGCAAGTGACCTAACAAAATACCAGGTAACCATTGAAAGTTATGAATATTGGGTGGTTATTCCATTCCACACTTGCATTTTAACGCTTAAATTTGCATTCGCATATTTCAAAACTATAAAATAAATGCATTTATTCGAAAATGCGCTAATACAGATTCATTTTCTATTTTGCCACATTGAACATATTTTACTGGCGACAAGGATGTAACTGATGGCACATTACTTCTTTTCCAACGATTACGGTCTTAAATCCCAATGAGTCATGTTCTTACTTTCTGTATCCCAACGGTTCACAAAGTTACAACTGACAACATTTCTCTTTGATGACCCTCGCTTATAGAATATCAGTAATAATCCGATTTAATCAAATAGTTTATGAAGGGTCATAGTTAAATACCTAGAAGTAGGGTACTTAAACTACAGTAAGCAAAAAATAAGTGAAATTTCCTCTGATTGCTTTTCCGAAAAATAGAAATTAGTGCCTATAACACGTTTTCAAAATACCACTTAAACTTTCATTACACAATAAGCTTATCGTGATGAAAACTAAGCATAAATGCCTAACGATTTTTATACAGGAAGAATGTGGAGAATCTTCTGTTTGAAAATAGCTGGTGTCAGCGATTACTCTTTCACCATGCCCTGCAATGAAGATTAATTAATGTTGTTTTTTCTACGCGATGCTCTCGTCTGCTCCAGGTGAGGATAATAAGATGAAAGGTTTAATGCGGGTACTCTTGATACAGGCAAAGTATAAATTCAGTAATATTCAAACAAAAACAAATGAAAATATTAAATGATAATAGCTTGATCAAAGCAGACCCTATGATCTTTCAATGAACGTCAACTTCACAATTCCTCACTGGCAACAAAAAAAAAGTGAGGATCGGAAAACCATCGTTCATTCATCAACAATTTAACAGTGTACAAATAAAGTGGTGTTAATATTTACAGAAATTATTAGCAGTAAAGCAATCTTGACTCCAGCTTTATAACAACACCCACAGTATGTTTGCTCTCTGCTGGTTTGTGACGTGCAGCAGGCAATAAATCCTGCTGTTTATACCCAACATTACATCATCAGCATTCAGTTGTTGCGATGTTAACTCGAGTTTTGTTAGAACTGGTATTGCAGTATGCTGGCAATGAGAGTGCAAGCGACGAAACATGCTGATAACACAAACCGATTACAAAGATCGCCGAATGTTAATATGAACAGGCGCAGATGGTGCTTGTCTCGTATTTTACGATGCTGCATATATGAACCGCAACATTTAATTCTTGGGCTTTATTGCTTAATGTCGGTTCCTTCATTTGATGATCATGTTATGTGGTAATTACTTAAGCCTATCTTAAGTGGATACTTTAGTGATGACAAGTCACAACAAAGTAGTTCGCACTTCACTTCAATCTGCTTAACTCTTCAACAAGTGCTGCATGTAAATAATGTATGTAGGGAAAGCAAATGTTATCAGCTAACTCTCTGAAAAAATAATTACTTCATGCACATGTTAGTATTAGCTCCATTTGCGCAGAATATCACCTAATCTCGTTTGTACTCAGCCTTTTAATTTCACCTCTTAATTGCTTCCCGGGCTATAAATAAGTTTGCGGCAAGGAAGTCGGCAGTAGGTGCAGCATCATTCGCAGTTTATCCAAGTTCACAAGCTCTTCCTCGATGATTGGGGCATCATAAACAGGCTGCACATGCTGAACACAATTACATAGAATAGTTCGTTGATTCAGCTTCGCTGAAATTTTCACAGAAGAGTAGAGTAATTACGAACGACACAGCATTGCATTATGCGTGCAGTTACGAACAACGGCGTGCGTAGCACAAACGCCGAATGCACACTAAATGAAGGAAACTAGCAGAGAACGAACGATGACGGACGACACTAAACTAAATAGCAAAGAGCAATGTGAGAGAACCGGACAAGCGGAGAACGCGCTGTGTGCATTAAAATGCCGCTGGCCGATGGATGCCGAAACTTCCAACTGCATGCAGCGATCCACACACGAGCAAACACGTTTTGTTGCGATGAGAATGTAAACAAAAAACAAACTACGATTGCAGTGATGTGCCACACGTACTAGCAGAGACTGATGAGTGTAATTTTCACTTTTACCTGCGGGTACCTGTGTTTGGTACACGGAGGATTGAGAAAGTAGAAGGGTTATGTCACTATATTAATGAAGTTTATGAAGTGCACATGCAGGGTGCGCTGCTGTTATATTAATATAAAAGTTCAAAAGTAATTCTTGAAATCACTTACAAGATGCACTAATTATATACCTGAACGCAGTGAATATTGCAAGTTATATAGAATTTAATATATTTAGAAGATTGAAGAAAATTGCAATATATTTTTTTAATTTGTGTTTCTAACCCTAAAAGACATAAGGTCTGTCAGAATTCGTCGGCTTTGTCAGATTTCATCTTGGCTTTGCTGAATGCTCCTGAATTTTATTTACAATTCATTTAATTACTATTCCCAAAAAACTGTAAACTTTAATATGGGTCGTCGATATTATTGTGATTACTGTGATAAAGTCTTTATTGATGATATTGAAGCAAGAAAAAAACATTTGAGTTGTGTTCACCATTTAAAACTGAAGAAGGCACATTATGATTCATTCAAAGGTAAACAACTCACCAATTAATTTATAATAACGAATAACAGGCGTAGCAAGATCATAATGTTTATAGACTTATCGGAAAAGTTGGTTGAAGAAACGTCAAAACTTCCATGCAGGAGATTTATGACTTCATATTGTCACTTTGAAGATAATTGCAAATTTACTCACTACACTCAACAAGAACTATATCAAATAAAACAAATGAGTAAGTATTTATTATGGAGCTAGTTAAATGAAATTTGGGTTTCTTAAATGGTCTACTTTTGCAGTTAGTTACCAACAGCAGCAAAAATTAATGAAGCAATACACAGTTCCAGCAGTTCCAATGCCAGAAGAGTGGATAGCGAAATATCTTCAGAAGAGGGATGAGAAGAATGAAAATGTGAGCAAAGTATTTTGGTCATATCCACAGCAACTTGAGAGTAGATTTGATTTGCCACCTTCTATTAAGAAATTTCAACCTGAATATTTTAAAGATTCTGAGTTTACTGAGTGGGGTTGTTCAGATAAGTAGTATAACAATTTATAACATAAAATAAGGAATTTTAAGCAAAAAAGTATTCTTGTTTAATTTTTAATTTTAAATAATAAAACCCACAGATATGGTTGTTGAATATATTTATAAGTACTTTTCAATCAAATTACATTCAATTCTGTTCTATAAGGTTGTATCTTATCTGAAGAAGCTCTAAAACAAAACTGGAATTCTATGGTTATTCAACTTTTAATTTGCTAACTATAAGAGATCAGAACGCTACGAATAACAATTTGGTATCGAAATATCAAACAACATTACTTGAATGAAGAATATTTTGCAATTTAACATATCAACATCAGATTGCAACAAAATCTAAAGGTATAAAACACTCTGACACACTTTTTGTTCTCTGGTTGATCATGATCAACGCATCAGGTTAAAATCGTAGCTCATGTAAGCTGTAAACTGGGAATATGTTCTTGTTTGAATTGACATTTATTGCTACGCTGTGTGTCTATAAATGTTTTAAATGAGTTCCAGTTAGTTATCGTCAGGTAGAGCTTAACAACGTGCTGGCGCAATAAGTGTCTATGTTTAGTATCTTAAACTTTTTCATCTTGTATGTATAATTTGTGGTAATTTGTATAATTTGCTACCACACGGAATAGAGTCAAACATGATGTCACAAGAAGGATTGTTTAGCATTTAGTACTTCTAGGATGTGCCGAAAACTTATTCCGAGTATTTCAAGTCTGTATGTCAAGTTTGTGTAAAATATTGAAGAGATTCAATTGCGTTAACATGTAGTTTTGTTAAATGTAAACATCTTGTAAAGGTGCAAAGTCTAAAAGTTACGGTGCCGAAATGCTGCGCTCCGCGGTTGGGCAACCTATTTCTTCCGCCCATAACGGGAAATTGTCAGTTATACAGGATTATGTACGCGCCATCAAACGTTAATAGGAATTTCTATGACAATATGGATACTTCAGCATCAACACATAATTTACGCGAGACATTCTAACTTTTATAGGGTTTATATCGAGATAGACGGCAAAGTTTTGATGAGGCGGTGGTTAGTCTGTAGGTCGGCGGGAGTAGCCGCTTCAACGTTCCTGTTACATCTTAATTGTTTGCATGTTGACAAGTTGACGATTTAAAAGTCGACGATGGTGCGGCGATGAGCGCTGACACGGCGCATGAAAGGTGGTTGTTTTGCTGGGCGCTTGGCGTTCACTTGTCGTGCTCCTTACGCGCCATATGTCCACGGAAGGATGCCTGAATCTTTACTGCAGCCTTGCTTAGATCCGGGTCTGTTAGATCGATATCTGCTATTTCGTCATCTCCGGCGTTGTCCTAAAAACACAAACAATTAACAGCTTGTTTGAATACTTAAAAATTCTTGGTCCTTACCGCAGCTTCAGGAGCCTTTTCAGGCTCGTTTGTCTTGCGGGACATGTGACCTCGGAAGGACGCCTGAATTTTCGTTGCGGCATGACAAAGTTCTGCAAAAGCACAAGGATACAACTATGAGTATGAGCTATTCTGAATGTAGACAAATTGCCTGGTGGTTTGGGCACTCTGTGTACATCCGGAAGTCATTCCTTCTTGAAACTATCCGTAGTCCCGTCGAGTATTGCCGCTGTTCACTAAAACTACTTCTAACGACTGAAACGCTTCGGATACCCTTGCACTCCTAGTTGCTTTGTTTGTTTTATGTGCAGCTGATTCAAGCATTTGGAGTTCTTCTAAACGGGTACTGCAAGTTTCCGCAGGGAACTTTATGATGTTACACTTTTACCAACTTTCCAACTAGGCTTGCTATAAGGACAGGGTATGGACCAAGTTGCAGCGATTACATCAGTTATCTGTATGGAAGAATAAGAAGTGAGTCAAACTTTTAAGACGATTAGATACATTGGGTTGTTATAGTTGCGAGTTGTAAGAGCTTATTTCGTGTATAATAGCTTGCTAACATTAAGTAAAATATAGGGGAACAAAACCAATGCCATTATCAGTGTCGCTTCCAGTGGAATTCATTTCGGTAAAATGAAGTACACAAAATGATCCATACTCTACGTACTCCTCTATTTATGTAGTATACATATGTAGTTTAAATACATATAAAATCATCTTTTCAATTTTTTATCTGCTGAGCAAATAAAACAGAACCTGGTTTCCATATTGCAACTGTTGGCACCACAGAAACCAGATGCTCACACTGCACATGAATATTTATCACACTCGCTCGTGATGTTTATTAATATTTATATGTAATCGATGTCAACTCCTTTTCCACTTCCAATCTTACACTTACCAGTGTAAACTAGGTGGACTTTCAAGCTAGACAATGTTTCTAGGAGTTTCCTATCCATGTTTTTGTGTCCCTTTCAGTAGTTTCTCGTTATTTAAAACTGCAAATATATTGTCAACTTGCCTTTAGTACATCTCACTTCCGTATATAAAAGAAACAAGAAACAAAACATGAGTATGATTGTAACAACAGGATACGACTTTTTTCCAGATTTGTGTGAAACAATGCACCCTGCTTTTCTATGCATTTTTAACTTTGTACCTTGCATTACTTTGTTGTGAATGTATGGACCTTGAAGATAAATGTACCTTACATCCACCACGTATCCACAATTCAAACTTTTTCTCCTTTCAGTCATTTGTGATTGTCAACTGTTTGCTGCGCTTTACAACAGTGCATGTTTGCTAGCAATATAATAGTGCACAAAGAACAATATCACAACAAACACGATGCTCTTTTTCCATTCCTTTAGTTTTACCTGTTTTTCACTTGATGTTTTATTACCGCAATTTTAATATCACAGTATTATAGACATTTTGTTATACCAAGCTGATTTATGGCTCGCCCATGACTTGGATATGGATTGGAGATAATTAAATCATCATGTTATTGTCTGTAATTTAATCGTCGTGCTGTTTTATGTATGCTTTTACGATGCCAGGTCATTACGGGTACATCAAAATCGATAGTGTTGCCTGCCAAGCTGCACAGGGATGGGGTCACATCAACATCAACTTGGCAACAATTGGAATGCGAAACTCCAGATGTGACAAATATATTTGTAGGGAATTCATGCTGATTATAAAAAAGGTGTGCTTATGAACAATAGCAGTGTTTGAAATGCATTTTTTATGGCGTAAAGCCAATTCGAGGCAATCTGCTTGATGGTGAAGAGATCTACGTTACCGATATTTTTCGGATAGAATAATAATTCATATTTTATGACCCGTATAATGCAAATTTTACATTTTCTATAATTTACACAGCAATAAATCTTTTTTATAATATAATTACTATATTATTTAATATATTATTGAATATAAATAATAATTTTTCTGAATCTACATCACAATTTTCTGACTTTTAATTATTTAGTTAGTTGGAAATGCAAATAAAGTACGTTTGAATGATTCCTTAGTCGGGAATGTTAATCCTTAAATTATTCCAACCTCGTCCACCTAAAATTAGGTTCACCTTCCATTCCTTCTCTCGATTGCATTAATTGTATTCATTGTATAAATTAATTTATAAAAGCGTTTGCTCCAAGAGTCGCATAAATTTCTAAATATAGCACGTCACTATTATTCTCCATTTTCCAAAGGAAAATGCAGAACTAAATGCTTCTCGTTCCTTCCTACAGAAAGAAGTTGCTTGCAGCTTTCGTTTTGGTTCAGCGACCAACGCCCGGCTCCTCCGCCACTCTTCTAATTAATGAGTTTTGTTCGACTCGTGGTCACCCGTTTATTGTAACTGAAGCAAAATCTCATTTGCGAACTTAAATTGCCCACGCAACCACGCATACGTGTAATTGTTATTTAGAAAATCCATTAACTTGCAGAAAAATCTAGAAAATAGCATTCAAAGTTAAACCAGTACCAAACGCGTTGTTAAGCCAACTTAAAATATCTTCACGCATAAAAGTTCAAGGATAAAATATGTACATTTTGCAGTCGAGTATAAACAGAGCATTCAATGATATTCTCTTTGTGAGTAATATTAAACTCACACCAAATAGAATTAAGTGGCGTAATAGAAAGCAGTCGGCGGTTGTAGTCGTAAATGCATAGTAAACACTATAAACATTGACGTTGTTGGTATACTATATGTGTTAAGGTCAAGGATAACTGATATACCCAAGCAATATCAGATAAGCTTAATTCAAATAATTTTCCTTCTGCAACTAATTGCATGATGGTAAAATGGATTAGATAGGGCGACCTCTATTCTTTCCGGTTTCTTGCTGGTTTGATAGCTGATAAAAACCGATCAAAGTGGAAGCCTGCACAAAATGGCTATGCAAACGAATGACGTTCATGCTTTTTATTACTTCCTGAGGTGCACAAAGTCAGCGGAGCTTATGTTGAAGACTAGTGAAGAAATGCCCGTAAGGGCAGTAAGTTTGACTTAATTAAACTCGGCAGATATCGACGCAAGACACAGGAAATTGCTGCAAAGAAAAAACATTGAACTATGAATAGAAGAATGAAAATGTTTAATTGATGCCTGTGGTAGACGTCAAGAATGTGCTGCATGTTAGGAGGGATGATCTAGAACCGGAATTAAGAAACGGAAAAAGTAATACTGCGGTATGAATGAGATGAAGTGAAAAGCGGAGATTAATTTATTTTGTTGAGTCGCATCAGTGATATAAGTTTTATATAGGAGCATAATTAAAATTAAAGAAGCTGAATGAGTACTGATAGCGGGGTTATTGAGATGTTTCCCATAATCGTCTTTATAATTTTTGGTAGAGGTGGTAACATCAACGCCAAAAAATAACTGAATAAAATTAAGTATTTTGTTGGTTTTAATTACGCAGTACCTATTATTCTTTGTATTGAGTTGAGTTTACATTGACATTTTCTGAATACTTGATGTTGTAAACAGGTTGACGGCATGTCGTCTTCTTTAGTTTAGTTGACGTAAAGGCAAAGAAAATTCATCTTAATAAAGGCATTTATTATTATTATTATTATATAAATTTACTATGATACCTGATATTAATTGTAGATATAACGTTTTCGACTTATTGCCTTTTCCAGTATGAGAATAAAGAAAGCCGAAAACTTTATATCCACAGTTAATATCAGGTGTCATAGTAAACTTATATAATTATAATAAATTTAAAATACTTTGTGATCACACTGAACAATACACTAAAAAAATTTATTTTAACTTCTTTATTGCATACTTAGGGTTTTCCTCTAAATATATTATTTTCTACTGCAATTCAAAGAAATTAGATTATGAACAGGTTCCGACATCTTAAAGTTACTACTTAGTAGTAGTTTCATGTAGTTATTCCAAGAAATCTGTAAAATTACGGAAGTCTATAAAAATGTAGTAATCTGAAAAACGCAGAAAATCTGCAATAGATTTCATCTAGCTATTAAAAAATGTTTACCTGCAACTAAAGTAGAGGCCACAGCTGTGCGAGCGTTCCACTATCGTTCAAAAACTGTTGCTCACTCTGTTTTACTTACACGCTTTAGATATCCCAAAACAATTAGTGGAACATCAAAAATACACCTGTAATACTCCCACCTACACATAATTTTTGCAAACTTTGAATAATTAAATCTAACTTCTACTTCCTTTAGCGAAAGTTAATTATTAATCTACTAAGCTACTATCATTCAAATCTATTTGACTGGATTTCATCGGTTTAATGCATTAGTTACTCGATGCATAAATGCGGTTTCACATTTCATAGGGGATTAGCCAAGAGTGCGTAGGAATTAAGGATTAATTGGAACCTTTAAATACTGAATAGTTTTGTACAAAGTAGGAAGTTGTGTCAAATCAGTGGTTTTACTATTGTTGTGTTGGAGAATATTCCATTTCTTATATGGATTATTTGCATTGGATTATTGGGAAAATGTGATGTTAGCTTGCTTATACTGCTTGTGGGCCTTATATTATTGAGTTGAATTTTCTATTAGAGATGAGGGGTTTTAATGGTATA
>JAODGC010000010.1:1997788-2055983 GCA_027574925.1 Ecitoglossa quadriceps
AAACATGTTTTCCAAGTTACTCTCTTCAAAATACAATTCACTTCTTATCCATATACCATTAGAACCACTGAGCAACATCATATCTTCCGGATAAACTAATGCAAATCAGTAAAACTAAACATATCCATTGGTTAAATAAAATATGACAAAAAATAATCAAATTTTTCACAATAATGTTGACACCAATGACAAGTTTTGAAAACATTAAATATTTAGGAAATGTCAAAGTAAACTCATCTCATTACAATGAATATCAGGCATTTTGTAAGCAACGTTAACGAAACATATAAAAAAAAAGGAAATTTTACAAATAAATAGCAGAATATAAATAGAAAAAATAAAAGTCAAGGTACCAAGTTTGTTCTAAACAGTTTCCTGTTGAGTAGGAAAGTTATATCAAAGGCTTCCAACAATTTCAGTCTGCGCTCCCCAAGTTTTGGCTCAAATTGCTGCTAAATCTGCCGTAGTTGGATCATTACATGCGTTAGCAAAAGTTAATATGACAAATACACCATGTAAGCCTTATAAATAAACCAATTTACAAATTCTTCACTGCCTTCCTTTCTCGCATATTCTTCACTTTCTTCTATTCCTATAACCCTTATCTGATTCTATCCTTCTTTTCTAATCCGTCTCTTCCTATGACATTTTCCTCTACCGCCCTAGAAATCTATACTTTCCATGTGAACCGTTAGCGCCAGTAGGAAAAATCAGACATTACTAGTACCCTGAAAGGTTTAGATTTTTGAGAGGAGCAGGAATAGAAAGTAGTGGCAAGAAGCGAAGATAGGCAATCTGCCTGATCTGCTTTTTTACATTTTACGTTGAGAGAATTTCAACACTGAGGTTGTAAGGTTGGGTGGTTGTGTGAGTTGAGGGTGCATTCCCAAAGGGTTGTTGTAAGCCGGGAGCACGTAGGGGCGTACGTTGTTTGCTATATATAACGTTTGAGGTTACCCTACACGTTGGCATGCTGGCATATTTCCACTCTTTCTACTCGTTGCTTGTTTGCAGGGTGGTAATCAGCTCTTGTTTAAAGTCGAGTTTCTGTATGCTACATGCATTGTAATAATAAAGTTTGAGGAAACTAAATGTAATAAAATTTAGGTTTAATTAAATAAAATTGAAAAAAGGTCGGGAACTTTTTAAAATTATATTAGCTGAAAGGATTGTCATAAAAATCAAACAAAAAGTAATAAATATTTGAAACTAGTTCCTTTCTTTGCTTTTTGGGCCAAAGTTTGCTGAGAATAATATATATTTTTTTTATTTTATAGGAATCTTGAAATAGTTGCAAATATGTGAACAGTGAAACAGACGTTTGAAACTTTCAGTTTATTCTGACCCATTGTACCAAAGAGCCAAAGTCTAAAACTGAGGTATATTTCTTGTTGAAGTTTTCCCTGTGCGAGCATTAGCTCAATTCCTTCCATATCCCAAGATTTTCCTTCAGGGATGGTATTTCCCTGAGATGTTTTTTTTTTTCATCAATAATGCAGTAAATGAGAAAAAGCGCTACAAACATTACAAATGGATAGAAAATTAAATGGGATAATAAATTGTCCTCCATTCGTCTCCACGTCATCACATAAAAAATCAATTATTAATTTCACAGCAAAAAATTTATGTGAAATATTGAATTATTTCGTAGTTGTTTTGGGAAAAAATGGTAGTGAAATATGAATTTTAAATTAATCAGTGAACTGTGAATTTAATGAAAATAAACACTGGTATCGTTGATATGGCTTTGTTTCTACATGAAATCAAGTTGCGTGATTCGTTTGTAGTGCCAAGCTGGGCATCAATTTCGATAGCATTTACCTGCGTTATTGTATAACATGCCTCGCAATTTATTTGCGTGACGCGTCCGCGTGGTAACAGCGCAAATTGAAATTACGCCTAGGGGATGACTATCGACTTCCGAGACGCATCAGCTCAGCAAATGCTGCACCGACTGCCAAGTCAAATTACATTAACGAAATATTCAAGCAATGTGGCATCAAGATGGCAGGATCCGGTTCGCAGGATCTTATTACAAATAGCATTCCACTCAGTCAAACATGATATTTTCAAACTATTGATTAAAATGTTTGTTCGTAGCTAATGTATGCTGGCATTAAAAAGTGGGTAACTTTTCTGTTGACATTTTGGAATGTAAATTATGCTAAAGGGAGATTTGGTTGGATCTCTTTCTAGATACACCGTATATGAATAAACATGGTCTGTTGACCTTTTGCGTAGCAAACTACCTTGGTCAAACGTTGATGATGGAAGAGGTTTATGAGTGTAAACCCGTTGAACTAGAATTGCGTTTGTGCTAGCAATGTTTACATCAGTTTGGAAAACAAGGCCAACCCTTTCAACCTTAAACATATACTCTCAACATGTATGCAACATATTTCAACCAGTAGATACAGATTTGGATGATTTTGCACATTTCTAAATGCAAACGGCTGAGTATTAAATACAGCAAACTCAAAGTAAAGTTAAGCTAGTCAATACTAAAGCAACAATTCCCTAAAATACACATCGTGTTTAACCAGCATACCTGAACAAAAGCGTAAGATATTGATCAGTTGTGTGTTTAAATTTAGCTCAGACCACCCGAGCAGAAATGGCCAAAATAGATTTCTGGCTGAGTGACAGGGTCTCAATATACCTTCGTCATCGGCGCGGAATTCCGCTTCCAACTGCTCCTTGGTGGGTTCGGCTTCGACGGGATTATCGGCCTGTTTCATGATTTTCCTGGTTTGGTGACCACGAAAAGCGGCTTGAATCTTAGCAGCTGCTAATTCTTCAGCTAACGTTTCTTCGACGTCGAGAAAATCGTCGTTGCTATGTTCGATCGTCACAGTTGTCTCGGGTCCACCGTCAGATCCAAGCTCGGCTTTGATGCTTGTTGCTGCGCTGGTGGATGAATTGGGTCGAGTGCTTTTTAGTGTGATGGTTTTCGCTGAAGTAGATTTATCAAATTCTGCAAATAAGAAACATTAACTTATAGAGAGAGTTTAACATAAATCTTTCCAAGTAATAAAAATCATTGTGTTTAATTTATTAGAATATGGATTTTCTTCTGATTATCTTTCTAATTAAGAATAATGTTTCTGTATTATTTCATGACGTTTTTCACGTATGCCACACGTCAACAAGCTTTTAAACAGCATGAAAAATGAATGCTGTAACCTTTCGACCTTATTTCAATTTCAAGGTGGCGTTGTCGCACTGATTTCAGTTTGTAAAGCTCCATGGTCGACTTGAAAGAAAAGACTGATTAAAGCGACGACAGCGGCTTGTAATACAAAGCGGCTTTGAAGCGTGTAGACCAAAAGGTGAAAGAAATCAGTCAATATGTATTTACATGCATGAGACGCAATTTCATAATCCATAGATCACCATTTATTATGACCCCAGGGCCATGTGACTCATAGTTTCTATCTTTAGCCTCGGCGTAAGAAATTTAATTTTGCCCTCATGTGAAGTGTGATTAATTGAGTAAAATAGTAATGAATGCTAATAAATAATCGCAAAGTACATAATTTAATCACCTTTATCTGCATGGAACAGGTTACATAACTAACCCAAGCCATTCTCATTTATCCTTGCATGGCTTGCTATCCAAACCGTGTGAGATCAGCTTGGATCAGACGGGATTATCATAATATAAATGAGATCCAGCAGAGCATATTACATCTAGTCTCTCATTTCAGGTAAAGTAGAATCATAAAATTAATGAATAGAATATTTGATTTTTAAATAGGGCCAGGATTTTTCCCTTAAAGTCCTTTCTTATCTATCTATTTTGTTTTTACGTTGTTGTAAAATAGGTCAAATGTAATTTTCAATTTCATTCTTGCGTTGTCCAATTGTAGACCATTGTAATAACGCCCAAGTTTGAGCTATGAATTTGCTTACGTACTAAATATTCATGTAAATTTAATATTTCAGGGAAAACTTCAGTGTTCCAATGTACAGACGTTGCAAGGTTTCGTTAGTGCGAACTCGCTTTTGTTGATTCGACGGAATTGCCTGCAATTATAATTTCATTTGGTGCAGTGCCCAAAATATTCAAATGTATATTTCAATCATCACGGCACATTAATGCAATTTAATATCATAAATAATAAACAAGTAAAAATTACTGAAAATATAAACAATTGCCACACTCTCTTGCTAATAATAAGCAATAATGAAAAATGCATTAAATTCTCTAAATAGTTTGATACAATAACCCTAACAAAGCGGTTTCTATCATGATGGAATTGTTCGCAATTGTATAACATCCCCGAGAATTGTTTTGAAAGTTGTTCCATCTTGGTTCAATTCTATCTGCTTGCTCCAAGTTGTGCCCACTACTGGCGCCACAGCCGTCATGGTAACAACGCCATCAATAGTTCTAAGTCTCTTGTTTCACTTGCTAGCACTCACTCCAGTAACACGTCGCATATCGGAAAAGCATCAGCTGCAGGCGCAAGAAGCAAAATTAGTACGTTGAATTGGATCATGCATGCAAGATTCTGCAACTTCCCGCTTTCTCTAAATTGAGATAGAAGGTACATAAGCGGAAGTGTATGGTGTAAGTAGGTGAGAACTCTAGATTTGCTGAGGTTAGCTGCGGTTTCTTTCTGGCTATGTTTGCTACGTGCGGTGCTATGCGATGTCAAGGACGAAGAGTTTCTTTGGGGAGTATTGATGGTGCACGGGATATGCGCAATGGAAAAATTGCCCGAAGGTGTGAAAGACTAGCGGGAAGCAAAGTGGATGCAACAAAAGTTAACCTTGCACAATCTGGTTATAAAAGTCTTGTGGTCTTGTTGCAAAGAAAACAGTGAACCTACAGGAGACATAATTTGGTGAGAATTAAAACATGGTTATGTCATTCAGAATTGTGTTAAATTTTCGTAGAAGTTATACAAGTCCCCATCGCATTAATACGGAGAAAATCCATGTGCTTTACTGCATCCTTGGCACCCTCAATAGCCGCCATGATTTATTTTATTTTCGATTCGGAATTCATTGAATTGCTAAATCCTGGATGATTCAAAAGAAGGTGCAAATGTGCCAAATCACTGATAAAAACCTCCACCTCGTTATGTGCTCGTTTTCGTTGCTCAAATTTCCATTTTATTTTCAGAATAAGCAGGATTTTGAACTGATGTATGCGAGTGCACGATACCTCGAATAATTAAAATTCAAAATTAAACGTGTAAAAAAATTGAAAGCTTGAATTTCAAATACAGGTAACAAAGACTTTTTCAAATAAAAAGCACACTAAAATAATAGGTCACATTGGAATCACTGTTCAAATTGGTTTTTGGCTTTGTCCAAATTTATGTCCTAATTTGGCACAAAGTGGGTGACAGTATAGTTGAAGGTACGAAGGTACGAAGGCACACAGGATTTTGCAAATTTTCGTTATTTTATCGTTTTCATCTAGAAGCCTTCATTGGCTTTCAATCGGACAACGTACGCAATGTATCAAAATCTACTTTCCGAGAATCCATTTTCCTTGATTTATTGCCATGTTTTTATTTATCCGTTTCAGCTGTGTGCGCTTTCAAGTGAGCTAATAGCAAGCAATAGGAAATTCTTTTCATACAATATTGTGCTTTCATTTATAAATATTTTATCATAGCAAAAATATTTATATTGGATATTTCTGAAAGTATTTCAACAATTTTAAAACTTTTACAGCATTTCCTAGGTGTATTGTAAATGGTAGCAATGCAGCTACAACGGAAATACCAAACATTGTAAATTTCACTTTTCAATATTATTTATAAAGATATTACTATTCTTTATTCATTATAGTGGCATACAAACTTTACCAACTGTGCTGAATCCATTCTGTATGCTACCCATATTTTGATAGCAGCCGAACATACCTATTTTTAAAGATAATCTTCCTATCATTATCTAATATGGTGTAGCTTATATTAATGCTAATAAGTTAGATAAGGGGCAGTTAAATGATATTACGGTCCACACCGTAAGAACAATACATAATAACTATTTTCAATTAGAATCGCCAAGTAAGCCCAACCAATAGTTCTGCCAAGGCAAGATGAACCAATTCCAGCATTTCCATATTTGATCTTAATTGATCTAGGCAGAGATAAAACACAACAATTTTTGAAGGACGTGGATCTCCGCTTATATAATAAAGCCAATCGTTAAGGACATATTTGCTCGGATGTGGATGCAGGCAGCAAAAGGCAGTGTAATGTATGCATAGCTAATACTAAGTAGCAACACATTACTAGTGTTTGTTGTTTTAGGGTGATTCTGGTGGCCCACTTTATGCTAACAGTAAACAAGTAGAAATTATTTCTCGGTCACTGAAGCCCTGTGCTGTTAGAGGTTATCCAAGTATTTATACAAACGTCTCCGATTGTATCGACTGAGTTAGGAAATAAATGAAGAATTGGTCCTTTGGTTTACTCTGGTATTGTAATAATATTGTAATGAAAACAAGAAATAGTTTTCTAAAGAGATGGTGCTTTTAGAAATTGTATTGTTAAATAAGGTTAGTTCTGTATAGATAAAAAATTGGTTGTCACTTTGATAATAAATGTACTTTTTGACAAAAAATATTGTTTTAAAATTGCACTATCATCACATTGTAAATTTATATTGCATTTATCATGTAATTATTTTTAAACCACTTCAACTAGCGTAATCTTCAGAAAAATTACGCACATGCAACGAACACTTCCAACAATAACATTTGTTTCTAATACTTATATTAAATATTGTATGTAAACAGTAGAATAAGTTAATTTGTTTATATTATACTGCTCAAAGATTAGAAATACATCATGTGTGTATCTTTTTTTCATACAATAAAGTGTTTACCTTAGTTGCCACCATGTGGAATTTTAAAATATCAAGCTGTTTGTTTTCCTCGTTTCTTATCCGTAATTGATATTGTTAAAAAAAAAATGAAGAGCTTAACTAATGTATAGGCCTATAAAAGGAGGTCAGATTAGTAAATCAGTTTATAGTTGCAATCATGTTCAAATTAATAGTATTTAGTTCATGTCTGTTGCTTCAAAGCCATGGAAAGTATTCCTCAAACTAAAAAAATGAACTTGATATAACATTTTAATTTTCCATTTTTTTTGTAACATAACAGCTTTCCAAAATCGAATTGTAAATGGTACCGATGCATATCTTGGTGAAATTCCATACATTGTAAGTATCTTAATTACCAAATATCACAGCAATGTTAGTATTAATTGCTTCGGGTATTAGGTGTCCTTGCAAAAATTTAACAAACACAGTTGTGGTGGTTCTATCTTGGATGCTACCCACATCTTAACTGCAGCTCATTGTATAATGTAAGCATAAAAAGACCCTAACAAAAAAGCATGTCTTTTATATGCTTTGAACCATCTTGTTAAAGTGATGGTTACCCTATCCAGATTCAATACGGATTTGTAGATATAAATGAAGACACGGAGAAAATCAATGTTATCAAGCAAGTTGCCCATGCAGATTATATACATGGTGGTAATTACGCCAATGATATTGCTGTCTTGACTGTACGTAAAACAACACCGACTCTAACAAGACCCTACAACTTATTTTTTCAGTTGGAAAAATCAATTAAATTCTCTGATAATGTAAAACCCACTGTCTTGCCTAAGCAAGATGAAGCTACTCCTGAACAAAAACCTTCCATTTTAGCTGGTTGGGGATACCTATTTACTGGAGGTTCCGTCAGCCGCTTTTTGCAACGCGTTGATCTCCTCATATATAGCGAGGATGACTGTGTGAGCGCACATCATGGTAGAACTGACCCCAAAATTCATATTTGCTCTGGTGTTTATGAAGGAGGCAAAGGACAATGCAGTGTGAGTTTAAAAATATGCTAGGAAACTACTATATTATGAGGTTCTATTAATTAGGGTGACTCTGGTGGCCCACTTTATGCCGATGGCAAGCAAGTGGGAGTTGTCTCCTGGTCAGTAAAACCATGTGGTATTAAAGGCTATCCAGGTGTCTTTGTCAAGGTGTCCAATTACATTGATTGGATTGATAAGCAAGTCCAGAAATAATTTAATGCATTTAATATATTTTGAACTTTGTATTGAAACTAGGTATAGGAAATAAAAAAATGATTTCAATGCAGATATTGATCAAATATTTGAATTTCATTACACTCAATCAATTGTATTGTTAATAAACAATGTAAAGCACCAGTTTCAGGTTTCATATTTAAACAACATAATATAGACACATCCACTCATCAATTAATGCCAATCCACTTCACTTATAATAGATTAATATTGAAACACATTCAGTCTAATACTAATTGTATATGATGATAAATAGGAGAAAATCACTTGAAATTTGGAAGTAATTTATAGATAAGCTCACCCAACAAAAAGTTGACTCGAAAATGTATGTATAAAAGGAGGACACTATGTCAGGACATATCATTGCAGTAGTCATGTTGAAGTTAGTTGTATTGAGTGCACTTGTAGTAGCGGGAAGCTATGGTAAACATTTACTCCGAGAACAAGAATAATTTCTTACAAATATTTTTGATACAATTACAGCTTTCCCTGGACGTATTGTGAATGGAACCAGTGCCTCCCTTGGCGAAATTCCATACATTGTGAGTTAAACCTTAAAGATACATAAATTAATGTAAGATATTTATGTTCATTTACAGGTATCTTTGCAACATTATGGCAGCCACTTCTGTGGTGGTTCTATCTTAGATGCGACTCATATTTTAACTGCTGCCCATTGCATTTATGGAGGGTAATCACTCAACGTTTCAATAAGTTAAGTATTGCATTTTTTTATTTCTATCTAGGAACACTCATGGCTTCAAGATTCAATACGGTATTATTGATATTCAATCAAATGAAAATAAAATTGATGTTATCCGTCAAATCTACCATGAAGAATACGCTCCAGGAAATGGTTACTTCAACGATGTTGCGGTCCTGACTGTAAGTGCCCCTTCTAAGAACAACATCAAACACCATAGACACCATGATATATTTTATTTTTCTTTCTTTAGTTGGCTACCCCTATCAAATTCTCCGAATATGCTCAACCCACAGTTTTGCCCGAACAAGATGAAGTTACTCCAGAATTTTCAGCTTCCGTCTTAGCTGGTTGGGGTTATGAACAAACCGGTGGCTTCATCCAACGCTTTCTGCAACGTGTAGACCTTCGTATTTTCAGTGATGAGGAATGTGAGACCAGACATTCTGGGGATACCAACCGAGTCGTCCATGTGTGCTCTGGTGTTGATAATGGTGGCAAGGGACAGTGCAGCGTAAGCTATTGACTTATTGTTTCAGAGCGAATAATTTTAAAGAGTTTTGTTATCTTAGGGTGACTCCGGCGGCCCACTTTATGCCAATGGCAAACAAGTAGGAATCGTCTCCTGGTCTATCAAACCCTGCACGGTTGCTCCTTACCCAGGTGTCTTTGCCAAGGTGTCTACTTATGTTAATTGGATCAAGAAACAGATGCAGAATTAGATATGTTATGCGTTGATTACAAATATCTATAATAATATGCGTTGTGTTTGTAATATTAAGAATGTTTAAATTTCATGTAAAATAAAAACATAGGGTTTCATTACCACTTTATTGGATTATACTTCGGTTTCCATTTCGACCTAATAATCATTTTGATTCAAGTACAACGGTAGTAAAATTTATGCAGATAAAACCTGAAATGACTTTACTGCCACATCACCCCAATGGCTGTAAAATTTATTAACATATTGGAAGCAAAATAAGCTCTAAACATAAATAAAGTTCAGTAGAGTAGAAAAGCATTCAAACCAATTGGTATTTTCAATTTTTTTTTTGTTGTCACACATTAAAGTTGTTTTTTCTATTGTTTGGTGATTGTTTTAAATAAGTACTTCAAATTTAAGTAGCGTGTAAATTATAGCACGGATATTGATTAAGATTTTTAAAGCAGAACAAGAGAAAATTGAAAGAAAGTAATTCCGACTAATGAGTAATAATCATGAAGTGGTTAGTACGTGGTTGGTGGTGTACACAACTTACTTTATGCTTTAATCAATTCCTTAACATCCTTCGTGCCAGTTTAAGAAAATTTTCTTTATGTTGAAAATTTGTTATCAATATTAAGTAATGTTACTTTTTAAGAAAGTACACAGTGAATAATTGTGTTTTGATTAAAAAACACATTCTGTGTTGGTACAAATTGCTGAGTGTAGTTTTAATTTCCGATAAGCTCCACTAACAAAAAGCAAGACATCGGACCCAATTCATTTAATTGGGAGCAGATTGATCAGTGCCTTTTGCGCAACAACCTAAGAACCATGATAACTTTAACTGTATTGAGTACTGTTCTTTTTACAGGAAGCTATGGTAATTAACAATTCAAACTAGGTGCCGAGATTGTTTTCAACTCAATTGTTTTACAGCTTTTCATGGACGCATTGTTAATGGAAGTCATGCTAAATTAGGCCTAATTCCTTACATCGTAAGTGAAATCCTATTTAAAGTTTAACACATTTGGTAATATTATGTTACTCTCTGCAGGTTTCACTGCAAACAATAGATAACAGGCACAGATGTGGGGGTTCTATTTTGGATGAAACCCATATTCTGACTGCTGCCCATTGCATTGATATAAAGTGAGCTAAATTATACAAGAAATACTTTTTATTACTAATCATGTTATTTTAAGGCCACAACAGAAAATTCAAATTCAATACGGTGTTATTGACAGAAACTTAAAGAAAAACCGAATTAAAGTTGTAAAACAATGGCAACATGAGAAATATGTGCGTGGTAATGGTTTCCGAAATGATGTTGCTGTACTAACTGCAAGTATTTTTGCTTTTTTATTATACCTTTATCTAAAATGCTTTATTTTCCTACAGTTAGCTGAACCAATTAAATTTTCTTACTTTGCTATGCCTGTAATACTTCCCAGCTACCAAAAACCAACTCCGGAAAATGCGACAGCAGTTCTAGCTGGATGGGGACGTACATCTACCGATCAAGTAGGTGGAGCACGCTTTCTGCAATATGCAAAATTGCGTGTTTATACAGACGACGAGTGTGAGATGTTATTGAACCATACCGATCATCAAATACATATTTGTTCCGGGATTGATGAAGGTGGAAAAGGACAATGCAAAGTAACCAGAGATATTTATCTTCCATTATTTCTATTGTGATTCCTAAAATGTCGTTGGTAATAGGGCGATTCTGGGGGACCACTTTATGCAGAAGGGAAACAAATTGGTATTGTTTCTTGGTCTAAAAAACCTTGCGCTACTAAAGGATATCCTGGGGTTTTTACAAAGGTGTCCACATATATCAGATGGATTAAGGACAAAATGAATGGTTTATTAATAATACAACAAGCGTTAATAACTTATTATTAATAATGTTACTGTTATATAGATAATAAGGAAAAGCGTAAATCAATTGGTTGCATTTCAAAAGCCAAAGGAGCACCTACCCCGGACGTGAAAACAACAAGAAAGCAGTATGCCAAAAGTAGTCAATCATTAGTTGAACAAATCATTAACTTCTTCAAAGGACTTTGGGATACCCTTCATCCAGAACAAGTAATGGTACAAAAAGCAAATATAGGAATTGGATTGGACCAAGATGACTATTCTTATGATGATGAAGATCATAAGATAAAACAATTATCGTCATGGAATACTAATGAATATGAATATTAAAAACGCAATTCAATTGACAATGTTTTATAACTAATTAATTCGAAGTAAATATATTCGATCTAAATATACACTGCCAATTGTTTTTTTTGAGTACTGGAGAGAATTTGGATTAAAATCTAGATTTTGCGTTCATTACAAATCTTAAATGTATTAATAAAATTAACTTAATTAAAAAAGGAACAAGACTATATACAGGAATAGAATATTGATTACAAACTAATACACAATAACAATCATGTTTAATGTTGTAGTTTTGAGTATATTTTCCATTGTTGACTGCAATGGTATATATTTAAAAAAAATAAAAATTTAGAAATAATTACCAAGTTACAATTTTTAGTAGAATACCTCCAAATTGTGAGTGATACAAATACTGGTCTTGGTAAAATTCTCTATAGTTTGTTCCTCTATATCATGGTCATGGTTATGGATGAAATATGTCAGTACCAATTGCACTGTTTTTATGGTTTAGGTATCGTTACAAACCTAAAATGAAAATCGTTATGTGTGTAGTGGTCCTCTACTGGATAAAATGCATATTCTAACTGCTGCTAATTTTGTTGAACCAATGTAAGTACAATTTAAATTGGTTTAATTTTGGAGCTTTGCATTATTGACTGGTACAGGATACATATTTTCATTTAAATCCAATATGGTATTATTGACAATGAAACAGAGAAGCATGGAATTTAAAGTTAATATAATAGAATATCACAAAGCCTATTTTCCATGGATTGATTGGAGACATGATGTTGTCTTCAATGTGCGATTGTTATCACTTTTCCATTTAGATCTTTACTACAATAGGTGCAATTCATTAATTAATTTGTATTCAGTTAGAAAAACCAATTTAATTTTCTTTTTATGCCAAACCCATAAACCCTGCCCAAAATAGGGTGACATAGTCCATGATACTAACCATACTGTAATAGCTAGTTGGTGACGTCTTAATAATAACAATTCAAACTCGCGCGTTTCAAAATCATAAATTAAGATCAAGATTTACATGAATTATGAGAGAAAAACAGATACAATTCATTTTTTGATACCAAGATGTACTTCTGTGCCAGCCTTAGACAACGTGGTGTAGGAATGTCTTTAGTAAGAAAATAGTAAACAATTGGATGCGTATTTATTAATAAAAATTAAAAATTAGTTGTGAGTGGTGAAGGAGGTCTACTTTATGCTAAGAGGAAAGAAATAGGAATTGTTACTTATTCTTATGTGCCCTGCGATCAAAAAAGACACCTAGAGATTTATACTATCTGAATATGTCAATTGGATCAACAAGAAGATGAATGGTTCAGATCATGATAAAAACAACCGCAAAGGAAAATATTACTTAAAAGCAAGTAAACAAAGAATTATCTTGACTGAAGGTAGAAGAAAAGTAAAAGACGGTAAAAAACAAGATTTAAATTTGACCAATAAATTTAAACTCCTAGGGAAGCCCAACAAAGTGAATAAGTAGAACCATTAATTTACATTATTAATATAATTTTTTTGTACTCAATTTTTAAATGAACTAATAAATCAAAGTAATGAAAAAATAAATTCAATTGAAATCATATAAATTTATATTGTCTAATTCATTTCGTTTGATAAGATTAGAAAATAGTAAAACATTTGTTGAAGTTTTAATGTTTTTTGTAAAAATCCGATAAATTGAGATCAAACAAGGAGTAGCTTTATCAAAGCAACAATGCTAAACTATTTAATAATAGTAGTGTTGTTTGTCGGAAAAACTGTAGGTACATCATCAGGTAATGTAATAATCCTCCCTATTCAGTAATAAATTCATTCTTTTTTTAGTTTTCAAAATTGTTAATGGCACTGATGCAATAGAAGGAGAGTTTCCTTACTTAGTAAACAATTAGAATACATCTTAATAAACCCTTCAAACTCAAAGCTCAAAGCATGTCATTTTAGGTGTCAATTCAAAAGTCCAATAAGAATAGTCATTTCTGCTGTGGTTCAATTCTAGATGAAACTCATATATTGACAGCTGCTCATTGCATTTATAGAAAAAAGTAAATATAATATTTAAATGGTACTAGAAGCATCACTTTTGAATACTTTATTGTAGACCCAATTATAAAATGCAAATTCAATATGGTACTATCAAGATATCATCGAAAAAGAACAGAATACCTGTCTTAAGTCATTTTCATCACAAAGACTACAAAGAAGGAAACGGCTTCCTAAACGATATTGCTATACTTACCGTAATATTTATACTATAATAATAACTAACAATGTTCACTTAAATTACATGGCATTTTTAGTTGGCTCGACCAATAAAATACTCCTCAGTAGCTCAACCAGTAGTTCTTCCTAAGCCAGAAGAACCACCCGTATATGGAGATTCGGTAATAGCCGGATGGGGTCGTTTAAACTTCAAGGGGAAAGTTCCAAAAATTCTCCAACGTATTAATGTTTACCTTTTGCAACCAAGCCTGTGCAACAAATTCCACAAAAATTACTTTAACAACTATCATGTATGTGCTGGAGGTGGAGATATTGGAACCTGTCAGGTTATAAATAAACAACTAATTTGGAGCTGATTTAATAAATATTTAAATCACAGGGAGATTCAGGTGGACCCCTCTGTGCAAATGGAACCCAAGTTGGAGTTGTATCTTGGAATAAAACTCCATGCGCAAAGTATCCAACAGTATACACCAAAGTGTCTCATTATACTAACTGGATCAAAAACCAATTGCATCGTAAGAGATAACCCAATTTTACATTTATCCCAATTTTATTTTTGTTGTTATTCTTGATGCAGGGAGGAAGCAACAATGCTGAGTAATCAAAGCTTAATTTAGATTCGATTAATTTCTGCTGTTTGAAGACAAAATCGTTAAGAATATTGTATTTGGAAGATGGTTTAATAAACTAGCGCGTAGATTGACCATTCTTACTTCATGGCCAAATTTAATTAAAATCATAATGAAAAAATGTCCGCAAACAATTTATAATTCCTCGGGAAGCCAGATTAACACAAAAGTCATTATAACACCTCAATAAATTTGTATATATTTTCACTGCATTTTCCAGCAATTTCACTGTCGTAATCATGTTCACGTTAATCGTTTTGACCACTTTTCATGTTTGCGCATAATATAATTTTTATCAGACAATTTAACAAACAAACTAAATTATGAATAAAAATTAACACAAACATTGTTGTTTATAAATGATAAATGAATAAATAAATATTAGGCTATCTTTAACGTAATTGTTGCTTATTTTTAAGAAGTGACAGTGAACGTATACATGAAGAGTCGTGGCTGCAGATTAAAAAGTACAGCATTAATGTTATCGAGCAAATTATGTTTGAATTAAGTTGTTATTGAATTAAAAATCAATCAAATCAAATTTAGTGTTGGGTGCTTTGCTTATTACAGGAAGCTATGGTAAAAACTCCCCCAAAAGATAACGTAAGCAAACATCTAATATTCATTTCTTCAGCAAATAAGATTAGAAGAACCATCAATGGGACTCAGGCGGAACCTGAATAAATTCCATCAATAGTCCCCATACAATTAATGGACAAATTTCATATCTGTGAGGGTTCCATCTTGGACGAAACCCACATTTTAACCGCAGCTCATTGTGTTGAAAACAAGTAACATTTTAATAATATCCCCATACTTAAAGCATTAATGTTATCAAGCAAATTATGTTTGAATTAAGTTGTTATTGAACTAAAAATCAAATTTTATTGTTTCACATTGTCATAAATATTTGATATATTTTTTGCAAATAAAAATTGTGTTAAAAAAAATTGTGGTTTATTTCATGACAATTAAATTACTCCAATTTTAGTTAAAGTTCAAATGGAAAACTGAAAACAACAGTTATTATTAAATTGCGACAAGTTTCAATTTCTGATAAGATAATTGTGATCAAAATATAAATCAATAGAACATTTTTTTGGTAAATATAAATTTAAATTACATTTTTCAACCAGTTCACTAAAGCAATCATGTTTAAGATACTGGTTCTTGCATTGCTTCTTACGTTTGAAGGTAATAGTGTAGCTAGAATTCCTCAAACTTAATAATATTACTTGGTTTTGGTACATTTTAGCTTGTATTTTGCCGACGTCACGTAGTAAAGATGCTGCTGAATTATGAAAGAAAGTAAAATTTTCATCACCTAAAGAAACACTTGTAAAGAAAAAAATTGTAGCACCTGAATGGTCCATATATTGGCAACTTCAAGAGTTGTATAAATATTTGCCCCAAAAGGACCAATATCATAATAGAAAATCATCAAAGAGGGAAAAACAAACACTATCAACAAACGATGTATTGGAAATATATATGTACGGGCCAGTCGCTAATTTGTATGAAAAAATAAAAATACACAAAAATAAATTTCGCAACTCGCAAAAAGCAAAAATATTTCATAAAGGTTTTAGTTGGCAGGACGTAATCACCATGGATTAACCAGATATACGATACAACTCAGTATCATCGTCAGCATACCATTTCAATATTGGGAACTTTGAAAAAGAAAACCCATGGTCAGAAAACGGGTCAACATATACTTGGTTTTCAAATGTACAACCGAATGAGAAATTCAATTGCTTAAGAATCAAAAAAATGTTTGACAAAACGTTAAAACTTAAAAAATTAAATTTTAATTATAAAATACTTGACATAACCTCAACATGTGAGAAAAACCTTTTAATTATTGATAGGATAATAAGATAAATGATGTATATAAAATAAGGCATCTTGTTGTTTTTGAGATCAAAAAGTGACAACGAATAAGGAAAAATGCAAAACATCTATGAGAATAATACAAAGAAATCAAAATGTATAGTAAATAGAAATTTGTAAACATCATTAATACAAATAATGCATTTACAAAAAATTCATTTAACATTGCATTAAAGATAAAAGTGTAAAATAAAAATAATGTTAACTATTTCTGATAAGTTTCTCACACTTTTTGGTGTAAGCATTTTTGTTGTAAGAATTCAAGGTAATATTATTTGCATTTGCTATCTTAACTTTTTATAACTTGATAACCTCCTCTTTCTGCAATAAGCATTCGGAATTTCAAATGGAACTCAAGGCGATAGGTCCAATGATATTCCAAAGAGTGTAAGTTGACATAATTAAACTACTTTTGTGTATTCTGTATTAAAATTATTTAGGTATTATTATCGCTTCCAAGTGAAACTGAACAATTTGCCGTCATACCCCAATATGAAAATGTAGAACACAATGTAGAATATCCAGATTCTTACATTTTTACCATATGGACCAGAAAATAGGCAATAAATGGACTTTATTGCACATTCTGACAACTTGGAAAATTAAATTGGGAAAGTTAGAGAATGATGACAATGATATATTTGAAAATGACAATAATGTGACGAAGCAGATAAAATTATATCTAACTTAAATATGCGTTATACAATCAAGAATATTAGAGAAAACTGACATAATGTTGTGCTAAACAATTGTATTTTAAAATGGAAATAAATTTATTCTTCGGATATTCTGTCAAATTTAAAACCAAGTCTAACTTTAAGAAATCCAGAACAATACAAAAAAGATTATCACATACATTAAAATACAGTAATTTATATGTAAGGAAAAGAAAGGTAAAAAAAATGTAAATCAACAAAATGAGGGCAATAAAATTACTACAAATAATATTGTCAATAGCAAACAACAATGAGCAGTGCGGAAATCAAAATTATGCCAAGACAAGAAAGAAAATAAGCCTGTATGTTTTAGTGTCATAAAATTATTAACAATTGAAATAATAATCAAAAACATGATTGTTACTTTGTATAAAGAAAGTGGTCAGTAATTAAAATTCTAATTAAAAAAACAATTGAAATAGTATAATCGCAATGTTCCCGGAAAACTGATAAGATTGTTCGGGTCAAATTGCATAAAACGGAAGCAAATTGAAAAACTGACTCATTGCGTCGATCATGTTTCGGTTTTTAGTGTTGGGTGCTTTGCTTATAACAGGAAGCTATGGTAAAAACTCCCCCAAAAGATAACGTAAGCAAACATCTAATATTCACTTCTTCAGCAAATAATGATAGAAAAGATATCAATGAGACCCAGGCGGAACCTGGAGAAATTCCATCTGTAGTCTCCATACAGTTAATGGACAAGTTTCATATCTGTGGGGGTTCCATCTTGGACGAAACCCACATTTTAACCGCAGCTCATTGTGTTGAAAACAAGTAACATTTTAATAATATCCCCATACTTAAACTAGATGGATTATTAATTTCTTTATAGAAAGGAGGAAGAATTGCAGATCCAATATGGATCAGTAGATCGGTCTTCTACGCAAAATATGATCCAAGTCACTAAGATAGTATACCATGAAGGTTTCACACAAAACAACCTATCGAGAAAAGCTATGATGCCTAATAAATTAAGATATTGGTAACATTAAATAATAGCATTGATCTGCAAATATTGTATTGATGAATATTTTTGTATTAGGAATCCGTATACTCCACAATTAACTATACAACATTTCCCTCCGCATCCACCTCTAAATCAATATGGACCCCATCCACAATATAATCTATATTCTCCATATGTGAATAATAATCCATATTATCCTTATTATCAGTATACCTACAATCCATATTATCCTATCACTTACTGGCAACCAAATGAAAGTACAGGTCCGGAAGAACCTATTGAAAACAAGCCTTCTGGTGAAAATACAACATCTAGTGAAAATATAGCATCTGGTAAAAATGAAACTTCTGGTGAAAATCCAGGTTCTGGTAACAATTCAACATTTGGTCAAAATGAAGTTTTTGGTGAAAATACAACATCTACTGAAAATATAGTTTCTGGTGAAAATATAAAAGAAGAGAGAAAGAATGTAAATCTCCCCAATGATATTGCAATTTTGACGGTATGCAATAAAACAAGAATTGCAAAATCTCTACAATCTATTTTTGCAGTTAAAAACCCCAATTAAATTCTCAAACACTGTGAAGCCCATATTGTTGCCTGAAAAAGATGAAGCAACACCCGAATCTGAAAACGCATTATTAGCCGGTTGGGGTGTACGCGAAACATATGATGAGCTTCCCATAAGATTGCAACGAGTTGATTTACATGTCTTCGCTATAAAATACTGCGAGAAAAAATATAAAGAAAAGTTTGACGCAAAAATGCAACTATGTAGTGGTGTTCCTGGAGGTGGTAAAGAACAATGTATTGTGAGTATAAACTAAATCCTAATATTTTCCAATTAATCAATCAGTCAATCAGATACGGTGACGTTTTGAGTGTTTGTAGGGAGACTCCGGAGATCCACTCTTTGTTGGTGACAAACAAGTAGGAATAGTATCTTGGTCTATAAAACCATGTGCTAATTCAGGTAATCCTGGGGTGTTTGTACGAGTGGCTAATTTTGTGGATTGGATTAAAGATCACATGAAAAGTAAGAGTATAACACTTTTAAATAAAATCTTAATCATTTTGATTTAATATAAAGATACAACAAAAAGTGAAAGAAGAAACTGCAAGACGAGAAAAGCTGAAGTACCAAAGAAGAAAAATGTCAGGGAAAAGAGCGGGAGAGATTGGTTCTCTGCAGAATGGCGTACACAGTATGAAAAATCAGATATTTTAACAACTGTAAAGCCACAACAAACTCTTCAGATTGGAGACTGGCATGGAGCTCTAAACTATGCTATGAAAATGAATTCTAACAGTGACCAAATCAAGAACAATGAGGAACATAAGAAGCAAAGAAAACAAGAGACATGTATGAAACATAATGCAAAAAAAGGAGGGTTTGCAGGGTACATAAACAAAGCAAAAGAAAACGAGGATTGCACTTGTGATAATTCAAATCGGAAGATTCTAAGTTTTTAATGTTGTATTATTATGTTGCTTTGTGAAAACATTTATGACATAATAAAAATGCATTAATTACTTTAGAGATTTCCAATGATTTAAATTAAATTAATTTGAAACCTTATAACAACTTAACTTAAATAATATGATTTCGTGAGGCTTCATTAAAAACAAATAGATAGGTTGTTCATTAGTCAACAATATGCATGAAATATCACTAACTGAAAATTGACTGTATGCAAGTATTAATAAAAAAACAAACATGTATATTATCACGCTTTATTTTGCAAAGCATCAAGTTGTAATTGTAAGCAACAAACTTCATTCTGAACGCGCTATATTTATATAGGCAAAACAGAGCAAATCGAACTAGGCTGTAAGAAATTACATAACTATTTTCAATTACCGATAAGATAATCAGAAACAAAATGCACAATTATCTAAGAAACCTCTAAAAAAAGGCCAACTGTAGGAAAAAACATGATTACAAGTTCATTATGCTTCAATTTGTTTTATTATAACATTCTTTGGTAGCACAATTAGTGCTTAGTAGTGCAATTAGTACCAAAGAATAGCATTTAATAAAAGTTTAAGTTTAGGCTGTGATAACTGATTTTTACTGAATTTTAGCACTCGGGTATGTTGTTGATGATAGTAATGCTGCACCTAGAGAAATTGCTTACCTTGTAAGCTTCATTTTTAGCAACAATTGATTGACAAATTGTATAAAACCTTTAATTACTAATGTGATATTTATTCAGGTATCGCTGCAAACTTCAGACACTTTTGTGATGATGCTATATTGGATCCTACACATATCCTGACTGCTGCCCACTGTCTTGAAGTATTGTAAATCTTTCCAGCGTACTTAGCTACTTGTAATCATATCAAAATTTTATTTATTAACAAGGATTTTGATATATAAATTCAGTATGCTACTACTAATCGCACCTCCTCAGGAAATAAAATCAAAGTTGCTGCAAAACATTTGCATCCTGAGTTCAAAGCAGAAAGTGGTAAGATACCTCCACATAACATTGGAATACTTGTGGTATGTATGAGTAAGTCAGTAAATGTTTCGCCCTTCTTTATTACTAATTTCTCAGTTGGTTGAACCAATTATATTCTTGGATTATGCAAATGCAGTGAAATTACCCGATCAAAGTGAAGTACCACCCTATCAAGAAGAAGGTGCTTTAGCTGGTTAGAGATATTTTAGTAAGCTGCAGAATAATAGTCTACGTTTCATGCAACGAATAAACATGTTTATTGTACTTGATGCTAAGTGTACTGATTTATACCATTGTTATTATACCAGGATTATGATTCTACTTCACAAATATGCGTTGGTGAGGAAATGCACTGTAAAACATCTAACTTAAAAGTTGATATTTTTGATTTGAAATAAAATTGGTTCATCTTAGGTAAATTGTGATGCTCCAATTGTTCTTCACGAAAAAGTAATTGGGATTGTTTTTTAGATGAGGGAACCCTTGTTGAAAGTCCTAATATTTTCACAAAAATTTCCGAGTATTATGATTGGATCAAAGTGATAACTGGCGGTATAATTTTCTAATTTTTTTTAATTGATGTTTTCTATTTTAATGGGATTTTGTTTGTATTTTTGTTTTATTGATAAGAAGTAATAACACAAAACAAACTTGTGGAAGTACTGATTGCTATGTAACTAAGAAGGTTCAAAGAAAAACAAATGTTTTTATATTGATTGGAGAGGAACATCGTAAGGTGCATGCAAAATCAATTCACAAGAATTGCACAAAGATAGAGTTTACGAATTTACATTAAATAAGTAATATTTGGAATTCGTAACCACGATCAATAATCATAATAAATGATATTCAACTTATTCGTAGTTCAGTTCTAATTAAACCGTAATTTGTGCCAATTACATACTCCATAATCAAGTTTGATTGATTTTCTCATCCTTCATTTGCGGGCAACTCATCATTGCATTCTCAATTTTTCATCAAACCAGAAATAGAAATCCTATTATGTTCATCAGCAATGTAGAACCATTGCACGTGTGGTTTGTTGCATTGAAAATGATGTGTGAACTGACGCAGCCGATTTTCATATGAATTCATAATAGATGCAAGCATAATCAAAATTGAAAGCTGGTCACTTGCTGCAATGTGTGAATTATTGACAAACGGATCGGTAGTTGCCACGTGCCCCAAACCGTTTGAATTTCCCCAACCCGTAGGACCCAATAAATCCGTCCAATACCCGCTGATGGTTTTCACGTAGATGCGTACTCATTCGGGCAAAATTGGGGCACGGTGATCAACGCAAACCGTGTATTTTTTTTTTTGGCAAAAATTGAAAAGCGAATGACGCAAACGATACCAATCTATACTGTTAATTTTACAGGATAACGCAAAAAGGTCCTGTATTTCTACCATTGGAATTCAAACAATAGGTACATAATCCGACAACAATAAAATTGCAACAAACAAAACAAAAGGTAATATACTCTTGCTGATATTAACGCATTGTTACCTAGTTTTCAGAAGTAAAATGATCAAATTTGTCAAAGTGCTTTCATAAAATAGTTTGTATTGATCTTAAATTTTAGCACACACGACACACAGACTTTAGAATTGGAATTGTACGTATATTAATTGTAAATTGACGACTTTATAAATGTATTTTTGTATGTTTTATAAAGTTAGAAGAGAATATTCCCTTCTCTGAATTAGTACATCCGGCTGAACAGGAAGAAGATGCTCCTGAAAACATCCCAGCTGAAATATTATAGAAAAAATAACTATCGAATTTAATCTGACAAAGATTATGCAACCATCTTTCGTTATGAAGTTGATATAGGTATATTCTCAATTAGAATAATTAGCTTTATTCTTAACCTGGGTAAACTTGTAAATAAATCACTGAATTTTAGAGTAAATCTTGTCATTCACTCTTTATAAATGGTAAACAAGTTGGTATGTCCTATAAAAGTTGTGCCACAGAAAGAACAGCAGATCTATTCGCAAGTATGCCAACATATATAAATTGGATCCAACGAGTTCTAGAAATCGATAATAGAATAGAAATAAATCTAGTTACAAATCACCAAGTCTCAGATAAAGCTCTGCTCAGCACTTTTATATCAATCTGGGCATCCAGGATTTCCTTGGTCAACCTCAGCATTTCAGTAAAACAAAGTAATAAAACCGTATACATAGATTTCCCCTTCACTGTCTGACTGGCCGGGCATGCAAATTACGGCAATTAGGAAGAGCAGTCGAGCGTCTATTAATTGCGTTGACGAAACAGTGGAGTGGGGTGGCGAGTGCAAAAGCTATTGGGGCCATCAAAAAGCCTTTGCCCGCAAACGAGCAAAAAATTTACGCAAAAACTAGGCTTTCAGAGGGCAGAGAATGGAACTAAACTAGGAGCAGCATGGTGGAACATTCCATCAAAGGAAGGAAAAAACAAAGAAAAGAAGTTTGCTTCAACAAAGACAATAACTAAATCTCAACTTGGACAACACGGAAAACTGGTAAAATAATTTCCAATGTAAATCTTAAATTCACAAGCTTAACGATGTATAAAATCAAATATTTCTACCCTTTTTTCTTAAACTTCTATGAAATTGAAATTAATCTAATTGAATTCAATTTTTAATACTAATTTTATTTAAAAAAACATGCATGGAGACTTTACACAATCTATAACGTATTCTACGTGAAACAATGAATAATATTTGATGAAACCTACGGCCTGATAAACCTGGGAGTTTCTATTAACATTCTTTTGTTGCTGCTATTAAGCTTTCCATTGTACATCAAGTAAGAAGATTGTTTGTGGCTTTTATGTAATCAAGTCTCATTTAAATCCTTCCATTGCACGTCTACCTAACTTAATAACAATTTAACTATAATGAAATCATCTGAGTTTAATTCTATTGCCTAAAACAATTTGTTTTGTTTATAAATTGTAATTATCTTGACAGGATTGTATTAAATTGTCCAAGGACAGCCGTATGACTAATATATTCCAACATTTCTAGCATCTAAATCCTTCAAGATTAATCTTAGATTACATGCTCTGCTTTTATGACTGAATTGCGACCTAAATTTCGTTGCATATCAGGTTTACTGTCGCGTATCTGGATATTACTACCAAAATGACCATTAAATCCAATCTTATCTTTTCTAATAAATGGACTCTCCTAGTTTTATCAACTCCAAACTGACTCATTAAATTACAAAGTTTTACCAACACCCCGCAACTCCATCAGTTGATCACCTTATAAATCAATGTCCCTTTGTCACAATTAACGAACAACTCCAACTTTACCATCATGTAGTTGACTGTAGCGCTAATAAGTAAATTAAACTTGTGTTCTTTTTAGAAACTTTTAGACCTTCCATCCCAGTTTTGATTAGCCTACATTATCCTTTCATTGTCTCTTCACGTGCATCCTTCGAATCAGAGCACACTAACACTGTATTAGGCAGAATCCCCAATTCCCCGGTCCTCAAAAGCGAGAACAAGTATGGCCAAAACAGTCAAAGGAAAATTAACCCCAAAGGAATTTTTCGCTTAATGATCATTTCGCCAACCAGAGAGCCATTTTTCAGAATATTGATTAAAAGTTTAGAGATTAAACTTTATTAGATAATTATCTGATGTTAATAAAGTGTTTCGTTGATTTTGATTACAAAATCAGATATTCATTGCATTGAGATACGTTCACCACTTACTAAATATTTGACAATGTAACAACTTTTTCAGCATGTTGTCTTCTACAGTTTTGTAACATCTGATATTTCAGAAATATCTAGGGAAACTCATCTCAACACAATGAATATTAGACACTTCGTAATCAAGATTAACGAAACTCTTATTATATATTCTTCAAATACAAAACTTCTATTCAATATATTTCATGCCAATTCTTTCCATATGCACTGTGGTCATCCACCTATCTCACTCAATTAGCATGCGTTCTCTCTCGATTGGCAGCGCCTGTAGCAAACATAGTAAACTGCACAACCAGTTCAACTGTAGCCGTTCGCGCGTATTATAGACAGTATCTGCTTGAACTGCCTCACTGTAAAAAATGATGGCTTCCCTCGTTTGAAAACCAACCCACTTCACCTAAACTCGCGTTGCCTAGCAACGGGTAAATTCCCATCTCTTCCTTTTACATTCGCGGCGCGTCAAACCTAAGCGGAGATTGCATGGTGAGCTGGCACATCGTACCTGCCATAAGTCCCAGAGTAAAAAAGAAATTACATCGCGTTAAATTGCAATGAAATAAAACTCAATCAAAATATACTGCTTTTAATATACACATTTTAATGCCACATGGTGATCATTTCAGGTGAAATTATAGTCGTGAAATATTTTATTGCCTTTACCTGTTTATATGTTAATAAGCACATCTCAATAACATCTATTACATCTATTGTTTACCAATTCACGTACTGCATCCTATTCCAGGTTATCCTGTTAAAGATAACATGAACTGGTGGAGAATTAGTATCCTCTCAACTTCCCACAAATAGCAAATTTCCATCGCAAGTTTTGTATTTGCCAGCGGCAATGATGATTCAAATTTGCCACGTGATCACAACATACATAAAGGATCATTACATGAATACCATGAGTGTCCGGATGACAGATTTTTGCTGCTGCCACGCGGCAAACTGGTGTCCAGATCAACGAGATTCGTTTACCCATTTCAATTGAGTGAAACTCTTTTATTGTCATCATAATATGCGTAGTATAAATAATAATCCGTCTATCTTCATTTAGTTTCCCTCCTACGCTATACTTTTGATGGAATGATTTATAACAATAATATATCATGCCAGTAAAATCACTGAAAATAAAAGCTTTGCTTTCAAACATAGAAATAAGTTGGGGTAAACTAATATCCTTGAACTCAAGATCCATCAATCTTAATATGAAAACATATTCATGAATCATTGGTCTTGCTTTTAAAGAAATCTTTGAAAATGAAAATGCATCTCAAGTTACAAGTTCTTTCGTTAATTGCTTTTTAGCAGCATCTCCATTGTTGTCTGTGAACACTTTTAAACTTTGTAGGGGAGTAATGTAGATAAAACGTACAAGAGCTGAATTTATATATGCATGTTGATGTTGCTGTCGTCGACGATGCCAGCTTTTAATTTCACTAATTGTATCAACCACACAATCCCCTAGCATGCGTGCGGTAATCAATTCAGCCGCACTGCCACCAATTAATAAACAAACGGGTAAATCAGTTTCATCGATGACGGACATGAAAAATGAAATAAATGATCAATCAATTGTAGTGAGAGAATATTTAATCATACACCTGAATTTAATTATTTGAATTTAATTCGGAGCACGTCATCAACACGAAATAAATCTAAGCAAATTAATTCCTAATCATCATTATTCTTTTTTTTGTGATTCGTGGTGTACACTTTGATGGTATTTTACGTGTTTCACAAAATGGCAATGTGCATATGAAATATAAATGCAAATAAAATGTGACATTGAGGTTTCCAACGTTAGGTACACCAAAATTCCAGCTATATGTGCGCCAAATTCCACTCCAGGTAAAATATCATCATATCAGCATACCACCAAGGTTGTAATGGAATGCATGAAATGTCGTTAAAGCCTTGGCATTAGAAAATAGAAGGTGGCAAAAAGCATTGGTCGCATTGAATGAAGTACAGTGAAAATTGTGCAAGTTAATAAAAACTCCTAAATCATCCATCATCAATCAAGGGTGAAATTCATCTAGTATGTTGCAAAAATACGAATTGAATATACTTTACGTTCAAATGTAAGGTGAGTGGTACAAGGAAATATTCAATTTTCTACTGGTACTTTATGTTTCGTTCAAGATGGAAGGAAACAAAATGATGAAAATAAAGAATAAATCTTGAGTGAAGACTAAAGAGTGCTATAAATCAAATTGAATTTAATATAGGTACTGCTGACTTGTTTGTTGTTTAAAAGTTTCATCAAGTAAAATATTTCTTGGAATATCAAGTGTTTTTATCAATCTATTTCCGTATCATTTCACTCTTATAACATAAAAAATAATGGAATTTGTATGTTATCTCACATTTTATGTATATAGGTGTCACCATTCGCGTTGGAGGTCCTTGACAAACGCATTTTTTTGCTATTTTTTGACATTTCTAACCTTCAACTACGTTATGAAACACTAAACAACTTGACACATCTAAGTCAAACCAATCCACAAACAGTGCCACGCGAAAAAGTTATAACAAGACATGAGGAACGAGGCAATTCCCCGGCACCACCCTTATCCATACTGTCAATAAACCAACTCCCTTCTCATAGAAGGTATGAATATATGTACCGCCATATCAACCGCTTATAAAAGAAAAAACGATAAAAAGAAGAAAAACGCGCTGAACTTTATGATTTACGGCCAAACTAAAAATAAATTTCTTATTTTTTCATTTTCCACACGCGGGAAAAATTTCCAACACTGCATCAGACCGGTTTGATTGTGTTCATTCTAGGGCACAGCTTGTTAAAGGCAATTTCATGCTTGGTCAGTTCACTATGTTTATTCACTTCACACCCTTTCTTTTAAAAGCAACAATTTTGCACGCATTTTTATTCCCAATCTTCATCTCTTTGCTCCTTCTTGAAATAGTTTGGAAAATACAGAAACCTCATTATCCATCTATATCGGAAGTGAACTTAGTCTGCTCTAATGGGATCGGTGGGTCGTGTGTACGCATTAGGTTGTTAGGCGCGGGAGGTTGGCCGGAAAAAGGTCAAAGTGGTCGAGGTTACGCTTCCCAAATTCATGCAGAGAAAGAACACGGAAGTCAGTATTTGCATACATTTGCTAAAAGAAAGAGAGGATAGTGCAAAAGAAGGCCAAGGACAGGAAAAAAGTCGCGCTGATAATAATGATTGTTTAAAAGTTAGAAAATGTAGTAGAAATAAAAAATGAATTGGATAATGCAATATGAAGTATAAAATATTGACGTTGGTGGCAAATTGTAAGGGGAACATGGTAACCTTTACAGTTATTATCTTTGAAAATTATGCTTTAAAGTTATAAAGTAGTATGTTTAAAAGTTCTCTTAAATAAGTAATCTAATAATATACTTAATATACCACTTATTTCCCATCTGTGTCACCAAGAATATAACTTCCAATAAGCAAGAATTTTTATTTTTCTTCCATTTCCAGCTCAGCAAAAAGAAATTAGGAAAAAATATCCTTTCAGTATCTCCACTATTTTACTTCCTCTATTTTTTCTCTTTGGAAGTAACGAATGTATGTCACCATTCGCTCGATTGCAAGATGTATCTCGTAAAAATGTGACCACGTTCCTACCATCCAGCCAACACTCCTAGTAGAATGCAATCGCCATTGTTAGCTTCGCAAGAAAATCTTGCATGAATTCTTCAGTCCCCAATTCACAACTCATAACGCGCAATGTGGACATTTCTCAAACCCGCTACATCAACCCACCCGTGATGTGTAAACTTTTTCATTCGAATGATTATGAATATCTGTACATGGTTTTCTTTAGTATTCACAAAAAAAATCTACCAAGCATAATTAAAACTTTCTCGGGCGTTTTTTCCAAACTATCCAAGACCAGAAACCAATATTATAAAACATAGATTATTTCGTTTGTGTTGAAAGATGGAAAACTTTCTCTCAATAAAAGTGTGACATCCTTGCTTTGCTTAAATCCTACTATTGCGCCTAAGCTATGTGCATTACTAGTCCCAACACCCCTTTGTTTTTTCTATACCTTTTTATTCCTTTATTACCCTAAATTTCACATTCAACATTTGTTTCATCTTCAGCTGGCTTTCAATTTAATCTTCATCCAAGCAAATGCTTAATACAGGAATGTAAAGTGTTTGCACTCTCACCAACATTGTTGGAGCATTCAAACAATTTCGAAATCCCAGCTGAATTGTTTGCTATCTAGATAGTAAGTAGTAAAATTCACTACTCGTATTCACAACGCGTTTATTCGTAATACGCAGAAAGAGGCTTGAATAGCCTGATACCCGTACAAAACGCCAAAAGCGTGACTGGATTATATGTGAAGGAAGAAAAATCCTCACTGCCTTATATTTCTATTATTTCTGGATTTTCGATTGCACAAACGGAAAGTAAGAATTATAAAATAAATCAAAAACAAAGGAAGACAACATTGAAAAATCTTTCTTTTTCAACAAGAACATTAAGTTTGAAAGAAAATTTACTTCCGATTGAGTACAATAACAAACAGTGTAAAAAGTGTCATATGACAATACCAAATATTATAAAAAAACAATGTAAAATGAAGTAAGAAAGATATGAATTACATGAATAAGTAGTAATGGGAAATTTTCTTCGCTTCTTTTAACTTTGGAAATTACAATAATTGACTGGAAAAATAAATTACAGAATGAAAACTTAAATGCTAAACATAAATAATGCTCATGGAAGTCTTTTATTTTCTTAAAGTCATTTGGTTTTATCAGCATTTTAGTACTAAAAACTAAGTATACCGAATTAAGTACCCTTAAAATATAAACCTTACAAAAACTAATTTCATTATGTAATTCCGTTCATTAATTTTTTATCCTAATCTTCTAAACCATAAATTTTTAAGTATTCTCCACATAAATATTGCTTCGTTAACTATTTTTTTCCTTAAATTTTACAATTACATCTAGCTGTGCTATATATATTGTGCACTGTATTTTTGTTTATTGATTATTATCACACACTCCTTGTTATAATTAGATTCTATTTAGAGTCGATGTTTCAGAGGTTATCCGACCACTTTGTGCGCTTTTCCGGACTCTGTCGCGAGTGAATTGCTGTCACCCCATAGCCGGAAAAGTTAATAGGATTCGCGCTGTGCTAATAGATTTTTATTATTAATTAGATTTGTCACTCCTGCAAGCACGACTAAATCTCTTGAATTTGTATGAAAATCCTTTTAAAATTACATGTTGATCCGGTTTTGCCATTTTTGAATTTTGGCGTTTCTATTTGATGCTATATTTAGGATATTTGGCGTAGATTATAAAGAATGAAATGGTGAAAATCATTTATCAAGAGAATCCTTGACAAGAAAGAAGTATGGCCAAAGAAGCACAAAAATTGAAAGAATATACGTTATAATGCTGCTATAATATGGTAGCAGTTGGGTAAGTGCAAGACACTGACTTACTTAAATGTTGATTTTGTAAAATTTGCAAATAGAAGCGCGAACATCCAATGTTGTTGGTTGAATAGATGCCTGTTCAATTGGACGTGTTGTGAGATAAAACACGTTTCAATATTAAAGCCGATTTGCAAATGTCACAATGAATGCGCTCCTCTGATTTTAGTCAAATCAACAGTTTTTCCTTTCTGATCGAAGTTGAAATAGGATTGGAACTCCACAGAACGCACAAAGCAAGTGGGACACTTGGAAAACGAATCAAGTTGATATTGTACAGTTCCATCTCGAATATGAAATAGAAGACAAGAACGTGAGGCAAATGTTAACATGAAATTAAATCAATCCAGATTAATTCCGAAATGTGACTATTTTATCTCATCTCCTATTCTGTTTCATCACTGCATCAACAGCTACTCTAACAACTTCTAATTAATTAAAAAGGCAAATCCTTAATTTGCCAATTAGATTTATCAATTATTAATATAAATTGTTGTTGGCATAATAAAAATTGTAAATTAACTTACACTTGACAAGATGCCACTCTAAAAGATGTCCACACCGCAGAACGTTGCCAAAACAATTTATTTATTATGATACCTAATCGCGAACGAGCGCACCGAGAGTCGCTGAACTAGTAACCGACTCCGGTTGGCAGTGTGCGGGTTTTATAGCCGGCGGTGGCTGGCGGCAGCAGCGGCGGCAACGATCGGCGAACGCAACGCGCGCGCGACGCCCACATGTACTACAAGCGTGTGCAAACCCTTACAAACCCGCGAAAGGAGATGGAAAGGAAAGAAAACCGTCGACGCATCTAAAGAACTAGCGCAAAACAAAAGTAAATAAACACGCCAATAAACACTAAGTAACCATGCTTCACAAAGATAAAGAATTAACAATTTTTGTTGTTATTTTCGTCACAACTGTTATATCATCACTTCTATTGTCACTTTAGTCTTTCTTATTTTTCTCTAGCCGCGGTAGAGAGTGGCAGATTCTTCAGCTCGTGCAAAACACATTCACTTTGGAAGTAAGGGTGATGCTCGGGTGTGATAGCAGCAAGTTAATTTTATTGTGTGTACTAATAAGTGCTGCTTATGAAGAGAGAATGCCTTTCAGGTGCATTCATAATGCAGAAAATAAGGGAGTTTTAAAAGTTTGTAATAAAACTTAGTAGAAATGGCATAGCGTTATGAACGTTTCATGTTTTAACGCAATGATTGTGAAGTTATTCAACCTAAAGAAGAGAAAACTTAAAAAAGAAAGTAGTGACATGAATTTACCATCATCAATTAAACATTATGAAAGAAAATCAATCTATTACCTCATTTCAGGATTTGCTTGTTTTCTAATGTTAACTAATGGATTTTTTAATTTCCCATTCGTATTATTCATGATTTCCACCACAAGAAACGTTAGGGGGATAAAAATATTCATGAATAAATGGATAAAACAAATGCAAACACCAATAATGCAATACATTGCACAAACAATGCTTAGAATAATGTTACACTATAAAATGTCAAGTAGTAACAAAGTATCTTCACGTATTTCATTGAATTGTGCAACAAAGTGTCACCATAACAGCATTCAGTTACTGAAGAAGGCAACGCGCCGAAAATGTTCAAACGTACGGAATAATAATAAAAAGGATAATTAACCTACAAGTTATTGCTCCATATCATTCTAATTGTAGCTGAAATTAAATACTTTATGACCCATTTTATGATTTGTGTAAAGGTAAAACAATAATTAACACGAAAAAGACATTATACAAGTCACACAGAAAGCATCAGTAATAAAAAATATAGAATTTGAAAACTTCAATAAATCCTACTATAAAACATATTACTTTATCCTTTATCCTTTATGATATTACAAACTTCTAAGTAGCAATTAAAATGACTAACCACAAAAGTCTCTGTAAAAATGCGCCATTTCAGTGATAAAAATGGCAAGTTGGTTTAATATTGTGATTTCATGCATTATTCTCAAAATTTCCACTCAACTTTCCAACCCAGTAAATAATCCAACACATTGAGCACTAACCTTGTTTGCTCCTGGTTGTTTCCTCGAAGTTTCACTTTTTCCTTTGTTTGCTGTTATTTACCCACAATACATTCACAAATCATGTTGTCATAAAAACGTTGCCCCATTCTCGCACCGAACATGCAACTAAATGTGTTGCGCCATGTTTTCATATCACACCACCGTCATAAGCCAACGCCACTACCCCAACTATAAACAACTTTTTCAGTGCATTTCAACGTGTTCAACTATACATATTGCTACATTGTACTTAAACTACTTAGTCATCTACGATGTGTAAACTGCTAAAAATAACAAAGAAAATTCATATTCATACCATGTACGCGTCATGAATTTACCATCATCAATTAAACATTATGAAAGAAAATCAATCTATTACCTCATTTCAGGATTTGCTTGTTTTCTAATGTTAACTAATGGATTTTTTAATTTCCCATTCGTATTATTCATGATTTCCACCACAAGAAACGTTAGGGGGATAAAAATATTCATGAATAAATGGATAAAACAAATGCAAACACTAACAATGCAATACATTGCACAAACAATGCTTAGTAATTTAGTGCGCACCGGAAAGTCCATTGTTCGCTCAATTCCTTTGCACATTTCACAATTTTTTATATTTTCTCACCCCAAATATCGCCTTGGTGAAACATAAACAAGCAAGGAAACACTGGCACATTACGGCACGGAGAGAAGAAACATGCAGTAATTTAATGATTCGATCATGGATAGTTGTAAGTAGTAGGTAATTAAGGTGGTTGATGAGTGCAGAAAATAAATGCCAACAACACTAGTCGACTACAGTTAAATGGGTGATGATAAGATCTTGCTTAATCTCAAGGAAAATCGCAGCAGCTTGTTTAAGTATAGTCGTTATAAAAAATGAGTGGAAATTTAATTACTTGATTTGTAAGAAAGATGAAGTGCTTTCCTGCATTTCAAACTCACTCCTTTGAAAAGCAACTAGCTGCGCCATCTGAATAATAAGGAGGGAAGGATATACAATTGCTTGGGGGTCAATCAATATTATTACAGAAGATTAGAAGAAATATACCAACAATTAAATTATAAATGAAATGTAAGCATTAAAGACAATAAAATCTTAAAACTTCGGAGACATCTAAAACCTCCAACTACCCAAACGCTGTAAATTTAACACATTTTGGAGGCCAATCATTTATTTGCGTCCGAATCCAAATTATCAACCTCCAAACTAAAGGTTCAATTCGCGCGTCTATTTAAATTGGCGCATGCGCAGTTTTCATTTACGTAGTACGCCAATAAAAATAATTCATAATGTAAGTAATGTTGAATAAATATTTGCTCTTAATCTATATCCCTCAAACTCAAACCTATCAACAGAATACTCCACAAAGAGTATGCATTTGTGTGCAATCAAACAAACCCCCATCAATCTCCCTGTTTGCTACAATAACAAACCCTAATCAATTAAATCTAAGTCCAGTTACGCGCCTGTACATTTCTAATCTTCTATTCCGGTCATTCGCTGCTGGCAAGCTTATTGCTATTGATTTTTATCGGCAACATGTGTCAACAACGCATTTAACATTTATTGAATAGTCATTTCAGAATGTATATGGATCGCTCTGTGCCAAACTCGTTAAAACTTATGTAATATAATTCCCGACAAAGTTCAACATTAACGGGATAGGCGTACCCTTTTACTGGAAAAATATATTTTTTATATTGCATTTGAATGATTCAATTTCCTCGAAATACGGTGAAACTCAAGCAGATACAAAATGACGATATTAAATTACGTTATACACTCGTACAATAAAATGCTCTGTGTATTGACGTAGAGAACTTTATGAATTCCATGAAATTCGTTGGATGGAAATGCGAGTTTTATGCTGAATATCAAGTGTAAATTGAGGAATAAAATAATAATAATGTTAGAGGCACATGCAAATGGGTATTGCCAATGCACTATTTGGTAAATATTTATCCAAATAAATGTTTAGATATTGAATATATTAAATACTCCTTTGGAAATAATATAAACATCGTTATTACTCAAGCAAGTTCTCTTTATACTTTTCATCAACGCTGGCACGTTTTTGTCATCAAATCATCTGTTTGGTTTTAATAATTTTCTTCGCTTTATTGTATAGTATTGTATGGTATTGTATAGGAAGTTTGGTACTACTACTTCACTTCGGTAAACAAGGTGTAGCGGAAAATTATTGCTTTTCACGCGCAAACCAAATTGAATGATGAATGAATCAGTAATAATAAATCGATAATAATACGTTTTCTCTATCTGAGAAGAATTAATGGAGTCACTAAAAAAGTAAGCTGCTAAGTAAATTATTGATGCATTTGTTGATGATTTAAGAAGAGACGCGGACTAATATTGTAAGCAAAGTTTGGAAGTTTTCCTCGCAACTGAGGCGTTCTCATCATTTCATATTAAATAACTGGCACTTTGCATAGAGAGTCCAAAGTCTACTTTGATAAAAATTCTCAAGGTGGATTTTTTTACATTTAACACCTTCATTTTATTCATGTCTAGTCCAATTTGATTGATTGATTATCAATGATCATTTGAGTTCTCGGTAGGTAAATCGATAACTTTGTAAAACTGTGCGACACAATTACTTCACTTTGGACCCAAACTACAATACTAATGACAATACAAACACAAGAGTTAACAAATCAACCCTTCCATAGTATCCAAACCAACTTTCCTGAAATGTAACAATGGCCTTGTAGCAATGCCATCCGTTCCCGCCTTTGTGATTTTCAGGACCGTTTGGATTAAGAATAAGGTTACTGGGTTATCCTTGCAGAAAAGAAGCAAACGCTGAAATATACATTTTCATTGTGTACCAGTTACAGACTGGTTTCGAGAGCAATAAACACATTCGTGTTGTAAATCGTGAGCATCGCAAACACTGTGAATCCACGTGAATTCAGCCAGCATTGAAGCACGCCAACGTTAAACACGATAGACTACTGCAGTCAGCAACACAAATTAATGAAAAACAACAATGTAAAATATTAATCGAGTAATCAATATTCAATAATATAAACATTTTCATTGATGTTGAAGTGTTTGTAAACTTTACACGGTTCTTGAACGCAAGAGAATTGGAATTACAACAAATTTACCTTCAATTTCCTCGTTACCATCTTCATTATCGCCATTCGCAAAGTTCTCCACATCAATCACATGAATTACTTCCTCACTCAGTGGTGCACTTGGTTTATTGTCACTACTTCCCACGGCGTTTACTTTCGAAGTGTCTGCTTCACCGGTACCATTTTCATTTTCATCAGGAATGTCTGTTTTGACTTCATTACTTGTATTACAACCCATTTTAGGAGGTATTTAAATGTTTATCACAATTTCGAACTTTATCACACCACCCTCCTTACCCTCTCAAATCATATTTTATCCAAATTCTACTTAAAATCCAATAATAAAAGGTACTGCGTATTTAATTGTTTCTATAATTTCTAAGTCCTCTGACTTTCCTACGATAACAATCACATTTATTAAGCGAATTCACTGAATCTACGGAAGCTACTGAACCTACTGTTGTTGTTACAGTCGCACGCGATGTGTTGGACGTGTAGAAAGCTTCAAAAGACGGGGATGAGCTTGCGCCGCGTACGCTCTCCGCACCACAATGCGAGTCCGTTGTGGGTGGCGCAATTTTCCCATGACTACTTTATCCCGATCGTGTGTCATGCAGGGCGTATGGTGGTCTTTACGAAGCGTCAGTCGGTGTAACATTGTACAGTCACCCTTTTACTGCCGACAAACACGAATTACGAGGGCGCTATAATGAAAAAGTAATAACATACCAGTTGCGCTGTGCGTTGCAGGAATGTCTTCTACAGTCGCCTGCATCAAACATATCTAACAGCTTGACGCAGCATGTGGAAATATTTATGACGCGTCGCAATCCAATGAGGTGGATGCATAAAATTCAGGATAATACGTATTGGAAATGTACAATTAAATTGTAAATGCATAAAAACTTAATATTTGTTTAGTGATACTACGTAGGATACATCCTTCGCCCAACTTTATGTAATCAAGATAAATATATTTAAATTTTCAGCTACAGAATAAGTATGCGCAATTTCGTACAATAATAAAGTCTTCAATTAAATATTAATGTGTATGGCATAACACAACAGATATATATTTATATATGATGAATATATGATTAAAAATAGGCTGTGCAGAATAAAGCTACTAATCATGTTTCAACCAAAAGTTTGTCATCTGTACAACTTTAAAAATTAAATCGCACGATTCAACGCAACGCAACGCAATCGAAACAGTACCTTCTCCCTAAAACGATATACTTACACACGACCAGAATGACGCCGCTACGTATCGTGAAAATACCACCTATAACACTTGTTCGAGGAACTTGCTACCTACAAGTACACCGCCCTCCAGCATTATTAAATTGGTGTGTACATTTTAAAGGCACGCACTAATTGAAACAAAACTGAGAATGCAAATACAATAAAATGCATTGAGGTGATCTAAATAACGTTAGCGCTCGATGACCTCTCCCCTCAGATTGTAGCGATTAGAAAACTCACTGTGGCATCACCTGCACAATCGACTCCTACATCTAACAACTTCAACTCGATACCCAAAAGTGTCCACATGCACGTTGCACCCTTCTTGATTTACTAAAACCGACCAGTTAGTAACCTGTTAGTAATAATGACTACGAATTAATTTTATATCTCCAGATATTTACTAGCAGCACTCAATTGTAGTCTACTCACGTTATATCTCTCACTTAATATGTTACAATCAGAACTATTAACGAGTTTAATAAACTCTGTAATCTGGTTTAAATCCTAAATAAATAATTTTGTTAGTTGTTAGAAATTATCGCACCGCATGCCGTGAACTCAATTGAATTTCATTTCTTTTTGACACTTTATGTTGTTTATTTCTGGACGGGGTTTATTTTCTGACTATGATGGAACTGCAGTGATTTTAAACACAGGCCCAATTCGTAGGAATACTCGTCGCAGAATAGATCTGAGTTCAGCCTTCAAGTCAAAACAGACTATCTCACAGAGAAGAGCGTAATAACTCGAGACATGGATGGCAAACTGTCAAATTGCAAGGAATTAGAAACATTTTAAGTAAGCCAATTAATGCTTACCCTGTCATCTGGCATTTTCAGTAGTCTTGTCAATATTAATAGCAGTAAAGACGTCCACGCATCGCGGTGAGTCTCACTCTGAAGTTTCAGGAAATACTCAAGTGCTTCCTGGCACACCGCAACTAGTTTAACTTGTGTAATATGCCAATGGTCGTTGCGTCCCTCATCGCAGTACATTTTAAACAAAATCCGCAGCAAACAAGCCAAACTCTGAGTTTCCTGCTTCAGTAGATTTGGTTTAGTGGATCCTTTATATCCTGCTTTCCAGAGAAGATTTCTCTGCTCGTGATCTGTGTTGAATGACTTAGCGAATCTATAAGAACATTTGAAGGTCAGTGTTACTTTACCTGATGCAGTCCTAAAGAAGGATTAAGTACTTACCTATGAGACTGTAATAAACAATCGGCCAACTTTAACAAATGTACTGAACTTAAAACTCTGTACATTCCTTGCTCTTCACGCTGACATTCAGTCAGTCCTCCATTTCCAGTCATATCAGCCGCAGCTAACGCCAGAGTCTCAGCATCTTCTTTCCTAGACGTCGCCGGATAAAAGACTATATTATCGATAGTTTGAATAAGTTCTAATTGGACTGCGGTTTTAATCAAAAGTGAATTAAAGAGCACGTTTTCTGGATTGCGGTTGTCCCCAGACATTGACGAACGTTTCAAAATACCTCTTGATTGAGCGTCCCCATTTTCGATAATCGCAGTTGTTTGCATAGAATCAGGTTTCCACGTCAACAATGCATTTGGAATTGTGGAATGAAAAATACCAAACATGCATTGACATGTTTTTTCCCAGGTATCATCAGAGAACTTCTGCCCATTCGAATTGACCAAATTCTCTAAACAATTGGTGCCAGACTTTGCAAGTTGTTCATTATCCTGTTGCACGCACCAATGCAACTGTGTATACAACTCCTCCAGCAAAAGTGGGCCCAACATATCAAAGTACTGGGTGAAAACATCAACAATCGCATACAGAGCGTGGTTGCATGTAGTTGTCATCCACTCTGCCTTTTCTGTATGTTGTTCAGGTAACTTCATGTTATCAAATATTCGAAATAATACCTTGAATAAATCGCGCCACCAGTGTGACTGGAAGGAATCACCGTAGGTTTTCACAATTTCAAACAACACAGTTAGTGCCCGCGTCCTCACATCGAGTTTACAACGATTTACAACACAGGACAAAGAGAATAGCAATGGGAACCATCCTCTAACCCACACCCTATCTGCCTCTACAACTGCCATATCATTTTCCATGCCTCCATGGTCAGCAAACACCTGAGGTGAGGCGTAGACATTGAGCGCACAAGTCCGCACTAGTCTAATAGCTTCCATGCTAGTATCCGGAAAACGAGCATTACACGCAAATTCACTGAGGCACTTGACAGCATCCTGGAAGGAATCAATCATAACAGAAAACTGCTTCTCGTAAATCTCCGAGATAATTTTTCCCGTCGTCTGGAAAGCTAGATCTACAATCGCCTCTTCTTGATCGGAAGCAGCTAAGTGGAATACGGAAAAAATATTTTTCCATCCTGACCGAATATTGTTCGCTTGTGAGTTCACCATTTGTGCAATACACCTTACAACCATGTCTCTAATAGTAGGTGACACATTTTTCTTCATGATGTGTTCGAATGGCCTGAGAAAATCTTTTTGAAAATTAAAATTGGCAAATTCTCCCTTCTCGATAAACTTCATTGATAGTTGTCTTAAACTATCTACTGCAAAGAAGCAAATTTCTTCATTGTTGTTGCATCCAACAGTGTTAAAATGTTCACCCAAAACTTGCCAAATCTTGGACCATTGCAACCTAATTCTGCCCATGTTGTAGTAACTAATCTCCACAATTTTCTGCAGGGAAAACATTCGAGGATGCCCCGAATACGCCAGCTCATCAAGAGACACCTGACACAATGCTTTTACAAAATCCACAATAGCTTCACCATCCAGTCTTGTTGAGCCCGTGAAAATTCGATCTACAGCGACAACTACACTTTGTGAACTCGTCTGTCCAATATGTTCTTTTGTTGTTGGATCAGGGGGCTTATGTCCAGGTCCCGCTAAAAACTGCGGACGTACGCCTGTGCCAATTAACTGAGCTAACTCCAATTGTGATATACATTTCAAGATATCCAACCAACTAGTCCCGAGATAATTTCCGTCTGTATGCGCAACCATGATCAACGTTTTTATCGTGTCGATATTCTTTGCTTTCATATCCATAATCGGCGAGTTTGCAGTCAGCAAGGTGAACCTCGCTAAAGCTTGAACATACGCATCACGTTCCAAAGTCATATGAAAGATGCACGCAATTCGTATTGCACACCGTATCCCATCAAGGCATAAAGTAGCTACTTCCGGGTCATCACAATCTTGCAGTCCAACACTAAACGCGGCCAAAAATGGAGTCCATGCCATCTTAAACATAGGTCTTACGTGCTCCAAGTGCTTCGCGGTTGTAAAAGGCGCTTGCGCATGTGAAACGCTCTCCATTAAATTTTTGGCAGCTGAGGAAATCATCTCCATTTCCATATTAAAAAGAACTTTGCGACGTTTTTCACTGTTAATTGGTTGTTTACCTGGTTTACTGACTGTATTCTTCATTTTGATTTCATGTCCAGCAATTTCATCGTAGATTTGAGACAGGTATTCTTCGGGGACATCTTTGCTGTCGGTGTTACCACGATTAAGCTTGATATATTGCTCTTTAGTCATTTTGTTCTTTACTTGGGGGGAATGTAAATCAGTAGTAAGCATGATAATAGAGAAACCCAGTACGTAGGCAACGTCAGCACTAGCAAACAAGCCATTGTTTGGGTTGCATTCGCAATAACGAGAGGCAAACTTCTCCATTAATCTATCGATTTTCTGTGCCTCTCCTGGAAGTCTAAATCCTTCCAAAAAATACCTCAGCGCTGCCACAATATCCATATTCGCAAAATTCATACAGTCAACATATGCGTACATAACTTCTTTGCAAAAATCATCATTTTCCCCGAGAAAATCACCGATAAAAGTTTTATCTAGCCGATCATCCGACTGAAAAAACTTCGCAACATCAATGTGCGACGCACCCAGTAAATTTTGTTCTTGTAGAAATTGCACGCCCCGTTTTGGTTTTCGATTGAATAAATCTATCCCTGTTTCCCAGACCTATACATACACAAAACAAAATACGAAGCAGTTTATTACTCATGTAATTCTAAACTATTTCACCGACCTCTTTCTGATGCTTCAACACCTCCAATTGCTCCGGTGAATCTAAAACTTCTTTATTTCCTCCACTTGATCCTCCACTGGAATGTAAACTGGTACTAGATCCACCATGAGACTTTAAACTGCCTTCATTATCCTTATCGTTGTCCTTCGAGACAATTATCTGTTCACCTACAGTTGATTGCATATTGGGATTCACGTAAAGATCCTTACTCCACTCAACCATGCACTTTAAAATGGAAACAAGACACTCTAAGCCACGAATCCGCATAGATTTCTCTTGATTGGGAGACGCGCCGAGCTCTAACGCATGCCGCCCTTGTGCAATTTTGCTTAAATCATTTACAAGACGTTCGAACAAATTCGCACAAGATAAATCACAGTCGTAGTTGACATAGATATCAACGATACTTTGGGCATCACTACAAATTCTCGTCAATGCTTGAATGACCATCCATTTATGTTCGAATGATGAACTGGATGTTTCCAGAATATTAAGAAAGATCTCCTTAAAGAAGACTTCAATTTGCATCTTTAGGTGCATCTTGAAGTTGGACAGTAGCGCTAAGAATATCGATAATGATAACTCGAATACTTCCGGAATTGAACTCACTCCATTCTTGGAAAGTGCCACACACAGATACTGTTTGATGGCAGTGATAAACATTTCGTTAGAGCGGAAAACAGGGCCAGCATTTTGTAATATTGAAAGCAAAAGTTGAAGCGAAAGAATTTTAGATCTCAGTTCATGCGATTTGGGATCAGGCGTCCCATCAGGTAAAGGTTTCATCGACAATTTGCATAAAGCGCGGAAAACAAGAAAAGCATCTTTTTGTAAAATATGACTGAACTTTGCTGTCATTGCGGAATCAGATTCACTGTGCGTATCTACACTTTCTTGCGAAGGAACTCTATGAATTGATCCCACATTATCCTCATTAAGATCCTTTTCTATTTCCTTATTCTCAGTGCTAACAGCACCCTTCTTATCCATACCAACGTCATTATCAGCTTCTTTGATGTGTGACTCAATATGCAAAATTGCACTCTCCACAACAGAATTTACAATCTGTTGAGCAATATTAAAGCCTGACAACTCTTGGTCTTTCTCTCCTTTATCTTTCTCCTTCTCCCCAGTATCCCCCATGTCCTCCTTTTCTTCTTCTTGGTCCTTATTGCTTGAATTGCTGTTGTTTAAAGACTTATTTAATTGATTTTCCATCTGCACTTCATTGTCGAACGCCTGGTTTTCCATTCGCATAAAAATAACGTTCAGCATTTGTGTTAAGGTCGCACGCGCTGTCGTCTGATTGATAAGATTCTTGCTGGCCAGAAAAATGTTGTAACATGTTCTAACTGCAGTGAGGACAGTGCCCTCATGGACTTCCACATGCTGGCTGGTTACTACAGTGAGCAGTGCTTTGATAATTTGTAGCTGAACACCTGCCAAAATTAGTTCAATTAGGAATCACAGGTGAAGGAAGAAAAATCAATATTTGATCAATAAATTTGTATCTACTGTTGTGGTCTACAATCAATGTACTAACCTTCATCTGTTTGTGGCCCAGAAAAACAAGCACAGACAGTTTCAACAATCCTATCAATGAGGAATTTGCCAGGTGTTGTTGAATCTGGAACATTTGCTGTCAGATGCCCATATGCAATCAGCTTCTGAAGACAATCAAGTGCAGTGACCACAATTCTTGTTGATCTGCTCTGACATGCCAGCTCAAATGGTAGGAAGTATTTTTCTGTGGTAAGGACATTTGCATCTCCACTTTTTGGTATTGGCAGTGCATGTGACACTGATATTTCATCATCTTTGCCATTTTCCAACTCTTTCTTTATTTCCTCTGCAAGATATAAAAATCACACAATCATTATAAACCACTCCTGATCAGGTATATATTTAAACTAGGGTATGAATTGTTTCATGTCACTTACCAAGTGCTGTCTCACATGCCTTCTTCAACTGTGAATGGTTTGATCTGCGGATCTCCTTATCATTAAGGATTTTCTCTAAGGCCCTTATAATAAACATCTCTTTCGTTTTTGTGTTCGCGTGCATCGTACAACAAGAGCAACAAATTGGTGTGGTTCAGAGGCCCTTCATATGTTGTAGAAAGACCATTCTTAATCCGTGGACGTGACGTGTTTGCACTGCGGTCCGCTTATCTTGATCACATTTAGTTTGCGCAGAGTGTAACTGAGCGAGTGCAAATAGCCTGCGCACCAGCGTAAGGTATAATTAAAGTTTACTTCATGTTTATTATTTACACGAAATAGTTTCGATAAATCGAAGATTTTCCTCGCTTTTCGCCTGGTTGACAGGTTGACACATGAACAACACAATCAAGCGCTGCCCAGCCAGGATATCAACACCTGCGCGCAACTCCTATCGGAACTGCACTATGTTCGTTCGTTCATCAATGTACTCCATGTACACGATGAACACCAAGAACACCACAAACAACTACGTGCCAAGCAAAGAAATAGCTAAAGGTGTTAATGATAAAAAGAGGAAGAATAATTTTGATTGACATCGTGGACAGTCGGAAAACGCGTTGCCTACCGAAATAACCCGACTGGAGATATTCAAATAATTTGACATTCATGTAACGATTTTATAAATTAATATGTAGTTGATGGGTAGAGTAGATTTTTAATAAACATTGCGGAATTGTTGTGCATCTATCATTACATTGGAGAATTTTTCAACTGGTTTAGACACAATCATCTATGCCAAAAAATCAGTTAAAACTGAAAACACAGTGACTTTTTGAAAGTGCTGTTCTTGTGTTTCCAATCAAAGTTTGCTCTGCGGAATCATGTTTTACGGTGACCGGGTGGACTGATGTCTAGAAGGAATGGAAAGTACTATTACAAAGCTTTTAATACATGGTGATGAAGTTGAATATCATTTGTTTGAGGTAAATAAAACAACAATAGACTACGTCCAAACGTAAGTGATTAAAACGTTCATTATTTTAATTTTTCCAGCTAGCTTTTTATTGTGCTTCCACGGGCCGGCACGTTTGGTTTTTTTCACCACAAGCTTTTAACAATTTGCCAAAAGGTTTGGATGTTCCTGAGGCAGCAGTATTGAAACTCATCAGATTTTTGTAAGATAGATACATTAGTAGCATTGTTTATAATTGTACAATTAAGTTAATATGGTGTGCAGAATGTTTGACTGATTACACTTATTAGTTATTTTCAGGATTTCTTTGAGCTCTTAAAGCACCTAACAGTATCTCATTCCTGGATGCAAACGCCAGGTACTATTATAATTCATAGTTTTAATAATTACATAAAATGTGATTATAATATTGCAGCTTATTTAATATGCCAGTTGATTGACACTGTTAATTTTTGTTCAAGAAAATCCAGTTTACATTGTTACTTAATGTTAGGCTGTATGAATATTGAGAATAAGAGAATCATGCAAAGAATTATAGATTTATACATAGATAAAGTCATTGAGACTGATGAAATTTATGAGATGCAGGGAGTTTTTGATTTTGATTAATTTTCTAGGTTCATATCTTTAAACTTTAATGCTTCGCTTTAAAAATCGAATTTTTAAAATCTGGTAAACAGAAATGTTTTGAGGTTACCTTCTTCGATTTTTCTCGTGAACATTATTTTCATCTGTTTATTTATCTGTTAAAATTGGAAACTGTAGAAAGTCTTGTTATGCAGAGTGTTTGAATAAGGTAATATAAATTCTAATATAAACATTAAAATAAGGAATTTGTTTTAAAGCATATACAAGGACTAAAATGGAATTTGTACATCCCAAATGCCTACAAATTCAAAATGGCATTTTCTCCCATGAATCATACAACAAACAGAAATGTGATCCTCAGTTACCTGAGATTACATGCTCTGACCAACATATCACAGAATTTATAACATGGAAAGAAACCCACATCCGAAGAGATTTGCAAAGAGTGATTTTAAATGCATTTCCTCAGTATTCTACAGAAGAAGTTCAAAATGCCATCTACAACATTCCCATGCACATAAATTCTCAGTTTGCAATACTGAGAGCTGTTACTTTTGGTTGTCACTTCCCAGCCTATAACTTAAATGCTATGTCAGAGGATGATGCTGATGATTATTCCAGTAATTATGATGATTATAATCTTTCTGACAATCATGATCCTGATGAATCAAGTTATGAGTTAGACACTGATCCAAGTGATTCTATGAAGCCTGAAATGGAAGACCATGGAATAGAGTTAGATGAAGCTACACCAGGACCTTCTGGTCTTCAAGTAGCTGTTGACATCAGGATGACTGATGATGACATACATATAAGGCAGAATTATGAGGATCTTGAAATTCCTGCAATAAACAATTATCCTTATGGAAGGTATTACATTTCTATATAATTGGTAGTAGATATTCTATTTACTCGCGCAATCAATCTGCCCCGTCGGGCGCATGGCGAGTATTGTCACTATTATTTGGAAAATCTCTGTTCAGATTCAACACCAATCAAATATAACATTTAAATTGATTGTCAGTGTAAAACAATAGTTAAATCTGACAAATGTGTAATTTTTTCCAGGGTTATTCTGCAACATCCCCAAACAATGCCAGAACCATTGGATTTATTGAATAGGTGCATAACAGATTAGAGGTAGAAAAAAAAGTGAAGGAAAATTAATTTAATCTTTTAATTTCAGGAATACAAATAACAAGCGAAAGATGCCAGAGGCCGTTGCTGGACCATCATCAAAAGTTCCTTGCATTGACGCAAATAGGTCTGTAAATATTTATTCTGCTCTGATAGAATACAGAGTATCATATATGTAACGTATAGTACTTCCAGAATTATAATCATCGATCCACCAAATCCCAATCAAGTGCGAAAGCTCGTAAATACCCTTGCGGAAATGTTCCCCGATTGCCAAATAGAACACTTAAACATGCTATGCAAAGATAAAGAATATAGTAATACTAATTTGGATTCCGTCATGGATATTTTGCTATCCCAAGATTATCCAAGAAAAGTAGAGGAAGAAGCGATAGATTTTGATACGCAACTAGAGATTATGCTGAATGTACTCCCCGACGCAGATCCTGAGTACTTATCCACAGAACTTGGGAAAATGGAAAACAATGAGCAACTGAAACAATTTATTAGTACGGCAATTGAAAAAAATGAATATCCAAGGTTTGCAGATGTTAATAAGAAAAAACAGGCACTAGCACAAGTTAGGCAGTATACAACTGATTTTAACGCCGAGGAGTTCCTGAAGCTAATTCCTGATCCGGAGACTTATTTTGATAGAAAAACGTTTCGCGCCGGAGTCATTGATCCTCAAAAAAAGATTCATGTGAATTATTTCTTCAGGAATTACTTTAACAGGTTAAGCGTGCGGCAGTTGGAAAGTGTTTTAGGAAAGCATAAAACTTTTTTTGATGTGCTGGATGCATTGCAAAAGTGTATGGAGAAGAATATTGGTACCATCGCTAGCAAGCGCAGGGAAATTCAATTTACATGTGATGATATCCCCCTTTTACAGTTGGTGAGTTTAACTAATTTCATTCTGGCAGCATGTTGAAACATTTATTTTGCTTTAGTTTACATTTATACAGCACAAAGATCTCATCTTAGAAACTCAAAATACATTAAAGGAAAGAGCATTGCAGAGGAAGAAGGAGGCCATTTCAAAAAAGGAAGTTAACACATGTGCCTGTTGCTTTGATGAAGAGGTGATGCCGGAAGATACGTTTATATGTGTAAATGGATGCGTTGCTTGTAAAGATTGTATAAAAAGAAGCACCGAAATTATCTTTGCGGAGAACAGCGCCAAATTCCCATGCCTCGTAGGCTGTGGTAATGAATACTCATTGGAAATACTTCAGGCATGTGTGTCACCCAAAGTATTTTGTAAAATTGCTAAGCGAAAGCAATTGGAGGAAGTGAAGGCAGCTGGTCTGGAAGATTTAGAAATCTGCCCCTTTTGTGATTTTGCTGCGATTCCTGCAGTGGACGATAAAATATTTAAATGTTTCAATCCAGAATGTATGAAGGAGACTTGCAGATTATGCAAAGAGCCTTCACACATTCCGCTACGCTGTGATGAAGTCGAAAAGGACGCAGATGTGAAACAAAGAGTCTTCGTGGAAAACCAAATGACTGAGGCACTTATGCGCAAGTGCCCGAAATGTGATCTTAAGTTTATAAAGTCGGATGGTTGTAATAAGATAACTTGTCAATGTGGTGCAACTATGTGTTATATTTGTAACAAACCTGGCGTGGATTATTCACATTTTAATGGCCAAGGTGGCCAAGAGTACCATAAGTGTCCACTTTATTCAAATACTGAATTGCTTCATGAACAGGCCGCAATTAATGGTGGCTTGCAAGCGAAGAAAAGATTGGGCGTCCAGTCATTGAAGGTCGATCCCTTGGCAGATGCAAATCAGAGGATCGATCACGCTAAGAAGACCTACCAGAAGATGCCAGGTCAACCAGAATAGCGCGTCATTCTTTCAATATTGTCAAAACATGAACTTTTTTTCGAAATTATATTTTATAGTTACCTTGTGTTTCATATGAATATTAGAAGTGTACGATTGTTTCTGTAATTTGTCAAAAGCCATTTATTTGTTATTACATTAATTATACACAGAGCACATTAAAGTACAAATATATTTTTTGATGATGGGCGAATCATCGCAATACGTTCGGCAACTGATCAAGAGGTCAAAGTACATTGATAAATTATTCAAGCTTGACGATGCCGGAAGTTGTGTGGAATTCAAGAATGTGCAACCTTTGAAAAGTTATCCTTCCGGTAGCACATATCAAGGCGAATGGGTGGATGGCCATTGGGATGGCCAGGGAATATATACTTTCCCACACGGTGTAATATACTCGGGCGGTTTTGCGCGCTCGCAATTTCACGGCGAAGGTGTATTCAAATATCCGGATGGCGAATTAATGATAACACATTGGGCCAATGGTGAGCTTATAAAATGGGAGTATTTTTTCCATGATGGTTTGTCGTATAGCGATCCTTGGGAGTATTGTCAGTTCCCTGAAAGAACTTTCAATTCGACTAGACTCGAAGGACACTTAAAAGCTCCGGGCATGGAAAGGCCTACTAATAGACGCCCGACGAGGAATGTACCTGATGGTTTCTATGATGTCGAAGATGGATTTTACAATCCCAAGCATTCTTGCATTAATGATGCAAAGGATTATAGTGTACTGAGGTACATAATATAATCATATCATTCTTTTCAGCAATCAAGGGTGATTTATTTTAACAGAATTCCGACGCCTGATGAGACAAAGTGGATTTTGAAACATTGCCGAACGTCAAAGCAAGGACTAGTTGGGTATAGGCCAGATTTGTATGAATTCTGGTCGTCAGGTAAATCATATCTTAATTCATATAATAATGGTGTATTTCTTACTAGATTTATTTAGGAACTCGAGAATCAGTCAAAAATATTCTTACTAAACTTAAGAAGAATGTTTGGGATAGCAACGGAGATCAATTCACTGAATAAAGATAATTTTAAATAAATTGATCTACTTTTAATTTCAATGTAGTATGTAACCATCCTTGCCGTCTGAGCGTCTGTCAACCACATCACAATCCAAATAAACAAACCTAGCAAGATGCATAAAGCACGTAAAATGTAAAATAAATACAATTCCAATCAATTAAAACAACCTACGAAGGTAAATTACATTCATCATGAATCTTGGAGGAGCAATACACATCAACAAACCGGGGCTTCTGTTTGTTTGTGGCGCACTTGCTCTTTTTCTATTTTATTTCTTCTCTGGCAGTACAGATACTTCCATAGCAGTCAAAAAAGAGCTGAATGATAACATTGACTTAGCTAAATTACTTGTAATTGCAATCAAAGCAGCCCAGAATGGAGGAACTGAAATTCTTAAAACTAAAGACAGCTTACAGATTGAATCCAAGGGCAAAACAAAGGAAGGTGTAAATGATCCTGTTACAACTGCAGATTACAACTCTCATTGTGCAATGGAAGCTACACTTAAACATACTTTTCCACATCTGCCAATCATTTCAGAAGAGAATCAAGTATTTTGCAACAACAGTATTATATATGACTACACAAAACCTTCAAAAGTAAAGATGGATTTGATGAGTAATGAAAGTAAATTTGTTAAAATTAGTGATATTGCTATATGGATTGATCCTCTAGATGCAACTAAAGAATTCACAGGTAGTTCACCATGGCAATAAATTTTTATAAACTTAGTATTAATTCAAAATTTTAGAGAAATTGTACAAATATGTCACAACAATGGTTTGTGTTGCTGTAAAAGGAGAACCAGTCATTGGAATCATTCACAAACCATTTGAAAATAAGACTTTTTGGGCTTGGGCAGGTAGGGGTGAAGGAAACATAGATTCCCAAGTACCTGAGGATAGAAAGCCAAAGATTGTTGTATCCATATCACACAGAGGGACAATCGAAGAAGTTTTGAAGAGAAATTTTGGAGTGGATAGTTTTGAACTTGTAACTGCAGCTGGTGCAGGTTATAAAGTACTAGAGGTTGTTTCTGGCAATGTAGATGCTTATGTGCACAACACTGTTATAAAAAAGTGGGATATTTGTGCTGGAAATGCTATTTTGAATGCTATAGATGGGAAGATGACCACCAGAGATGATAATTCAATCATGTACTTTAATGATGGGCATCCTGTGAATGCTGATGGATTGATAGCAACTGCTAGATATCATGATAAATACGTTGGGAAGATATAATATGTATATTGGTATCTTCTATTATAATTCTAGAGGTTGTGAATTTTTGGTAAAATGTGATACATCTATAATTTTATTTGTATGGTTACATACATAGATTTTGTTGTAAATACATGGAGATGGAATATTTTATATCATCATTTACAACTGGTTAAATTACTTTTAGATTATATAGACAATCATAGTTGTACATTAATGAGTACATATCTTCTAACTGATTTTTCATTGGTCTAATGAGTTTCGAGAACAACCGCTATGTTAATATCGTCAATCTTTTTTTCATCCAGATTACTGCTTGCACTGGTTAACAAATATTCAACTTCCCATTGATCACTGAAAATTGATGCATCCCCTTCATACAACTCAACTACTAAATCGTTACAGATTTCTTTCGTAAGGCATTGTTCAATTGGTGTTAATCTCACCCTAAAATGGCCCTCAATAACCGAAATAACCCCCAATCGGTCAGTAAGTTTCAATTGCTTGAAGTTATTGTTACGGCTGCCATAGTTCTTGCTCAGAATAACCCACGACTGTTGAATTGGAGCAAAATTAACGTGAAGGTAATCGGGGCGGGGGAAAAAGCGTCTGAAGAGTTTAGAAGAGTAAATGTTGCAGTGACGCCAATGAGCAAAGTAAAATGGTGCTTTATCAAGTTTATCCAGAATATCTTCAACACTTGCAGATCTTTTCGTGAAGACGTTGCTTTCCACATTGCAGGGAATGTATTGAGTGTAATCAAGATCCTTCCTCAAATTCTTTAGGAAACTTTTCTTGAATTTACCCTTTGTTTCGGAGATTATTATTGGCGCATCAATATCGTAGTAAGATTTAATTTCATCCGACATGTTCGAAATACTTTCATCATAATTCAATTTTATAACTGAATTAATACCGTCACAGTAGTTACAATCACTTGATTGGTATTCTACTTTGTGTGTTTCTGAAGAATCATCGCTGAAAATATTAAGAGCGAACGGATTTGTCTTAATCAAACAAGTTTTCCGTTTGAGCGCACGCCAATCGTATAAAGGAAGTGCTTTAATCAATGCAATTCTTCCAATTGCAGAAGCATGATTTTTAATTAACTCTGGCTGCATATAACATATCGAAATAGTTGTTACCGCAGAAATTAATAGCAGAAACTTCCAACTGAAGAATTTTTTCGTTTGATATCGGAGATATTCCTTTTTATCGATTCCTTTCTTAAAATCTTCTTGAAGAGTGTGGAGTGCGTTTTTATAAATTAAATTGAAGTCAATCTCAGATTTTTGGCAATGAGTGATGAGCTCTTGAATTTCTTGATGAAGAACATCCATGTTTAAAACGTTTAGTTGCGCTTTTGTTAATTTTCACAGATTAAAATGTTGAAAATTATTGCCACGTTAGTAGCAACAGATTCTAGTTGTATAAGAGGTAAGGACTGGAGCAAAGTCTGGATTACAGCGACTTTGAAGGGGCGTGAAGAATTGGAGGAAATTATTGATTTTAGATTAGAGCAAGCGAACAATGGCGTATGTTAGTGCAAGATGAGTTGTTGAATAAATCGTACATAATCTTAAAACAAAAGGTTGCGGTATTTTAGAAGTTTCTAATTTCTTTCATAAATTTTATGTTGACAGCATTCATATTCTTTAAAAATTCTAAAATCGGTTATTGTCATTCATCCTCTCGCCTAATACTGATTCATGTGATGCGAAATGTACGCGTCATATGTGCTCCATGTGCGCAAGTAACCTTAATCGAACTCCTTATGGGGCCGCATAAATATTTCATAATTAAATCTATGTATTAGACAAGCCAAATGAAGAGCTACATTTAGGGCAAAACATATCTTACACCGTAATGCATGGGATAATCATGAAAGCATTTAGTCGAAAGTACCTGTTATTGACAAACGTTGTGATTTCGACTAGCCTTTCTGCCCTGGGAGACATCATAGAACAACGCTATGAAATCTACATTAAGTATACTTCTAAATGGGACTCAATTCGAACTAGAAATATGGCAGCCACTGGTGTATCGGCGGGTTTAATAACTCACTGGTGGTACAATTTATTGGATCGAAGAATGCCTGGGTCTACCATTCAGATTGTAACTAAGAAAGTTCTCCTGGACCAATTTATATGTTCACCAATAACAATTACTACCTTCTTTGTGACCCTTGCTCTACTTGAACGGAGTGACTTTGAAACTGTGATGCTAGAAATTAAGCAAAAAGCATGGAGATTATATGCTGCAGAATGGATTATTTGGCCACCTGCTCAGTTTATCAATTTTTATGTACTGCCACATCGGTTTAGAGTTCTGTATGATAGTACAGTATCACTATTTTATGATGTTTACAGTTCATATGTTAAGAATAAACTACCACTTGAACAAAAAAAATAATTCATAGTTGGTCTATAATGTTGCTGCAACTGTGATAAAAGTTGATTAATTTCAATTCAGGGCTATTGTTGAGTTTAAACTATTACAGTACTTATTGTGAATGTATTTTGTAGATCTTGACCTTCTATCACCATTAAAAAATAAAAATGGAACAAATCTCATATTGGTGTTGACGTTTGGTGAAATCCAATTGGACTTTGAGTGGGACCGGCCCGCCAAATTTTCTGAGTTTCACTTTATATCAGCGAATAATCTACGTAAGTAGGTTTTATATTAATCAAAGCATTTAAGGTATCACACAATTTATCAGAACATTCCATCCTTAATACCAATCGGCACAAGAATGCCTAAGAAAAATACAAAATTACGCAAAGCAGACTTAAAATCAGCGGGTATAGCGTATGGCAAAAGAACTTTGGTAATCCTGTTCACTTCGTGCGAGGCACACACAAAAATAAATGATGTGATTATAACATTCAACATAGGATAGCCTGGAATGAGCACCAGCACACCATGGGTATCAGCAGCTAGCCAAATATGGTATTGACTGATAAACAACTCCAGGGAAATGTCTCCAAACCACGCGAATAAACTTGAATAACGTGTGCGCAATACGCCTGATATGTTTCGCAAAACAATATAAGCCAAAATTGGGAGGCAAACGATGTACGAGTGAATTTCACTACAATCCAATTCATTCCTACAGAGAAACGTGAAGGTAACGTATGCTCCTAGACCGACAATACATGCAAGTGTTGCGCTCAACGCAATCCCTCTCGAAAATAAATTACTGTGATTATTATCATCAAAAAGGCTGTATCGTTGCGAAATCAACAGAACGGCGCCAAACAGCATTCCATACAGGGATGAATATCTATCCAACTTCCACCTGGACCACCATTCATGAATATCATCATCAATTGTGACAAACAACGCTTTCCAAGGACGTGTGACAAATACTTTCTCAAAGAACACTTCAGACATGAAAAGAATCGTTATCACACTAAACATTCCAATGAATTTAATCACCAGGTAAAAATAATGCGCAATGTTGCTTTCCGAATTCTGTGCAGTGATCAATGGAGGCAGTGCCAACATAGTATAACACATGAGGTACCAAAATGAAAGAAGAGGAACAAAATAATAAAACTGATATGGACGGTTCATGCACAAACACAAAGTGATTGTCATGAAGTTCAACTGAAAAAGATTTTTAAACAGACTAACTAGAGTTATGTCACCGCGTTGGAAAACGTAGACAAAGTGTTGGTACCCTAACAAGAAGAGGTATGCTGAGATTAACACTTTGATGTGCATGTTGATGAGAAGTATTTGACTTGCGCCTGTTACTTGATAGACTAGAATCACTAACTGCATCCATCCCTTCCACTCGTCGATCTGGTCCCGATGCAATACTTTAGTGAATTTGCTGTCTTCGGTGAAGAAAAGTCCGAGGGTGAAGACATAGCCAATAGGGAGCCAGAAACTGAACTCTGAGTAGTACTTGTTTTCCTTCATGAAGTAGTTGGTACGGTCGCAGATGAAGAAGTAAGCCATGATGAGTGACATAATGCTCAGGGACCGAAAGAGGGTGTACATATCACCTGGAGCTGAAATAAATGTAGTTTGCTCTGGAGAAGGCTCTGAATCGATGAGGAGTGAATATTCTCGGACTGGTTTTCCGCGCCACTTTAAAAGCAGCCGGTAGATACAAATAAGAAGATAAATTGTTATGCTAGAGACAAAAATAAGTGATAGATTGTCAGTTGAGAGTGCAAAGTTAAGAATCAACTCACCACAATCCCATGATTAAAAATGTAAGCAACTGCAGCGTTGTGTACGTTTCCGCCGAACTACAACACGACCCATCATTGAAATTCATGTAATCATTACAGTACATATTTAGCAGAATCTGAGTATTATGCTGTAATGGTTTAGCAGCTAAATGCATCCCATCAGGACTTTCCGAAACCATTCCTTGTGCAACAAGACGTGCGCTCCACCATAATTCAGCCCTCGTCGAAGAAAATACTTCAATTGCTGCTTTATTGTATAAATCAATTTGTTCATTTGTTACCATGTGAAAATCCTGGCTTAGTTTATCTGCATTCACTGGCTCCTGCAATGCCCATAAGACCCTTGCCTTCTTTGAATATAAATTCTCGATTGGAAGCATTAGCTTGGTGAGATTCAAGCTGTAGTCCTGAATTGCTGCTTGAGAAGCATTAGAGCCTTTGATAGACCACAATCCACTACCAGCAATAATAACTGAAGGAGGTGAAATGTCCTGAGACCATTTTACAAAATGATCTATCATCTCACTTGAAACATTTTGAGTATGAATGTATTCCACTTGAATTTTTAACTTGTTTTCTGTGTGCACCAAATCAGATCTCATATCTAGGGGAGTTACAGTCGCGTCTTCGTCTTGGTGTAAATGTTCTACAAAACTAGCGTATAAATCGCGAATTCTTGAATCCCCTATAAAAGTAAAGTGAGATTCTTTTCCATAGAAAGCTAAGTATCGAAAACATCTTCTTGTATCACTAAAATGTTTTTATTTTTTTGTACTGCTCCTCCAGCTTAGTACGTTAGTAATTCATGGTAAATACTTACATTTTTGAATAATGGTGTAACATACAACCATATGGTTGCCACTCTTGATCTCCTTTATATCTTCCATCAGAGAGCAACCAAGTGCATGAATTGCTTCCTGTTTAATTATATGTACAGGTAGATACATGAGAAACAGCACATATTAAAGATTTGTCAAAATTGGAATTTAATATATTACCGTAGTTCAGATGTAGTAATTCATGATAACAAGCAAAGCCGATAACGAGAAGACATGCAATTCGCTTGGCGTTTGTGGAATTAATCTGTTCGATGATTTTCTCCGCACGAGATTTCTGCATTTTTGATAGATGAGTGCATTTCTGCACGGTGATTGTTAAACTATAACTCTCTAACTTTAATTTTATGGAAACGCTTGGAAACAAATGAAAACATAATTCTAAAGATTCGAAAGCATAAACGGATTTTATGAGGTTGTGATTACCAACTAGTCATATGTTGCTTGCTGCAGAATTGGTTGCATATAGTCGGGTGCTATTGAAATAATATTTAATTATATCAATCACAATTTTAATATTATTATATTTGACATTTAAGAAAAGTACAAAAGCATTTTACTGATTCTTAATTTGTATAAAACCTTATATATTTTTTCTTATTAAATTAATTAATTCAATAAAATGGCATCGGTACAATATTTATTTGCTTTTAATAAAACATTCGGCAATGAATTGGTCAACGTTCAAAAGCAAGTAAGTTTGTTCATTTAAATTAACTATCTAAATCTTTTTTTATTTTAGACACTTGACCAAAGTACAAAACTTTCGAATACCATGTATAATCACAATTCAAAAAATATTTCGTGGATACATTGCACGAAAAAAGTACAATAAAATTCGCAATGCAATCATTGTTGTTGAAAAATATTATCGTGGATGGAAAACTAGACAAATGCGAAAATATTATGAAGAACAGCATGTTGCGGATGTTAACCAACGACGTAAAACATATGCCGCTGTAAAAATTCAAGCTTGGTGGCGTGGAATAACTGTAATTAATATTAATTTTAGTAACCGCCTCATCGTTTTACTATATTTTCGTCAATGTGTTGCAGGAACGAAAATATCTTCAGTTTAAAAATATGCTAGCATCTCAACGAATTGAGAAACGAAAAGAAATTCAGTTACAAAACCAAGAAATGGTCGAAGGACTTCGCGACATGTTTGACCAAACCGACCATGAATTAAAGGAGGCACAGGAATTAGCTGCTCAACAGGAAGCTTTGACTATTTTATTTAAATGCCATCATATGCTACGCACACATAAAAGAGAAGGAATTTATTCTTGTCATGGAAGCAACAAATTATCATTGATTGAACAATTGATGTCCAAATTGCCGTGCACAGAATATATGAATACGTTGCATAATGTATACAAAATGTTGGTCAAGAAAAATCGGAGAGTTGAACAACTCACTAAAAAAACAAATGCGCAGAGAAAACAGGAAGAGAAAATAGCTAGGGCTTCAATGCTTCGACCACGATCTGCGGTTCAATTTGAAGAAGTTGTAACCCATAAAAAACCGTTTGTTATTTAGTTTATTAGAAGATAGTCTTTGATTTTAATTAATGCAATGTTTTTAGTTTTACATTGTTTTCCAAGATTGTTAAGGAACCTTATATGCCAAGCATTTTTGCGAATAATGTAGAACAAAAGAAGTTGAAAGATCCGAACAATATCCAGAAAGAAAAGAACTTTCGGTTATCACCTAAAATGGATTTGAGAGATCGTAATGAGCCTTATTATGTAGATTTTTGGGAGTCAGAGGCTTTCAAAAAAAGCAAGAATGGAAATATATTTTGTTAACTTGAATTTGGGCTATTTTTACACGCATTAAATATTTTAATTTTACGTCATTGTAGTTGCCTATAGCGCCACACTAATTAAAATTTTTTGTTTATATCAATTTTAATTTAATTTATCTTATGCGCAATTAAATAATTGAATCTGGTACCCACTGTTTTCTATACTCTAATTAAATAATTTTTTATTGTGTTTAAATTTGCTTAATTTATTGGCAGTGATATTGCATTGTTCAAGACGAGACCAGATAAATACACACTAAATATAAATCTGTTCTGGTTGTTTTTAAACAACATCAGTGTGATTATAGCCAGTATAAAAACATCCACCTTTCTACCATATCCACAGTCAATAGCATGTAAAAATGGGTTTTATTAAAGCAGTCCTCGTTTGCCAAATCATCCTTGCTTTGGGCATGGCAACCACAGCTGATACCCGTAAGCGAATCATCTCTTAAATATTAATACCTATCAACTCAATGTCAACTAATAATGTATGCATTATCAGATGCCTTGGGAACCATCGTTGGATACATCGATAGAATTGTCCATATTGGGATGCACAACTTTTTTATCCTGCCATTGAGAATTATTTTTACCTTGATTGCTTCAATTGCTCGCTTTGCCATAAGAGTTACCAGGACGGTTCTATTATGCGGCGAAATAGTTTTCAAGCAGAGAAGCCATTCTCATCTACCTACCTACGCAGAATCCTCGGCTCTTTCCAAAGTGAATCTTCTTGGACCTGGTGGACTGCTCTCATCTGCCGCCCACTACGCCGCCTAGTTCCTCAACAGCGTATTTGCATACGCTGTCAGATTGACAGCTTCGTCCTCTTTGCCCTTTGACCTTTGGGGTTATTTAACTTCTTTTTATTTGCATTTTCTGGACAATTGATTAATAAATGAGTGCATGAACTTAATTTATTACTTTATATTTGCTAATTATTATCTCAAATCATTATTTTTAGCCACTCAAACAAGTAAATTACGCTCAAAATCTATGAAATAGAAACATTTAGGTTAGAATAGTTTACAGGAATAGTATTTACCCTGGAAATAAAAATAATATTTGTATTCCTAGGCATTTGTACATTTAATGAAACTTTTCACACCAAACCTTTACTATATTTTAATTGAACTTCATTCATAACACTACTTTAATTAAAACAAGCAGACAAAACATGTTTCAATTATGAAAACAAAAGTAACTCTTTCAAGCTACTAATAAATAGAAGAATAGAAGAACTAGCATATCAGATTTGTTTACAAAAAATTACCATAATAAAATTCTCACTCATGTCTTATGTCTCATGACAAGCTACATAATGCAATCTCTCTTGGATAATAATTAATATAATTAAACGTGAAAATTAATTACTACATTAATACAGTACAATAATTATAACAATTACTTCATTTATTACTCCGTATCATGATCATTATTATCATTGCAATCCGAAATTAACTGCTTTTCGTGATTAAATTGTCAGCTTCTTATTTTCTCAATCAGTCGAACTCGAAACACGCTTCGTGCAACATCCACTCCAAACGAGCAATAAAATTTAACAAAATGAACAAGTACATTGTTATTTTGGCATTGTTTATTATGATGGGCCTTGGGAAACCTTCAAGTAAATAATTAAGGCTACAGTCAAGCACTTTTGATATGAATATAATCTAATTTTTGTTTCAGATGTACGTTTTAGTACACTGGTACCATCATTATTATATCCTTTGGTTGATATTATGAAAATAGTTACAATGTTATTCCATGGTTTGATTAATTTCATCCTCGGTTATACCTATTTGCCTAGAGGAATAGAATAGGATCCTATTCTCCATGTACATTATCGCTCCAAAAGCAGATGGAGCTGTTAATCACGGATTCAATTAAAAGCAAATTATTTATGTTCTGGATCAATTTTAAAAATGATGACTCATTTCAATAAAACACTATAAAATGTATTTTAAAACCATATGAAGAGAAAAACGAAATTAAAGTTGGGAAAATTTAGTTAACTTTAATTTAAGACCAATTTATTTTAAATTATGCAAATTATTAATCGGCAGGCTAACTTCTGTAACATACTTTAAGTGCATGAAAGAAAATCCGAGAAAATCCATTTGCCGATAGATCATACAAGTTTGTCAGCTGAGCTAAATCTTGCCAAATCACGCCAGCTCACTGCAGTTAAGCTCTAAGGGCGGCAGTGAATTGATTAAATTATTGCTTTAACAATGTTCCCACTATTCATGTCTTCTACCATATTTAGCGAAGACAAAATATTCCATCATTAAAATTACTATAATCTTCTAGAATTACTTCTGCTACAAGAATCTTCTTTATTATTTAGATATA
>JAODGC010000010.1:2064399-2120692 GCA_027574925.1 Ecitoglossa quadriceps
CTCTTTTATACAAATATAAGTATATCAGATTAGTTTTGACTAATAGAATGATAGATTAGATATAATTAAAAGCTCGAGGGCATGAGCGTGGTAGCCTAACTCGTGCGGTCGCTGTGTACGACGCAGAGCATCCTGGGTTCGATCCCCATTGTGTTCAAAGATTACCGCTTGGTTCGGCAGTCGAACAAACAACTTTGATTGTCGATTTCTTCTTCCATGGGTGAAGGCTTGCAACCTAACCGTGGGTTACCTTCGTGCGCACAGAGTTGCCTCGAATTATATCGGAGCAAGAGGTGGTTTTGTTGAAATTTATCCAAACAGTTCCATTTTATCAATTTTTGCTGTGCTCTTAATACATTTAAATACATTACAAGATTATCATGTTTATAAAAATACCAAATAACGTCATGATTACCATATTTTCCGTGAGGCCTTTCTTTGTTTTAATTTAAATTTGCAATGCACAGACCAAGAAGATCATGGGAATATTAAACATGTTAATACTGCATGAAGGAGCCAAATGAATAACAAACAACATAATGTCAGATGAATGCAAAGTAGTCTGTCTTCTACTTTCAATTCCTTCTTATTAAATTACGAATAAAAGAGCAAGCTAAAAACAATACCAACTTTGTTTTTGCGTTGCTTGAATGAGCTTATTTAGCATTTTTTATTCACAACATATTCAGCATGTTTCTTTTTAATTTTGTACAAATTATCTCATTAATAATATATTCTACGGTATATCCAGTTAATTAATCAATGAATTAATAATTAACTACGCTAAAAGCTTTCCGCAAGCTCGCCAACTTTGTAACCACACACTCAGCACGTGTAATTTCATGTGCGAGCGCCAAAATTCACAAGCAATAACCACAAATTTGTGGATTTTGTTAAGATAATTGAATTCTAGAATATAACATGTTGATGGATCATATGTAGAATATTGTTAACGGCAAAATATGACAAATCTGAGTAAAAATTTGTGGGGATGATGCAGTCAAGTGGTTATTATTTGACAGTGATGATGTGTTATTTGCATTGCAGAGTGAATTGCCACAAGTTATACAAGTTTGAATCGATAGATTCTGCATCTACTTTGGACTTGCTTAAAGAAAATATTCTGGAAGGTTGGGTTGGGTTAGGTTAGGTTAGGTTAGATTATCTTGCCACAAGTTACACAAGTTTGAATCAATAAATTCTGCATGTATTTTGTACATGCTTGAAGAGAATATTCTGGAAGGTTGGGTTGGGTTAGGTTAGGTTAGATTATCTTGCCACAAGTTACACAAGTTTGAATCGATAAATTCTGCATCTATTTTGTACTTGCTTGAAGAGAATATTCTGGAAGGTTGGGTTGGGTTAGGTTAGGTTAGGTTAGATTATCTTGCCACAAGTTGCACAAGTTTGAATCAATAAATTCTGCATGTATTTTGTACTTGCATGACGAGAATATTTTGGAAGATTGGGTTAGATTAAGTTAGGTTAGGTTATCTTGCCACAAGTTATACACGTTTGAGTCGATAAATTCTGCATGTATTTTGTACTTGCTTGAAGAGAATATTCTGAAAGGTTGTGGATTACCATTTATCCTGGTATTTCAAGAAGGATTTTTTACTTCAGATAATTTTACGTAACGTTTTTAAATAATTATTTGATTGTAATATTAAGATTTTAAATATAAAGCTTAAGCAAGATAAATATGTTTATAATATGTTTTAAAGAAAGTATCAAGGGAGTTTGCAATGCAAGAAAGATTTTGTTGTTGATTCACTGGAAAAATGATTTCATGTGAAGTGAAATTAAAAATTGATTTTTAGCATCTAAATAGAGATATTTAATAAAAAATATTTATTTTCTAATAAATACAATTAAGCTCTATTGTTTAATATAAATTCTGTACAATGAAATTTGAACGAAAATGTTGGCAAAGTTGTCTACAATCAAGTGAAATATTTTCGGAATGTCATTTTTTCATCTTTCATTTACATAAAAATCGAAATAAAACTGGCATTTACCATGCGACTATAATCATAAAAATCACATTTCCTCCCTTTTTTATATTCTTCTACGTTTTGCCTCCTTCTTACACTATTTCTCTAGTTACGCATGTTTATGTACTCTATGCACAATGTCCAAACCTTAATAAACTTTTAATTGAGAGTTTTATGCATTTCTCATCTCTTCCTCGAGTACCAACTGTATTAAAGACATTGTATGCTTAAAGAAATACATTTCCCAAACTATGAAACTGCTGAAATTTTTACTATCTTTCAGCGTACTTTCATCCGATTAAATGGGAATTGATAAGATTCCAGAAGAACCAAATAGGTTTCATCAGATTTCATTAGCTATCCAAATCTGATGAGATTAACTGGATCAAATTGATTAAAAAACATGCTTTATTGAGCACTAGTGATTGGATTGCAAAGGAAATGCGAAAGAAAATAATTAGATGTATCACATTAACAGAGTACTTTACAGAACAGCTATCTTGAATCTGAGTGTAGATTGAAAACAGATGCAGGAAAGTTGTTCAAGAATGACACCTAGATTGAACATGTTTTAAGGAAACTTTAGATGATACTGGTTTTTATGGAAGAATTGAGCAAATATATTTTGAGGTTGGTTCGAAGTTCCTTGGTTTGACTCGAGCGCTCTAACCTAAAAGTGTGAAGTAACGTGATTAACTTTCGCGAAGATTTTAATGCTGCTAAAATCTTGATGATAATTAAATATAAAAATGTTTTCGTTTATGGATGTTTCTGCACTACTAAGAAGCTTAAATATTCCAAAGTTATACAACTTTCTTAATTTTTTAATGGCTGATAATCTGATAATGACTTGAAGCTTTAAAAGTCTTTTAGTAAATTCATACATTTTTTTTTCTTTTTTGATTTCTTCTTTAGGCGAATAAATAAAAGAAGATACTTGATGTGACTTGTCGCGACTTGATGTAAGAATTAATTAGAGACTTTTGATGTTGCTTTAACCAAGGCTTTGATAGATTGTCATCCCTTCTTCGTACACCTCTGAGTGTGCATTGCAACACGTCGATGTCAAGACGCTTGGCGCAAATTAAAGAAATTAGCAATTTGCTGGGTTGAAACATCAAACGAGCAACTTCCCTCTGAGGAAGAGACACAAACTTTTCCATCTCGCGCACATAATTACGCACATTTGCAGGGCGCTTAATGTTGCAGTGTAAAAGTGTTACAAAGGTGGCAGTTTCCAAAAGCTTGTTGTAATGGTGACAGTGGTGACAGATCTTTGTAAAGGCAAATGCAGTGCTTGTAATTAAGCTAGTTGGAACATCGTTGTAATAGTTCAAGACATATATAATTACACTGAAGCTGAAGTAAGTCTAAGTTTGACGTCGTTTTCAAAGTGCAAGCAAATAGTTTGATCATGATGGTAATCCATAAATGTTTGTCATATGACCGCACATCAAAGTTAAATACGATTAGGGTAATTATTTATTAACCAAATATGAAGTTTACTTCATATGCCAATATTAACAGCGCAACAAACTGAAATAAAACACAATAAAAATGTCGTTACAGAATGGCAGTAACGAAGAACATCAGCCTCATTGTGCTGCTAGTGGTGGTGGTGTTGTTCGTCGCAAGTTGTGCTGGAATGCCACGAGCTTCTGCGGAACATCAGCGGCGGCAATTACGCCCCACTCGTGGTTTTAAAGAGATGGAATTGTCAGCGGCGAGGAATTTTGGAAAACGGGCTGTTCCTATCAATATAGTCAACAGGTAATCATATTTAAACAGATTTTTATGACTAGAAATTTAATTCTAACCTATTGGACTGTCCTTGAAATTTTACAGAATTTTAATGGAGTGGCTAGCACATGAAACCAGAATGAAAAATCTCCGAGAAGACCACGGCAATCTTAATATGCCCTTGTCCCTTGAGAGTGTACGAAATGCGCTGCGGATTGCAGAACTACAAGACGAGAATTCACCTGGAGATGGCGTTGTGCTAGTGGAATGAGCGTTTCACCACCCCAAGTCTCTCAATGTTCGAATGATCCATTATACTAATAGCTTGCCGTTGCTATTTTAATTTATTTTACTTGCTGCTCTTCCCGTAAACCAATTTTGGTTTAAAAAGTATCACTTTATTGTAGTGAGCGTTTGGCGAGTGACTGTTATCACTAATCTGTTGTTTCCTCCCATTAATTTCTCTTTTTATTTAAAAAGAAAATGCGTAAGAAAAGACGTAATATTTTATATTGAGCATCCTACTCCTACTTTAGTAAGAATTGTAATACGACCGACTGGAAACAAATATGCGAAGGACAAATGTGAGCCGAAAATTGCATCGTAATGTTGTATACAATTATTTTGACATCAGTAGTCCACACTATACACATAATATTGACAAAATGTGGTTTAATAAATGTTGTACCTTCAAGACACTATATGTACGAAGAATACAACTATATTGTTAGTTATAAAGAGTTATATGATGTTAAATGATGTATGAACATTTTAATTTATTGAATGTTGTGAAGTTTTGTAGTTAGGGAGATATTTCAACACTTCAGGCATTTACTAAAGATGTAGATATCTATTTAATATTAAAATATATTGTGGCTGATGAACACTACGATTATGAATATTTCAAGCAACTAAGTGATGAATGTCACAACATGTAGTAAAAAAATAAACTATATTGAAGCATACCAGAAAATAATATGGATTTATTCAAGGCTATTGAAAATGTATTAAATAAACTAAAAATTGGCTTACAATTTTTGAAAATATTGTTGTTACAAAACCTACTGTAATAGGAGTTGCCTACATTCATTTGATTTAGAACCAGCTGCATCCTGCAGAATAAAGCGGCGCCATAAGAATGTGTACCTAAAACTAAACAAAACACCAGAGTGTTTGAATCGTTTTAATCATACAAAGTGATTAATAAAGTGCAAAATATTACCGGTTATCAATACAAGAAACTAAACTAATCAAATACCATGAAAACTGAAGTGGAATTAAATAACTTTTACATTTTTGATACAGGTTATGGCACTACAGAGGGAGAAGTAAGTAAGAACTTAAAACAATTACAAGTTAACGTTTAGAAATAACAATTAGTATACGTTAATATACCAATGTTATTATTTAGGAACATAAGAAGTTGCTTTATTACTATCCTATAACAGATCACTTAGACATTCAGATGAAAAATCTAGGATTATCTGAGGCAATGATACAGTTTACAATGTCATTCAAACCAGATGGTCTGATTGAAGCAATAGGAACAAACAAACGCCGTCAGATTTATTATCAAGCTGAGGATAAATATTGGATGGTTATGGTATGAATAATTGCACACTTTTAACTCTTTCTGTAAATAATTTGTTTACTGTAGACATTAAATGTACCAACAGTAAAGAAATCAAAAGATGGAGTGGACTCAATAGAATATTTTTCTGATGATATGCCAACAAATGTATACCAAAGTGTTTTGAAGCAGAGTTACTTAATGTACAAATTATTTAATGGAACATTTGAGGGATTATTGACTTTGAAAGATTTAGGTACATTAAAAACAAAGATGGAACAGTTTTTTAATAGGGTAAGTATTTTAATAATAATGTTTCTCCTCTTCTAATGAGTTATATATGTAGTACTTAGCAACAATTCGCCTGCAACATTCTGATCTACTAAACATCTTCAATGGAATGCAATTCCTCCCCTTAAATTGCAACACGTTCCTAGATGTGCAATGTTTTATCAACTCTTTGGAATGTGCACATCCTATCATCAAGCACACAGCATTCCTCTACAATGATCACTTGATTTGGAGTGGTATTGACCCCAGCAATATGCAAGTAATTTATCAATACTTGGTAACAACTCTTCTTCCACAACACATGTCATCAGAACTTCTTTGTGGGTCCATGCCCAGAATGGCTACATCACCATTCGCTGCCTCTGCATTGCATCACGGACGATTCATCACTGGTCTGGAAAGTTGCGAGACTGCAAGGAATGACCCAAAAAAGGTTGGGAAAGTGCCAAAGGTTTATATTTATGTGGATGGAAAAGAGGAACCAGAAGAGTATCATATATTAGTATACAGAGTACTAAGTGCTTCATTATGTCTCTTTATTAAGGCGCATGAAGAGCTAACCTTGGAACTGTTCAATGTATTGAATGAATTTATTGGCCCTAATTTAGCGGAAGTGGTATCGGAGATAGCAGAATACTGCACGAGGCAAGCACCAACACCTACAAGTGCAACAGCCTCTGAAACAACTCCAAGGTTCATTTATTTTAATAAATTGAATTTAGCGTACAAGAGCACGGTTCACCTAGATAATAAACAAACTGGAAATCTTTCGATAACCAAAGACTGTTGTAAAATTATGGCGGATTTGCATGGTTTCAAGGACGCGATGGGTTATGCAGGTGAGATTATTGTGAAAACTATGAAAGATTATTGGGTGGTTGCTAAAGTTAGTAATTTGAGAGAGTTCTATGTTGGGTTGCAACAAAAACAGGCTAATTTAATAGATATCAGTGGTAAGTTATTAACTTTGGTATTGCTTCAACGATAATATTAATTTCGGTTGTTTCCTGTGCAGATGAAGTGGAGAAATTGTGTGAAAATGAACTAAAAGGCATTTTCTTCCATTCAGTTTAATACAAATTTTATTGTAAAACGGAGATTCGTCTTAATATTACGCAGCGATTCGAGGAGCACCCACAGCTTTAAAAATAAATATCGATTGCAACCTAAATACATAATAAAATACATTAAGTACCTATAAAAAAGTATATCGCAATATAAAATCATCGATGTAATATTCATAAATTTCAATGCATAATTGGCGGTTTAATTAGCTTATTTAACGATGATTGGCACGAATGTGATCTCAGTATGGTTGTACGCGAAGAGCAGCTTGAGCTGCGAGTCCAAGCCGATATTCTCCACCCTTACCACTGCAGATTCACTGCTGCGGGCTTCTTTACGACATACGGCAACACCACAGACATTCATAAGGTGTTCTTCACTGTCAGCGCTACCGCCGCCTGTTATAGCCAGTCGTACATGGCACATTACATCAATATGGATGTGCTTTTCAACCGCATTAAATCCATGGTGAGTTTTGCTAGGAACCAACTCCATGTGATCTTCACGCTGCGGCATATCCGCACGGAAGACTGTTGCTTCTCCCAACTCTCTACCATCGCCAGCAATGACTGCAAATCGCATACCTTCGTGGACCGCACGCGGTTCAAGACCTAAACCATCAGGATGTGAGTCAGACCAAAGGTAATTGTCAGGTTCAGCGAGGGAATCAGGTTGGAAGGTAAGGCGCTTAGCATAGCCCATTCCAATACTCATCAATTTCAATGATCGGCCCTCAAAAAGCCTCCCAGTTCTGTCGCTGGGCCTCACACGGTAGTGGAAACCGGGGACCACTCGTGGGTCCACATAAGTACCCACAACAGGAATCTCATAGGCCTCTAGGCCTGACATGGTGTATTTGGTAGGGACATCACCTACATCTGCACCACGTACAGTTACCCGGCGGTGTTCTCGCGCAATGCCTGGCAAAAGGCTGCAGCGGTGACCCTTGATCAGCACATTGATCATACGTGTGACAGTGGCATGGCGACTGTGTGCCATTTTGGTCGCAACGGCAATGCCAGTAACAGTCATTGGTTTGGCGACACCTGTTTCGAAGAACTCTACCTTCCCGATGAGCTTGACGCGCACGCGCTTTTCCACGGCCTGCGGCGAATTACTGCCGCTAATCTCCACCTGCGGCTCCTGAAAGAGTGAGTGATGTTATAGATTTGAGCTTGGTTGAGGGTGCGCGCATCGTGGCGATTGCGATCGTATAACGAACCAACTTACGCAGCCGCCCCACTGGCGGCAAATGGGGACGCGTCGAAGCGGATGAGAGCCCTGTCGTGAATCCTTCAGCCGTGCGGATTCAACAACATGTGCGTGCACTGCTCGGACGTCGGCTAACAACAGCATTTTGATACTGATGACACGAACAACAAATGCGGGATTGATTTTTGATTTTCAATTGCCCGAAGCATAATGAGAACATGCGGGAGTGCTGATTGTTCTGTTCTATTTAAACAAACTTTATGAGTACAACAAACGATTTTAAATATATTTGATGGAGCATGTAACTTAGAAAAAATGTCCTTGGTAGCATTTAATACTACGTAAAATATATTTGAGACAAGTTTTGATATGTTTTAGAGCACAAGAAATTGGCTTATTTACTATGGCAGCACTTTGGGGAACCATTCTTAAATTTGTCAATCAGAACTTGTTTCAAAATGCCCTCAATTAATTATACTAAATAAGTAAAATAAAAAAGCATTACCCATGATACCTAAAATTACAAACCTCATGATTTCAATCATGTTTTTTCTGTAAACCTAATGCATTGTGATTATCACTTATATACTATGGTAATGTGGGCAACAAAAACTGACCAAGCACACTTTTCATTCACATGCTCAATGAACATTGCCAACCAGAACTCCTAAATGTTTGATTCCAATCAATTCAAATTGACTTTTATTTTCAGCAAATATTGCAGCGTCAAATTTCTAATTTCAATGAAAATCAATCCCAGTGTCTTGTCGATTTTCACAAGATAAATTAAAATTGAATGCTCTTCAGGATAACTGTCTTACCTCAACTTTGACGACTTCCAATGTTCCTTGCGCTTCACGATTTGTGTCGAAGATGGTAAACTGGTCGCCAGCGCTAATCAGCTCCAATTCAAATGCATAGCCTTCGGGGCGATTGTCGCTCCAGAAATAGTTGTCATTGTCGTTTAGATGATTTTCGTCTGCTTCGAAAGTGAAGCGACGGGCATAGCCTCGTCCAATACTCTGCAGGGAGAGAGCACGTCCTCCAAACATACATGGGTAACCATCTTTGCTTTTCACCAGTTCACCTACAGCAGGTAGGGGACGTACGCGATATTTGAAGCCTGGAATTACCCGTTTATCAATGTACACGCCGCAAACGGGAAATTGATGTGACTCCACCGATGCAATCATGTAGCGTGCGGGAAAGTCGCCGCATTTAGAAGCATCCAGAAGGATTGAGGGTGGTGTTTCGGTAGATTTCTTCTTAAGGTGTTCAGCATTAACATTTTCTTGAGTTTTATCGTCCTGAGATAGAAAGAATTAGTTTTGTTGTGTTTGCTCAATATTTTGGTAAAAAATATTAATTTGTGTAAAATGTGTAATTTATTTTCTTTGCAGCATCATTTCTTATCAATACTCGAATATTCAGGACTTACTTGGAAGGCTTCAAATGGCTCAAACTCCTTCTCAACGCAAACCTCCGGTGTGCATGAAGGTGGTGACACACATTGAGGTCGACTTAGTAATCCACTGCAGGAATTCTACAAATACGGCAAATATTCTAATCTATACACTATTGCTTTCCGAATTATGGTTTCATTGGTAAATTAACATGCCCATAAGTGATGAAAAGCTGCTAATTGATAAAAACAAATACGATTATTTCGATAATTTATCGATTGAAATATGACGCTGATTACTCATAGCAACTGCTTAGGTCTGCTTCTAGAAAGGTGCCCAAAGGTTATCAGTAACCGGCACGGAAATTCTTAGATAACATGGAAATGCTATGAAACCTATTAACTCACATCGATGCTTGGAGTACTATTAATGAAACTACCTTATTTTGAAACCAGTTGATTAATAGAACAAATTTCCCGATGTAATCCATCTGCAGATCTTGTAATTCTTGATTGAACTTCATCTTTAATGAAATATTTGTATGTTTTCAGTATGCAAAGCAATGGGGAACTAAGACAACTCGTAAAAGTTGTCTCAACTTATAAGGGAAACGCTTAAATTTCTTGAAATTCTTCCATTCTGGTGCTATTATTTACAGCATAACAGTGGAAAAATTCAACTTTTATCGACACTTTATGCTACCATTAAATTTGCGGGGACGTTTGTATGCAATGTGATAAGAAAATTTGTTTTACACTTGTTTTCTACATTCTCACCTCCATTGTTTGCCGGACGTGATTGTTGTATTGCTTTGTTTGATCAACTATGAAGACATGAAAATTTTCCAATTAATCATTGCACGTTTTGCGCATCATAAATTAAACTGAATGGAACTTGATAAAGTAAACAATATGAAATTGTTTGCTTGGTGTAGTGTGAAAATATGCAGTGATTGTCATGCGTGGAATGTGACTAGATGTACATTGATTCAATGCCAAACACCGTTGTTTGCTGTTTATTTTAATTACCTGACGTGGTAGAGCAAAAAGCTCACGCTCTGCATCGACCTCCTCAAAAAAGGACATGGTGGTCGCACGACGATTTGTTTGCCAAACTCGCTGCATTGCGTCCAGTTTAGTTTCCTCTAATTGAACCAGGGACAACATTTCGTCAATTGTTCAGTATTTGGTAACGAAATTGAATAGGTAATTAATCACCACCTGGAATACAAATTATGAAGCCTACGTTCACACAAAGTGACTAATTTATTATCATTATGTTAACAGATGTTCACTACAAGTGCCTTTTATCGGAGGTGTCGTTGAAGTGCTTAAAAGATGCATAGAAAACCCTAAACCAACCAACTTCTAGTCTAAGCATTGTAGAAATGTGTTACATACACCTAAAAGAGATCTCCAAGAGTTGTATGTTACTGAACTTATATTACCAAGTTCTACGAATTGCAGCGAAGCGTAATGTTTGCCAACAAAGGGCTTTGTATTGTATTGCCGGTTTTTAAGACTTTAGGAGGGGCCTTCAATGTGCTGCGAAGAGAAGACTGAAAAACCAGTTGACTTTGTATGTCGTGGGATGAGAAGCAGGTTAAAATTCATGCGAGCAGGCCAAAAACGCTTCCAAAGGGACTGGAGGTCCAACATTTCTGAACTTATTTTTACACGTAACTCAGAGTGAATGGGAGTGTTTAGAAAGACTAGACTACTATTACTTGATGGCAAAAGTATTGGAAAAATATATGCCTTGCGTAAGCAATCTTCTGGAACTTTTGAGCAATTATTTCAGTCGGATTTTATTTAGAACCACTCTCAATGGAATCTTAACTTTCTCACCCATTGCGCTATAAATATCGTGACCTCATAGCCAAGTAAATTCGAACGTTTAAAATTTTACAAGACATTGGGCACTAGATACAGTAGACATAGCTAAACACAGTGGAGATAAAAATGTTTGAAATACTCACCTAAAATACGTTCTGATAGTTTTCTGTCCAGAACGCTAGCGCACAAAATGCCCTCAATATCTTTTAATTATCGTAATAATTACTTTATGTAATAATTTTTCAGGTATCAGTCACCTCATTGAAGTTAACTCTTTCAATATACAAATTTACACAGAAGCACTTGGCGAATCGATTTCCGTCCGCGTCTGGCCCGCACGCTTGTCAAACGTAAAATGCTGGCGACCGCGCCGAGAGCTGAAATAAATGTGCTGAGGAACCTTAACCATTTACACTGCCACGTGTGCATACAACTTTGCTAGATATAAAACACACCAGATAGATAGAGCATGAGGGACACATGTGTACACAACTATAAATGGTACATACATTTCCAGGCTCAGTCTGGAAACGGACGTGGGGCCGACGAATCGCCATTGGCACAGAGCATCTCTACGCAGGCAAGGAGATAGATGTAGTCTACGTGGACTGAAATTGTGTTTTTCCGTCTTGAGCGGCTGATTTGGATTTCATGGTTTCCTACATAGCAACCTAGAACATTTGCGCTTCATAAGAAGCATGGTGGAAAACGGGTACATTTGATATAGTCCTGATGCTTTTTATTGTGTAGATAATATTCAATGACGTAAATTCATTCGTAGTAATATTCTTTTACTTTGGAGATTTGAAACCCATTTATGTGTAAGTTTATATCAAATGTTATTTTACATAACCAACAATTATTCCTGTATTAGTTCTGGTTCATTGCCATTGATTTCACTATGATATTTTCACAATAATTGAAAAAGCAAGTTGACTTCTAAAGGTGTCACGTTCTGGCAGCGTGTTAGAAGTACGCAGTTATAAAGATATTATGAACCAAAGGCCACAATGTATATAATTGAAAGTTTTAATTTAAAATTAACCTTGTTTCATCTCAGCAGAAGCCTTGAATGTAACGAATTTTACGTAATTTCATTTCGATTCAAGTCCGTCCTCGCGATAATATTAAAGTATGAATTAAATGTATGAATCAATTCACTTGATTGGATTATATCAGATGCATACATATTACGTCTTAAAGTAATCAACACACATGCAACAAGTGCAAATATTCTTCGACTTCGGTACATACTAACTTGGGTTACAACGATATCGGTTTCTTTTTTCTCTGGAAAAATACTAGTGCCACGATGCAGATGTATGGTACGTGTTAGACGTAACCAAATATATTAATTGGGTTGTTAATATAATAGTAGAGATACAGAAATTCGATACGAATCATCTCTGAGTTTGCTCTTGTAAGGTAAATGTTATTTTCTTAGCATGACGGAAATTTTTGTTGAGAAATTGTAACTGACGATGCCATTAGCATCATGCGTTGGTGTCATGCATCATGGTGTACATGCAAAACATGTACTACTTTATAATATCGTGCAGTACTTTAAATAATAAAAATGATCATGTTACTCATATGAAGAACATTAGACATGTGGACATTGCGTTTATAAATATCAGCTAGATATGGGATTTTTAGGTTACTTTATTAATTAATAAAAGCAAATTCTTTTCATCTTTCCAAGATTTCTTAGAGTTTCTCAGGTTTTTTCTTAGAACAGGAATAATTATCAGAAATAAACCTCTGATTGGTTTTACCACAAACTACTTAATGACATTACGTTTGCTTTGGTTTTGTATTAAATTGCTCGTTTGAAAGTACAACAATGTTTTAACCTCAAACAATAACTTGCCGAACTCGTGTTTCAACACACCTAAAGAGTTGGATCAAAGTTTAAGGTGTAGACTTCACTAGACAACAACTTAGAAGTAACAAATGTATACATGATTAACAATTAAAACTGTCTAACATAATGATTTTCAACTAAATTAGTAATTAACAAGTATTGTCCTTCTTTTTTCTATATTTCTACTTACTGCATACGCAGTTAATTCCTATATATCAAGCAAAGTCGATGTAATTAATAATCTCGTCTTAATTACTATGAAACTATAATCTATGTTCGTCGTGTACAGCTGTCAGGAATTTCTTGATAAGCCAATTCAGCAGTCAACCGAATCAATCCAAACAACGACAGACATGTTTTGTCTAAATACCATTGACGTCTTTAAATTTTTGCATTAATTTTGTACACATTTCATTTGAGACTTGACAGGCGGTGCACGTTTTATTCACATGATTGAATATCTTTGCATCAACTTACAGGGCTGGGAAATGTTTTTATGAAAAAAAGTATCACAATTAATTTTTGAGTCTCAAAAAGCGAAGATGTCTAATCAATCCTAGTTTTTATTTACTTGTCAATTCAAGATTTACCTAGTAAAAGTGGTCAAAGTTTCTGGGGAAGAAAGTGATTTCTATTAGGTTATTTAGATTGATGAAATTCTAGTTAAACTGAAGCTAGATATAACTGGTTAGTCTCCAACTAGAGCTCTGAAAAAAATAGCTTCGTTGGTTACATTTAACATGTTGTAGCAAGCAATTATTCACTGATTTTAATTCATACTTTATAAGCATGCAATATCATGAAGTCAATGCCTTAAGTAATAATAAGTGTGTCTAAGTAAAATAACATGTGAAAAACATCAAAATTAATTTTCATGATTTGTTTTTTAGACTATTTTCATATTTTGCCTTTCTAATATTACTTTTGTGTAAGATGCAAAAAGTTATTGACACAATGACTAATTCTGTTTGAATGCCAATAACCACATTACTTTGGCGTGATTCTTAAATGTATGAACAATTTTCATGTCTTATCAAAGGATTTATATATGTCAGGTCACAACGATGTAGAAATTTGAGTAGAAATGTGTTGCAAATACGTTTTGAGCGCATTGTTCGTACTTTTGTTTTGATATTTTTTCATGTGGATCAATTTATTTAAAGCTAATACACTTTAGGCAGTCTTCCAACTAATTATTGAGAAATATTTGATATAAATAGATTGGGAATAGATCAGGTAGTTAATTTGGACGTAGGAATCGTTATTCTAGCCAAAAATCATGCGTATGGCGAGTGCGGATTGAATTGCGACGCAAATAATTTTCTCCAAATTATCTAAAAGTAGGAAAAAGGTTTTTTCGTTCACAAGCAGAAGCAGGTTTTTAAATATATACGAATGGAATACGAATATTTCAAGGTTGCTTTGTAGATCAAGATTTATGCAGTACATGACTATTAGCAGCTAGTAAAGGATTAAATACGACACATTAATCTCTCTAGAAATTAATTTTGTATAGACTACAGTGGATTATATTGTTTGCAAGCAATGAATTGATGTCAATGATTTTTTACAGTTTCTAAATATTTTCTTTGAACAATTAATTACTAATACAATTTAATATTATAGTAAATCTTTTTTGGATATTTAATTAGTAAACAAGTCGTCCATCGAAGTTTTTTTCCGACTTATTTATTGTTTTGGCAATTTGAAAGCATTAGACTGATTAGACTTATAAAACCGTTTGAGTTGAAGTTTAACGTAGATTACCCACAATACATAAATGGCCTGCTAAAATTTGTAAAAATTAAAATGCAAATACATTGCGCAGCCCCATTGTAATTCATATACTAATTAAAGTTCCACACCCCCTGTATGTATAAAAGCAAATTTGAATGAATGCGGCTCGCCCAAAGCTATTTACTTCTGTTCCAAACAGACAAAAATCTGGGAAGTATATAATAAAATATATATGTAGATATAAAAGGAACGATCCATGAATATTTTCCTTATTATTATCACGTATATTTAATCAGCAAAGTGATTGCTATTAGACCTCACAAAATTATAATTAATTCGCATATTTATACAAAAAAGTCAATACATTTCCAAAACGTATTCCTTTCGATTATTTCCTATTCCTCGGGTTTGTTATCCTTTGTATTGTTCTTCGGCGTTTTACGATTAAATTCAGATAAATCTCTTTTCATTGAATAAGCATCTTCACCATCAGCATAGTATTTCGGCTCGATTTCGACAGTCTCAAATTTGAGCGAATTTTTGTAAAGATTTAACGCGGCGCGATTACTCTTTCTTACATGCAGGGAAACATATTTTGCATCAAAGCATTCTACCATTGCCTCAGATGCTTGATCCATTAACTTTTGTGCCAAACCTAGTCTTCTATGTGATCTCTTCACTGCAAGTGATGTAATATGCCCATGTTTCATCTCCTCATTGTCTTCCTCCATCTTAGCAAGGACATAGCCAACTATATTTCCCTTTTCATCTTCTGCTACATAACTCAATTGAGGCCAGCTCAACCCATGATAAAAGTAGTACTTCATTTGGTAGTTTTCTGGCAGACATAGCAGGTTACAATGCTGCATGTTCATGAGATCTTCTGGTTTTGCACATCTAATATTCATTGTGGTGGTGTATTTATGGCAGGTAACACTATCTAGTCTCTTCTACTTCGCTTAGATCTACTTCTTGACTCCTTTTGTTCAGATTGTTCTTCAGTTATGCCACCTCCAAGCAGCTCCCTGACAAATTTGAACCGGGACAAAAACAGCTTCCAGACAATGTACCAACCTGAAAACAATTCATGAATAAGTGAAAATTGTACTTTTTGTACAAATAACCTATAGACCCTTCTGTCAGAAAAACTGATGCATACCAAGGAGTATAAGAAACAAGACGATTGCAAGAGACGTGACAATGCTCGCTACTGCTAACAAGATTTCTAACATTATAATCAAATGAAATTAACACAACGTAAACTACATTTAAAAACGTATTTTCTACGAAAAGGCAGTGTGTTGTTGATTTGAGTGCGCCATTTTGTGAGCGAGCATGAGCGAAAGAAGCAGAAAGAGTGGCTGGAGAGAACACATACTTGCTGCGTTATGTAACGACTGCCAATGGATATGCTAACATATTCAATAAGTACATACCAATTGGCAACTTGAATCTTTCAATTTTAAGTTAAATAATTGATAATAAAAGTTGCAGCAAGTGACGTCTATTCACATGTGCTGGAAGAGCCGACATAGCGGCCGTTTGAAGTATTGTTCGAGTAGTTGACGCACAGATGTCTCTTCGCTCGTGGTATTCGTAATATATTTGAGATATTTACTTAAATCTATCAACTTGCTATGAAAACATGTTTTTACATTCAATGATCATATGCACTTTAAATTTAAACAATTTTAATTCATAGAGTATTGGGGATTATATATGATAATGAATGCCATTCAAAATATTTTTAATAAAGACTATAGATTATCGGTTGCATCTTAAGCCAATTGCAACAACTAATCACTCCTTACTTCAAATATATAAGATGCAATTTAATAATAAATCTATATCATTGTAACTTGATTTGTGTTATGTTTGGTGTTAGCTATTAGCTATCATGTTGCACCGTATAAAAAGCTGCACGCTTTTAAATACGTCGGAAAAGGCTTCCAACGTAGTGATTATGGCATACACATTGCAGAAATTGCGATTAAATTCACCTGATCCAAAATTAACTGCATCTACCTCACCTCTTACGAGTTTCCAGTAAATAATTAAATTAAATAAATAAATTAATGCAATACCTAGATTTGTTCACGTTAATGATGAGGCTGGAATAATACATATTTAAGTGTTTTTCTTCAATAATGAGAATGCGTATTGAGTATGTGGGTAAATAAAATGCTTTAAACATTTAATTTAGTATAAGCAGCTAAGTAATGTGATTTACTAACTGCTCTTAGAGTTGCCTATAGATAAGTTCATACATCTTGCCTGATTCATTTCTTGTTGCTGCTTTCGTTGCAATCAGTCGTGACATGTCAGCTGTGGTGTTCGGCATGAGCGCATCCGTCGACCTCTTGTTTTAGGGTTTGGCCTCTTAACAAGTGTAATTGATTCAGATTGAAATAATCACCCAGTGAGTGCGCGGTACAGTCATGTAAAATTCAACGATTGGTTTAATATGTGCTATGAATTTCTACCATATCATGAACGTATAAAAAGCAATGTCAAAAAAAACTCCTCTCAACTGAAGAATTTTGTCATCTCGTCGTAAGAAGCGTAAGAAGTAAAATCACCCAAAATGCCTGCCATAAAAGACACAAACATCGTGAAAATCGCGATTGAGATGACCGATCAGGTTCCACATCTCACTGAATTCAACCAGAAACAGCCACTTACTTGTATCATTCAAGAACTGTGCAATGTTTGGAATCTTTCTGATCCAGATCAATACGCGCTACAATTCAACGACACTAATAACAAGAACTATATTACTGAGAAAAATCGCAATGAGATTAAGAACGGGTCGGTTATTCGACTAGAATACTCACCAGCAAAGACTGCTCAAGATATTCTGCATAAGCTAAATGCAGGATCATTGGAGGAGAAGACTGCAGCTGTACAAAAACTATCTAAATTGAGTGCAGATATCACGTTTGCTTTGGAATTTATCAGTAAGCAGGGACTGACATTAATTATCAAGCACATTGAAGGTGGTAAATCAAAAGGATCTGTCCTTGCTTATTCTTTGCTATCCTTTGTTGAGTTGATGGAGCATGGCAGTGTATCTTGGGACATACTTGATGGGCAATTTATTAGTAGAATTGCTGGGTATGTTGTAAATACATCCCAGGAAAAAGACGTTGGGCAAGCAGCTCTCTCAATCTTGGAGAATATTGTTTTAAATAGTAGTCAGGGATATGAGCAGGTTGAGAAAGAAGTTCCTGTTAGTTCTTTGATTACACATTTACAGGAATCTTCTGTAGTGCAACAGAATACCGTGGCTCTGATCAATGCCCTTTTGACTAAAGCAGATTTTGCAAAACGAAGATCTATTGCATCTACACTGGCCTCCAAACAATTGAGGCAGGTTATTCAACAGAATATACTGCAAACTGGTGCTGCAGAAGGTGCAGAAATGGCACATCAATTGTATGTTCTCCAGACGTTAATTCTTGGGTTATTGGAACAAAGAATGAAGACAAAAATGGACCCACAAGTAAATTTTATAGCTACAGTAAGATTTAAAATTATATTTTACTTTACTTGTTTAGGATCAAGATGGGCACGATAAAATCAAAGAACTACGGCGCATAGCTTTTGATGGAGAAGGTGCGGGCAGCATCCGAGGTCCAGGAGGATTTACTAGGGATTATAAGAAACTTGGTTTTCGAAATGACATCAATCCAGCATTGGACTTTACTGAAACACCTCCAGGACTCTTGGCTCTTGATTGCATGATTTATTTCGCACGGAATCATCCAGACAACTACACCAAACTAGTCTTAGAAAATAGTTGTCGTGCTGATGAGCACGAATGTCCATTTGGACGGGCCAGCGTTGAACTTGTAAGAATTCTGTGTGAACTCTTAAAAATCGGTGAGTCTCCCTCGGAACAAGGTGGCGCGTACCAAGCCTTATTCTTCACGCATGACTATCCCTTTGAGGAAACTTTCTGTATTTGTATTGTCCTGCTCAACAAAACCTGGAAGGAAATGCGCGCAACATCTGAAGATTTCGGTAAGGTTGCTTCGGTTGTTCGAGAGCAAATTATCCGAGCATTGCAAACGTCTCCCGTGTCTCTAGAACAATTGAAAGCAAAGTTGTTATTATTAACATATAGTGAGATTACTGCATTGTGGCAACAGGAACGCACATCCCGTGAGAAATGGGAATCTCATGCAACTCCAATTGTGGAACTCAAGGAACAAATAACACCTGACATCTTGAATCTCATCCATCAACAACGTATCTCATTTCTGATCGAAGGCACGCGGTTTACAAAATACTCCGCACGTGGACAACGTATTAAAGATAAGTATTGGTACATGCGATTATCCCCCAATCAAAAAGTGTTGCACTACGGAGATTGTGACGAGAAGGGGGCTCCATCAACTGAGGAATTAACCTCAAAATTGGCAGTATCTGATATTAGAGCTTTGCTTGTTGGCAAGGACTGTCCTCATATGCGGGGGCGAAAAGCTGCACACCAATTAGCATTCTCTTTAGCCCTAGAAGGAGTTGATTTGCAATCGTTGGACTGTGTAGCTGCCGATGAACTAATTTTTTCTTATTGGACAGATGGAATAAATTCATTGTTAGGTCAGAGAATGCAGAGTAAAGAGGCAGAAAGAGATCTAGACATCCTTTTATCAATGGAGATTAAGTTAAGATTGTTGGATGCTGAAGGAGTTACCATTCCACAGGATCCACCACCAATTCCACCTGATCCACCACACTATCATTTCTGTTATGATTTGAAGTAAGTTTGTGGATGCAGCAATAGATTGATTAGTCATGGTAACAAATAGTAACTAATAATAGTAGTCAGTGTAATATCTTATAGGTTTTTTGTAACGATTTTAACGTGTCAACATGAGTGTTAACTGTATATGCACGCAAAGCAAAATGTTTCTGTGTTTTTTTTCGTGGAATTATAACTGAAGGTTGGCCATACTAGACTGAGATAGTTTTAAGCTACTTTATAAGAAGTGTACCAAGCCAAAAACATAACAAATAAAGGGAGCCTAAATAACTTAATACTTGGCTGATATTTTAAAATGAGGCAACAAGCCATCAATATTTTACCAATATTTACATTAAGTCTTAATTCACTTATTGTTGGAAAACACATATGGAGAATGAGTAATATTTGTAGTTTCCCATTCAGGATCAGTCGGATTAATTGGCTCCCTCATGGTAACTTCCTTAAATTGAAGGTTCCAATCATGGTCTACCAGTATAATTGTGTGAGTCCTAAAAAATAAATGAAACTTAGTTTTAGTGCAATTGTATTCGTGAGAATCTGCTTTGTTTAGTTTGTACCTTGTACCATACCCATGCGCCAACATCTCAACGTAAACTGCAGACATTTCATTGAATCCTTCTGGGACCCTTTTCTCCAGCTCAGGATCTGGTAGATGCCTAACAAAAATGTAACTTCATAATTTACCACTAGTCCTTATAAAATTGGTACCTTGTGGGCAATTTAAGTAATTCAATAAGTTGATAAGTAAGTTGTCCGCTTAGTGCCTTATTATTTAATTTATTCACGATGTTTGCAAAGTATGTTTTACCCGTTTCAACTTTCTTCAAAGGAGACGTTACTGTGCTGTTGCCAAATGCAAGAACTTGTTTACCTTCATACTGTGAATCAGTTTCATTAAACGCGTTTGTTGTATAGTGGATTTTCACACCGCTGAGAGAATCGCTGCAATTTGCAACTTTTAAATCTACACCCATTTACATATTTTATACCAAGCAATGGATAATTTACCCTAAATCTATATTAATAAAGTTGTAGCTATGGTAATTCAAGTCATCCAGGTGCAAACTGGCCTGATATTCCTCGATGGGCATCGTTCCCTCGAGATAGTGCACAACAATGAAACCACGACCTTTCTGCGATGTTTTGGAGCCCCCTGTAACGTTCAACAGCGCACCGAATCGATATTTATAACTTTCCGTAGGATGTGTTGACACACCAAGCCAACTGCCATGTTCACGGCCGGGTTCCATGTCTCTTCCTACGCGTAAAATAAAACATAATACATTTGAACTTGTTCAAATTCATAAATTATTACCTGCAATAACACCTGTTTGGAGACATTTAAACGCCTGCTTCGCAGGACGCTTGTAATTCTCGTCCCTATTGGAGGCAACTATTAACCTGTAACCATCTTCAGCAGGATTGGGATCAGTGTAAATAAATAAAATGCACATTGTGGACACGCAAAAGTAACGAAGAATTAGGTAGATTTTCGGAACAAAGAACGGAGTGTACTTTATTCTCCACCACTTAAACTAAAACCATAAGGTCACCTTATATATAATGCTAGATAAACAAACTTGTTTGTTACACTCTCCACACGCTCCATTGATAAAATTACCTTATCGCCGATAGGCATACCAGACAAACGACACTCCCGCGCCCTGCTACTCTCGAGAAAACTGCAATGACACTACTGTTTCGACCGAATAAAAATTAGTCGCGAGGCGAGAAAGCATCGCGTCAAAGTTTGCGTTGCGTTCGCTTTGTTTGCAAACGAGCTACACACGATAACGCGCGTCGCACATGGCGAATCTTATCATTAATTTATCTACTATCCGGCTACTACAAAACTTCATTAGTTGAATTAGGTAAATCTAGATTTTACAGCTGAGTAAATCAATCAGCTGCTTAATAAGCTTCTCCCTCCTCGTACTCGTCGTCCTCGGCGGCAAAACGGCGAGTGCCACTTCCGTTTGCTGTATCCGGGTCGTACTTACGCTCATCTTCGTCCTCGTATTTTACATTCGACTGTTCATAAGAAGCGTGATCATACTGCTGATAATCTGGGTAATCTGTGGAATAAAACAAAATAAGAAGGTGGAAAAAAAACACAAAGTTTTAATGTGGGGAAAATGTAAAAGGCGTTTACTACCACTCAGACAAAGCTTTGCGTCTGGTGGCCCTGTTACCTTCGTTAATAGTAAATTTAATCTAGCAACATTTCCATGTTTGATTTAATGTATAATTACATCAAACGCGTCTTTGAATAACGATTGGAATCATCAATTGCAACAAAGTTAGTCGCATATACAAAAAAATCATACTTACCATCAATCGGTTCTTCCTTGACACGTACTTCGCCGCCCTCATCTGTTTTAATATACTCTAATCTGTCGCCGCGTTCGCCACGTTCCCTCTCGCGACGCTCACGTCGTTCGCGCTTACGTTCCCTATCCCTGTCTCTATCGCGAGATTTTGACCTCCTGCGTTTACGCTCCCTATCACGGTCACTGCAGCAAATGACATTTTATAATTGTTGGTAACTAATTGCGTGTGATGTAACTTACCGATCTCTGTCCCGATCCCTGGACCTCCGATCCACATCCTCGACATCGGCTTCTGCACGTCTGTCACGACTACGGCGCCGTTTCTCACGCTTTGGAGACCTCGACCTAGAACGCTTCCTACGTTCCCTAGACCGCGACCGCCGCCTATCAAACCCACCACCACCTGCATTGCCAAAACCACGATCGCGATCTCTTTCACGGCCGCCGCCACCGCCGCCGCGTTCTTCCCGCTCGCGCTCCAGACGATAGCGTTCTCTTTCACGCTCATTATCTTCACGGCCAGAGTGTTTAATATTCACGTCTGGACCTCCACGTCTTGTACCACCCAAACCACCACCTGTAATACAGTATTTATAATGGTTTCCAATGTTAAGGCATTAGTGATAAGTGTCATGGCTGGTTCTTACCTAACCGCCTTGGAAGCCATCCTTTGACTGTGCGAGCCCGCTCAACGTCAACGAGTACTCGCCGCCCGTCAATTTTCTTACCATCCGCATGTTTGTACGCAGCTGGAATGGAAACACAAAGAATATAAATCCGGACACACACGGCACGTGCAATATTAACTCATCATCTTCGTCGCAGCATTGACTGTCATGCGACAGTAATCTTACAACCTGATTCAACTTCAAACTCACCACCGTTCATTGGGTATATGACAATGAAAACTTAACACAATAGAAAATGTCCACTTTCGCTGCTATGTTTGCTAGTATCTTTTAGCATGTCACAAGACCATCGGAGTTTACCAGAATACCAGAAAGAAACTAGGTATAAGTCAAGTATACCTACCCAGTTACTTACGTATTGTAACGATCAATCAAAGAAATTTAACACGTGCGCGAATATTTTTTCAACATCCGGAGACAAAGAATCCTCAGCTTTTTACCTGGTGCGCAATTACTTACAACGCGCATTACCTCATAAACAATTATCAACTATGTTACTAATGATTCGCGATCAGTTTTAGTGCAATTTACACAGACTTTCAATTGATTGATTCTAAAGTTATTTTCGTTCAAGTTAACTTGAATGTTCTACACAGCAATGATGAAAGCATTTGAACAGAGAAGAGACGCGCGTGTTGGAAAACGCAAATTTGTTTAGAAAAAACCCCAACAGACAATAGAAAATTCGCAATATCAAATATTTGTATGTAGGGTTTCTTACCACACATACAAACCTATATAGCCAGCAAAAAGCGGTAGTATGAGGACAAACGGCACTAGTTGCCTGCAGCTCGGACTGTGTAAAAAAATAGAAAACTACGTATTAATTTTACTCATTTCCCACATTACGAATGTCGATTATCTTGTATCTCGCTCGGGGTTTGCTGGCTACGTGACTCGCCGGGGCACCACTAACACAAAGCGGCTGAAGTGCTTTTGCAGACAGAAGTCAATCTTCAACTGCTTTGTGATGTGTGGCATATGGTGCGCGGTCTGCTCGGCTGCAATACGAATTCAGTACTCACAGTGCATGTCTCTTTCATGCTCATACTCAATGAAGGCATATCCTCTTGGTTTGCCATTAACTGTGTTGTGAATGAGTAGAATTTTCTTGATTGGTCCATACCCTTCAAATTCTCTTCTTAGTTTTGATTCAGATGTGTCATAATTCTTTATAGAACAAGCAATAAATCATAAACTGCAAAACATAACATAATGGTTTTAGAACTTACAATTCTAGCAACAAATAATGTTTTAAAGGGATCTGTAGTAACATTTGTTGCACCAGTGGGATCCCAAACTGCTATCTCCTGTTCCAATTTGTAAGCAACTTGTTCAGCTCTTTCTCTCCTACGACGCTCGACGCGTTCTTCACGCGTTTCAATCCTTGTTGGCGGAGGAGTATCTTTTGGTTGCTAAAAGAAATAATTAGTCAATTTTGAGATTATTGATGTAATAAGAAACTTTGACTCTTTATTACCTCAAACTGATTCAGAAACTCACTAACGCCACTATAGCCCCTGTTTTTCTTCTCGTGGGGTAGTTTACTCGCAGGGGGCAAAAACGGAATGGGTTCTCGCGGAGCAAATAATGCCAGTAAATTATGCGGCAGAAACTGCGTCATTTTGCATGCAAATTATAATTACCGTGATAGTAATAAATTGACAAATTGATTAAGAAAACATAACTTATATCACAAGTGAACGATATATATTCAGCCTAATTAATAATTAGAGGAATTAATCCTGCATAATAAGAGAATAGATAAGTTTTAGAGGCACATTCCGCACGAGACGAAATTACAGACTGTTGACAAAATGGCGTATGTCTGCCTGGTGTTGCTTTAGGAACTTCTTTTTTAAATAGTTGGTGTCAAACGAAGGGGAACGAGCCGCAACGAATAGCTGCGACTGAACAAAATCAATTAAAACAGGGAGTAATACTATGAAACACTACTTAAAACAATAGATTTTAATAATTACAAACTTTATTATTTGTTTAAAATCTATGTTTAGAGAAGAAATAACGTTGAATGTTGCAAAAACTTCAATCATAGTTTACTCCCACCCACTCTTACCGCTGCTGTAATATTGAGGTTAGGCATAATATTATCACGAATTTCCTTCATTTTCAGTATGTTTTCACAAAAAGTTTTCTGCCTTTCAAGTGGAGATTATATGCCTTTGATTGGGTGTAAATAACAATATTAAGTTGGAAAAGATTAGCAACCAAAGATTCATATTTTAGATGGAACTTTTCGTATTCGTGGCCAATCTCTCATCTATGAAGTCCTAGATTATGCACTTGCTGCAGGTTATCGATTGATTGACACTGCTGTTGTTTATGGAAATGAAGAGGACATAGGAACTGCATTGTTGTCATTATTATCAAAATATAACATAGGAAGAGAAAATCTCTTCATCACAAGCAAATTACGTATGTTTATCAACATTTCTCAACATAAATATATTGGAAAACATTTTGCAGCTCCAAATCTCTATGGAGATTTTGAGAACATCTTACAAGTAGTACAAACTAGCTTAGTTAATCTTAAGACAAGTTACCTGGACTTATATCTTATTCACTGGCCTGGACAACAAGGTAGAAGTCCACAACATGAAGACAACAAAATTATAAGGGAGCAAACTTGGCAAGCCTTAATTGAGGCTAAAAATAGAGGCTGGATAAAGAATATTGGTGTTTCAAACTATACTGTCAATCACTTAACTGAGTTGATTCAGAATAATTATGGAGTTATGCCAGTTGTAAATCAGGTAGACAGTTGAATATTCTCTTTATTAATACATAAACTTTGTTAATTTTTATGTGGAAACAGGTTGAATGGCATCCACTATATCATCAACCAGAGTTATTACAGCTCTGTAATGACAACACTATTGTTCTTCAAGCCTATTGCAGTTTAGGTGGAACATCAGATTCTCATGTGTTGTTAAATGATCCAAATGTCCAAAAAGTGTCACAGAACTTGTACAAGTCACCTGCACAAGTATTATTAGCTTGGGCTATGCAACAGGGAGTAGGTATCATACCTAAATCACTAAGAAAGGAACACATTATCTCTAATTTTAACTTGGATTTTAAAATACCTGAACAAGACCTCAAGGTGTTATCTAATCTTCCACAACAAAAGTTTGCATGGGACCCAAAAATTGTTTTATAAACCCATTATGTTGAAATTATAACTTACAATGATATCAAAAATATCTTTAAATTTATACAATAGTTTGAAAAGAACGGGCAAACCAACCATCAATGAGTGGACTGTTTTATCTACAATTATAGTAGAGGATGAAGCTCATAATTTAGAGGTTGTTGCATTGGGTACGGGCACTAAATGCATTGGAAAATCGCAAATATCCAAAGAAGGAATTATTTTAAACGATTCTCACGCTGAAGTTATTTGTCGACGAGCATTTATGAAATATTTGTACAATGAAATGTTGTTAGATGAAAGCAAGGTTGTCAAAAGGTCAGCGAATGTATTTAAAGTACGAGATGGCTTAAAATTCCACATGTACTCTAGTTTAATGCCTTGTGGGGATGCTTCTATATTCTCTAAAAGTTGTAGTAACTATGGGGATATATTGCTAGAGGAAACGCATGTAGCTGAGGGTGATAGTAGTAAGGGAGAACCAATCACAAAAAGGCCTAAGTTAGACATTCACCGCACAGGCGCAAAATGCCTCCCGCTTGACTCAAAGGCAGATAGTAAACAACCCGGAAGTGATTATCATGTTTTAGGAGCTGTTAGAACAAAACCAGGACGCGGTGACCCAACAATCTCTGCTTCCTGTAGTGATAAAATGGCGAAATGGATTGAGTTAGGAATACAAGGCAGCTACTTGAGTCTGCTTCTGGATGAGCCGATTTATCTTACGAGCATTACAATAGGCCATGAGATATTTAACAAGGACGCACTAGAAAGAGCGTTGTACAAACGTTTTGTTGCTGACATGAGCGCAGACCAGGAAACCCGCTTTAATTTGCATGTTCCTGAGTTGCAACAGTGTATAAAATGTATGTTTTCATCACAAAAGTGCAATGAAAAACAACCGGCTCCTGCTAGTATAATATTTATCAAGGATTGTAAAGTAGAAGTTGCAGTGGGTGGCTATAAACAAGGTGCTACAAAGAAAAATCGTTCGGAAGCAAGTGGAAGGTTGAAAATTTGTAAGAAGGAGTTACACTCATCATTTTTGATGGTTGCGAAGAAAATTGCTCTTAAAATTGATTGTAATTTAAGTTATAGTGCCTTGAAACATTCAACGGAGTATTACAAAAGGTGGTGTGAGTTGAGGAGTAAAAAATTTAAAGTGTGGCCGAATAAAGATGATTGTATGGGAGAGATAGTGAGAATGTAATATAACAATTTTGTTGATAGTTTTGGTTCGTTTCTTTGAAGTTTAATAAGAACACTTGTTTATGTATACTTTCGAAATTTGTATTCGTGAAACACCGATTAAGACCGTAGCAGTGTTCTCTTTCATTGGTGCTTGTAGCATTCACTGGGCCTGCGCGTCCTGCTGCTTAAGCTAACGATGTCAGCTGTTGGTTTGTCATCGGTTCAATTGCTGTTTGCATCAGTTGCGCGAGCGCTTTTGTGTGTCGTGTGGTCTCCGTGGTTCGATATTGTTGTTCCTTTGGTTCCTCGCAAACGTCAAGGTATGAACAAGCGGAACAACACGTATTTACTAATCCATTAGTGGACAATAGCTGGACAAACGCGCGATGTGAGTGCGTGCAATTAACAATCGCAGTGAATCGGACTCAACCCGACGCGAGATGCTGTGCATCGAATCGCACAACGCCAACGCGGTGATAAACGATTAGTTTCTTAGTTCTCGCATCCAAAACAAAAAATAAAACAATCGGCTCCTGCTAATTTTCATTCGATTCGTGTTCCATGCTCTTAATAAGAAAGCGCTGGTGAGTAATCAGTTGATGCAGTTGAAGTTTACGTTTACGATTACCGAATGTGATTGCAAAACGCCCGCGCACATGCAACACATACACGACGGATCCAGTCATCCAGATTGGAATTTACGTGTGCCACTTTTGTGATTGTGTTTTGTTTTCATAGCAACAATGAGTTCGATGATAAAGGTGGAAGAATATGAGCTCCTGACGGACTCCAAGTATCGCATGTACGCAACAGCTGTTGAGAAAGCGTTGAAAAATTTCGAGTACACTGCGGAGTGGGCAGATTTGATATCAGCTCTGGGAAAACTAAACAAAGTGAGTTGTTAGCTTATTTACCCTGCCATTTATGTTTATGCTATTATAACTTGCGCGAAACCATATCAAATTATCTCTAAATATTTATTGTATTTGTGTTGGAGGTATTAACCACGTATCAGAAATTCCCAATCACTCCAAGAAGAATCAAAATTTGCAAAAGGCTGGCACAATGCATGCATCCAGCTTTACCCTCAGGTGTCCACTTGAAGGCTTTGGAGACATATGACATCATGTTCAAAAGCATGGGCACCAACAGGCTGGCAGAGGAGTTGTTTATCTATGGTGCTGGTGTGTAATTGTAACATTGTGGTTTTACCTTGAAATTGTAACTGTAGTAATTTGCATAAACATATTTCTATGTTTAGTGATAATATTCTTTATCACTAAGTATTACCGAATTTTTTGTGTAATAAGCACTGGTTTGTTTTAGGACTGTTTCCATTATTGGCCCATTCTGCTATGTTCATCCGCCCGACTTTATTGCTAATCTACGAAACACATTTCGTCCCTTTAGGAGAAAGATTACGTCCGGCACTTAGCGGCTTCCTTAGTGGAGTTTTGCCAGGCCTTGAACCCGGTTCTGACCATTTTGACCGTACTAATAGCATCCTTGAGAATGTTTGTAATGGCGTTGGTCCTACATGGTTCTACACTTGTATCTGGCAAGGTATTCGTAGTAATAGTCCCGTGCGTCTTCCTGCGATTAGTTATATTCTTGCGCATTACAATCGAAAGTGGTCAATGGAGGATCAATTGTATCTGATGGGGCGTGATATTGATGTTATGGTGAGATCATAAAGGGTTGTAAAAAAGAGCATAAAGTAACTGAGTTTTGATTTTTTCCAGATTTCGGGTTTGTGTGCGGCTGTACAAGACTCGAGCGTTTTAGTCCAAAGATCAGCACTAGATCTATTGATGGTGTGCTTCCCAACATGGAACACACAACTTCTCTACGCAGACATGGTGCGTCTTGTGACAGCAGCATTGACAACGATTCTTCGTCGTGATATGTCTCTCAATAGACGACTGTATTCCTGGTTACTTACAAGTGAGACAAAGTCACAACCGAATACAGACTTTCAAGTTGAAGATGATGAATCTGATGCCGAAGAGCCAACGACACCAACAATTGCAATAGATCTGTTGATGGAAGCAATACGTGAGATCTTAAAACAAGGTAGTACCGAGATTCCACTTGATGTTAAGCCATACCGACTGTTAACGTCCCTCTTTGACAAACCGCAGATTGGTCCAATGATTCTGGACAGTATTCTGTATGATGTTTTTCGTGCTTTGTATATGTCATGTTTAAATCTGCAAAAACACAAAGGTAACACCTCGCGCTGTGTCAGTTTCAACGGGAATTTAACAAGTTTGAAGAGTGAGGAGGACGCCTTAAAGAAAACATTTCTAATACAACATTGCCAGGAGTTGACGCGTAACGCAAACTTGTTATTTAACACACTGCAAACCTATTACATCTGGTCTTACATTGAAAGATTGTTTGAAAAGGCCGTGACGATGAAGAGAAATACGCGGCATCAATATTCTGTGAATGATATTGGATCGGGTGAACCAAATTTATTAGAAATCTGTGTTTTGACTGATTTTCTTCTTGATATAATACCTATCGAAACCTATGCGGAGAACACTGTCGAAATTTTGCCTAATTTATTTGCTAAGATAATTAATGTTATCCGTGAGCAGAATAAAGCAATTTCCCAGGAGGAAATCCTTGCTAGTTTGAGACTTTCTTCGAAAATTTTGACGAAAATTCAACCAGTTACCATAATGCCTAAAATCTCCAAGATTGATCCGCAAGTTGACAAAGAAGAGAAGGAACAGATTGAAGATACATTTGATGTTGAGGGTGTAAAGAATGGCCTTGAAAAAAGTAAATCCGATTCGAAAATCAATGAAAAAGCGTCTAAAAATGAACTTGGCGTTGAAGATAGTAGCAGGGAACGATCCAATAGTAACCAAATGAAGAAAAACAAAAATAAAGATTCGCCTAGAATTGACAAGAAATCTAAGAGCAAAAAGTCTAAATCAAGTTCAAAGTTATACGATCTTAAGAAAGATGAAGATTCTGAGGTTTCAGTATCACCGTCTCCAGAAAAACGAGAAATTGACAATAATCAACCCGAGAGGGATAAACCGGAAAAGGAAGTAACTAAAGGCAAACTTCTAAAGGAAATACAAGAACCAATAAAAGTCGAAAATAAACATATAATAAAATGTTTGAAGGTGTACAAACGATTTTATCAAACACTTCTTGCCGATTTTATAATGCAAGAGTTGAAACCCGATGAATTCTTTACTACATTATTGAGAGAATCTGCAGTCCGCAATAATGAGTTGATGCAGCTGCTCAATGCCAAAATGAACCATTGTCCTAGAAGTCAGTCTCCCAAAGAAAGTCTTCATACTCAAATGTATCAACAAAACTATACAGAAGCTTCAACTATATATGATGAATCCATCCAGGTTGCTTCAAATTTGCTTATGGAATTTGCAGCTTTTCCCAATATTCTGCACGAAGATCAAGAAGTGGAATTCCCATTGTGGTTGAAAGTTCTAGTTGGCTGCTCTTGTTCACCCAAAGCAAACAATAATGTAAAGATAACATGTATGAACACGTTGCTAAAAATTATTAGCTTGGCGAAAACTCAAAGTTTAGAGAAACATGCTAATAATAACAACGTGGTGTTAATGGGTATTCTAGATATACGCCACGTTGGTTTTCTCGAGGAGAATACATCAACAATGGAGTTGATTTGTGAGATACTTTGGGATCTTCTTGGGTACTTGAGCAATCAGAACCAGCTGATGCTCTGCGCCAATTTACTCTACAGCATTCACAATGTATTTGAGACGCGGATGTTTGTAGAAAATGTGATTGGAAAATATTTAGTTGATGCAGGAGCCTGTACAGACTATTTTAAACGTTTCTTTATTTTGTGGCATGGGGGGAGGGATCTTAAATTGAAAAATCCCTCGACTAGTAATACAGCCATAAGGAATTTTGATATGTGTTTAATGAAAATTATGGATAATTTGAACAACCAGGAAAAACCTAATATTCGATTATTGTCTGAAACGTTCATTACACATAGTTTATTGAGACATGACATTGCGCGCATTATAAATCCACTTTTGACTAAACTGTTGTCAGCTACGACTGCAAGGATCTCCATTAAGTTTGTCAATATCGAGGATTCCGATGTGCAAGCGCAGAATAATGAACAAGGAGCAAAAGTTGAGGACGTTTCTGCTAAGAAGATTTACGCCATTAGCAATGTCAATGGCAATATGATGTTTCATATGACTGATGGACCTAGTCCGAAGCCATCGAAGAAACGCTGGTTTCTCTTTCCACGAGCTGGAAAAAAGTGCAATCAGATCATTAATATGACAACTAGTCTCACAGAGAATTTAAATGTGGTTACCAAACGGAACAAGGATTTTAAACCGGATATGTCACCTAATATTGATCGTGGCAAACATGGTACTAATGCGAATGGTAATGTAAAGTTATTTATTAATCCGTTGAGTAATAAAGAAATATATCCTAATGGAATGGATGGGTGCTATACGAAATTAGATTCAACGTCATCCACCGAAAGCTTGTCTGATAATTGCACTAACGCAGACTCTGGTTTCGTTTCAATGAGTTACCACACAACTCGAGAGAAAAGAAAATCTGAGAATGATAAACAGAGCATTGATACAAGTATAAAAACTGCCTTTACCGAAGAATCTGTCGAATTTCAATCAGAGCGAGGTAGGAGCATGAAACGCTCAAAGAGTTTAGATGAGAAGACAAGAGTTGATGCAGAAGATCTTCAACATAGTTGGTCCGAATGTGTTAGTGAAAGTGAAGTAAATTCATCTTTGGATGCAATTAAAACTGCAGATTGTGCTGAGGAGTATTTTAAGGTACCGTCAAAGGAAGCTAGTGATGATATCGCATCGCTTTTGAACGATATTCTGGAGCAGGTTTGCCCTAATGAAGCTAAGGCTAAGAATTTTACATTGTACCCCATTCATCAACATTTGTGCTTATATTATGAAGTGTTTGATTCTAATCAGATCATCTACACGTTGAGAACGTTGAAGAATTGTATCAATTCTAATCCGTTGCTGTTCATTCGATGCTTGGCTACTTCAGGACTTAAAGATCTCCAGAGAAACAACATTCTTAATTTATTAGCACGGCATAGAAAGAGCATTCAAGGAAATGGATTCAGTGGAGAATTGAGTCAAGATCATGTCAACTTTTATAGAGGTTTTACCTTTCTAGATGTGTTGATTACAATAACTCTGAGTTACATAAAGAGTTTCTATCCGTGCTTGGACGATGTTAAATTAACGCGAACTGAGCAAGACAACAATCTGCAAATTCAGTTAGATTGTTTGGAGATACTAGATATAGTTATAAAACACTTGATTAATATTGTCAATGAGAATTCGAAAGGCTTCTCTGGATATATTGCAGATACTTTGAAAAAGTGCACTCTGCAAAAAGTATTACTACATTGTTTGCTCATGTCTGTAAGGAATTTTGACGAGGATGCGTCTTTTGCCGAAGAGGTTTTACTCTTTAATAATTTTAAACTCTACGACAATCAGAAACGCGTTACGGAGTATGTGGAAGCATATCAGATTTTACTTTTAAGACTGATCAATTCATTGATTATACTTGAGTTTAAAGTATTTCCGGAATCTATGGATGCTGTCAGTGGAGAAACACCAACAATTTTGATTCCTCAGCAGAGTATGTTCCTCTCTGCGATTTTAAGTGCGCTCAAACATCAGAACATGAAACATTTGCATCAAAATTGGTGTCATATGGTGACGTCCTGTTTGCCCTACTTTAATGATAATCTGAAGCAGATTTCACTCACGGTTATACATCAGATTTGCAATAATATTGAGAAGATATCGGATGCCTACATGGCAGTGGAGTTGGGAGGAGAGTTGTGTGCAGATTATGCTACAACTCAACTGGAATCGCTTACTATTCTGGTGCATTATAATTTATTGGACTCTACACAGACTGCAAACCAAAATCTGCCAGCACTAAACTGTACAGCGTCTACATTGGCGACCAACACTAGTGATATTTTCAATAATTTGGTCAACGCATTCTTCAGTCCTATTGGCGGAGAGGTCAATTTGACTAATAAGCATAACCAGGATAATTACCAAGTGGCAAGGAAGGCTATTTTGAGTCACATGCCAAGGATAATTTCCAGTGTGGCGAAGTTATGGCAAACTATTGTCAGTATTGATGGTGACTTTGAAGGCGTTTTTGGTCATTCGAAGATTGTTAAACAACAGTTGCTAGAGTTTCTTAGCCCAATTGCTGTGCATCACAGTGCTAGTTTTCTAGCTGCTATTGCAGTCGCATGGCATGAAAGGAAGAATCCGTTTATGAGCATTAAAACGGTAGATACTAAATATGGGAAGAGTTTATGAATGAATAATTAAGTGCTTTTATTTATCAGGCGCTCCCGGAACCTAATACGAGCCAGAACAACTTAGTCTATTTAATATCAGCGATCAGGGTAATTCCGCTCGATAATTTGGTGCAAACTGTAACCGCTGTGATAAAGAATCCACCGCCCACTGAAGGGCTTAGTTCAGAGATCTTTCTTGATGTCTCTATTCTTGAATTATTTTATTGGTATGATAGATTTTTGTTCCGTTTGGTGGCGAGTTTTACAGTTTCTTTTAACTTTTGCAGTTATATGCGAAATACAACACCTACGCAAATATCCGAGGCGTGGGGCTCTCTTCTAGCGTTAATTAGAGAAGGATGTTCGTTATCTCCGCCCTGTCAATTTTTGTTAGCCGCTTTGCTGCATGAGTTAATGATTAAGTGCTGCCCATTAGAAGAGCGCAAGGACCAGAAGGATTTGCAGGATGTCACGACAAAACTGATTGAGTGTGTGTCCCAAGTATGTGGTGCTTGTTTAGAGCAAACTACGTGGTTGAGAAGAAATCTTGCTGTAAAAGAACAGGAGGTTGACTGTGTGCCAAGCGGAAGTGTAACTCCTGGAAGCAACTTGGATGCAATTAACGTCGCTGCGAATTATAGTGTACAAGCACAACTTGTATGTAACATGTGCACTATTGTTTATTAATTATTTACAATTACCTCATTTTGTAGGTTTTATCTGAGATACTAGCACAGATTCTTGACATCTGCTTTGGGTCTGTTGAGAAGGACAAAGTCAACAATATTTTATCTTCTTTGATGGGAAATGTTGTTCCTTATTTGCGGACTCACACATTACGAAACATGCCCAGCTTCAGTGCCTGTTCCAAGTTAATGTCCAGCTTGAGTAGTTACCAATATACCAGGAAAGCATGGAAAAAAGATGTCTTTGATTTATTGCTGGACAATACGCTTTTCCAGATGGACCAGGCTTGTTTGAAATATTGGAAAGTGATTGTTGACAATTTAATGACACACGATAATACTACATTCAGAGATTTAATGGGTAAGTTGTAAAATACGTCTAATCACAATTGATACTTCAATTAATATGCTCTTTCAAGTTCGAGTTTCGTTGACTCAAAGTGGGAGTCTAAATATCTTCGCCTCCAGGGAACAAGAATACGAGCAACGCGCCCACCTTCTGAAACGCCTGGCTTTTGTTATTTTCTGCAGTGAAACGGATCAATATTCTAAACATATGCCGGAAATTCAAGGTGAATGTTATTTACATTTTATTCGATTTGGTAGTACTTGGTTGTAAAGCGTTAGCAAATTGCGTAGTTCGGAATTTCTAATATTTTGTGATTTGTAGAACAATTAACTGTCAGTCTGCGATTGTGCGTGCCTAGTATTCAAGCACAAGTTTTCATGTGCTTCCGAGTGCTACTAATTCGAATGACACCATTGCACGTGACGTCCTTGTGGCCGACGATCATCAGCGAAATGCTACAAGTTTATATACAAATTGAGCAGGAGCTATTAACGGACTCTGAAGAGTTTAGGTATGTTTTATGCTTATAGTGCTTGCATTATTATGGTTGTTGCCAACGATCAGTAGTTTTACTAATGCGACGATTGCTGAACGTTGTCTAATTAACATATTTTTGTTGCTGCTTTCTGGGATTATGGAACGTGCAGGATAAATAGCAGGTAATTTATCATATGTATTGTACTAATCTTGGTTAGCACATATCTTCTACCCATTGTGTATATAATGGTGATGGTGATAATTAGTTGATAACGGTTTGTGTATGAATGTTTTCTATTTGCATCAATGTTTTCTTCATTTGCTAAGTATAAACTACATTTAGGTGAACTAAACTTTAACGCTTGTTGAAAACACTTGCAGTGCGCATATTAAATTTATGTCGACATTGGATCCCAGTTGGACTCAAAATAGTAACAACGGGCTGCATGCTATGGGAAACCCGCATTGGTTACGATTACAACTAGCAGCTGCGAAATTATTGGACTTGGCACTATTGTTACCTGCCACTTCATTACCACAATTTCAGATGTAAGTTGAATTTTGTTTTAATACGTTGTCATGTAAATTGCTTTTTTTTGCGAAGGTATCGTTGGGCATTTGTTGGGGACGATGTGAACAGCAACAATGCGGAGACAACTTCCTTTACTCCGCATGTGTGCCGCATCGCAGCTCTTATGGACCAAAAGTACACAGGGGCCGAAATAGAGCCTCTTCCTACCAAGCAAAATGAATTGTTATTAACAGTCTCTTCAATTAGCCAATTGCATGATCTGCATGCGTTCTTTAAAACGCTCAGTCTCTGCTCGAATCGTCACCGATCTGAATGCCATGGATCGGTTCCCAACGATCTCCTTAGCGACAAGCCAGTCGACAAAAAGTTGCAGGTTGTCCTAGAGAAGGTGGATAAGATTGTTGAGGCTGACTTCTTAGACAAGATTCCTCGATGAATTGTTTTACTTCTACTGAAAAATGAAATGCATACCGCGCTACTGTAGCTTATTAATTTATACACGAGCTAATTTTTCCTAGGGTTTAGGGCTAACTTCCAAAGATGATTGAGGAGTTGATTCGGTATCAGTATTATTTCTAAACGAATTGTAACACGTCCGTCTTCGCCAATAACATTGGCACCGATAATACGCAGAATGGTGGGCAGTGGGGGGTCACATTTCAACCTATTGATAACGGGAGGGTTAAATGTCGTCTACGTGTAGGTATATAAATATTAGTTGGAGCATTTTTTTCAAATAATTGCTATTGTTACTTAAAATTTAACGGAGATTTATTCGAGACACATTTTTACATGTTGAAAGATAAAATAATGTAATATAAAAAGATGATTAGACATAAATTTCGCAAGGAATATTATGAAATTGTGATTTTTTATGTGATGTGTTAATTCAAATGACACGGTGAATAGAATGATTTAATTGATCATGACGATGGATTGTGCGACAGCAATTTGCACACGGTATAAATATATTACATTTTATTAATTGAATTGGTTATAAGCACATGGATATGTTAATAAATTCATTTTAAATACTTTAACATTTGGGGATGCTCAACGTAATAGGTTTTCGAAAGTGTCATTTTCCATTAAACTTGATTTTTGTGTATATATATATTGTTTTAGCCTAGGCAACCCAATATGCAAAGTAATCTATCACAAATTAAGGCCACACCTGACAAGAAATTATAGAAATCAAAGCAATGGAAAATGAGCAAATAAAAGAAAAACTAAATAATCTACTCCAAAAGAAATTATTGGACCAGTCGTCAATGAATTCATCTGATAGTTATCAAACTATTCAAATCAAACAGGAGTGTGATCATTTTGAACATGATGGTAATGGATCATCAGAAGTTGATTTGAATGAATTTGCAAGCAATAGTCAAGAACCACAAGAATGTGCACCTGAGGACCAATTTAAGCACATATCCTTGCATCAGGTGTTGAATGAGAAGAAGAAGGCTTTGCTTAGAAATCCTGAGGTTATTAACCTGTTGCTCCAACAAAGTAAAACATAGTTTTAATGACAGTGAAGCACAGACTTTACGTTAATGTTAAATAGAGCATTATTTAAATTAATAAATAAAGGAACAAGTATTTAATAAACAAACTTAAACAAATGGGGTTCAGTTGGTATGCAAGTAATTGCTGGTAAAAAATCGAAGTAGTTATTTCCAATCTAAATCAGCTGTTAGGTGCTTGGGCTTTGTTAAATTGGTTGTTTTATTTTTTGCAAAGAATGGATTTGGAGAATGTAAATCCAAATGTTTATTCCAAGACTTCAGAGAGGGTGATCTTGGCGGATGAAGAGGACGATGATGTTGTTGACGAGTTTGATTCTCGAGAAATCTTTGGTAATCGTCGTATTTAACCTATTAATATTATTTCTCTATTTGTACTATATTTTTTATAGACTTGATTAAAAATATTAATGATCCAGAACATCCTTTAACTCTTGAAGAACTCCATGTATTAGAGGAGAGTTTGATTCACGTTGATAATGAAAAAAACATTGTTAAAGTTTTATACACACCAACTATTCCACACTGCAGTATGGCAACTCTCATTGGCCTCTCTATTAGAGTCAAACTACTAAGATGCTTGCCAACAAGATTTAAGGTAGATGTGGAGATCAATCCTGGGACACATAATGCAGAACATTCTGTTAATAAACAACTGGCTGACAAGGAAAGAGTTGCAGCTGCTTTAGAAAATGATAACTTAATGAGAGTTGTAAACCAATGCATTGCAATAAAGCAAAATTAAAGAAGGAGCAGAAAAATAAGTACTTGCTTTACATTTTTTAAATTTTATTATTAAACTGCCTTAAAATGTATTGAAGATAATACAATTGTAAGCTATTCATTATTTAACTACTACTCTTAATTGCATTCTTTGTGGGAACAGTGCCAGTTTTCTTCACTTGTTTCGTGGGATCATACTTATATGTTTTAACAAGGGGTCCTTTTCCTGCACGTTGGAACTGTAACTCATCTAGTCGTCGTCGTTCTTCAATTTCTCTGGTAATTCTAATATTTGTCCAGGCTACAAATTGTTAAAATCGTTATTTTCTTGGTCAAAGCTTTTCATAGTATACCTACAATCTTTGATTCCTCCAACAAATCCTTTATTCTGAATTGGTAGTTTGGTTTTATCATGTGTCAATAATGGATCAATCTTGAAATAATCTCGAACGGCAGGAATCTTTAGGAATCCAACTTGTCCTAAAGAAATAAAATTACTGGCCACCCAATAGCATAAAATAGCTCCTGGGAAATTAACTGTGAATGGGAGGATAACGAATGGCAGAGCCCTTAGGACATATTTCATAGTCTGTAGATTTTGCGAGCTCAACCGCGCAGAATCTGTTCCCAACTGAAACAAAATTTTAATATTGATCTTATAGGTGCAACAAACTATGTAAATCAGTTTACCTCAATTGTCGCCCATAAAGTCAAACTTGTTATAACAGGCAATGCAAAAAATTGGTCAGGTACAGTTAAATCATAGAACCAAAACATTCCACCAGTTCTAAGACTCTCCACAGGTACATTGGCCATTTGCCTTAGGCCCATAAAGAAACTAACAAAAATAGGCATCTAAAAACAACTTAGGTAATCAACAAAATTAGAATTAAAGGGAATAACGTACCTGACAAAGGGGCACAATCATATTTTTGAATGGATTCAAGTTCTTCTCCTTCATAAACATCATTAATTCTTGCGAGTAACGCGCAACTTCCATCTGATTTCCTGATTGCCGAGCTTCTGTCATCTTCAGCTGTATTACTTGCATTTGCGGCAGATGATTGTTCATCTTTGCTGCATTCCGCTGAGATATGATTACCAAAGGAAACATTGCAAAGCGAATGACCAAAGTTCCTATGCGTGTTAATAATTGCATTTACAACAACGGGTATGCCGTCTAAAACAATTTTAAGTACTTACCAAGAGCAATTACTTCCCACCATGGTATACCAAGACTAACATGTAAATATTCTAAACAATTTTGCACTATTCCAACGGGGGTCCATCCTCCTAATCCGAGAGAAGCAAATGTTGGTTCCCCTAGTGCATTAATTTGACTTGCGGCTTCTGCTGCCAGATCAGGTAACGCAGGTGGTTCAGGAATCGGTTCGATTACCACATTATCTAGAGATTGAGTCAAATTAGTTCGTGGATCAACAGTAGCTAAAGGCTCTGCACCCAGGTCAGTATGACCCACACTACTCTCTCCATTCAAATTAGTATGTGTTAGGACACCACTACCACAGTCAGCTGAAGCATTTGAAGCAAATAAAGCACCATCACCAATGTACCCAACAGAATCAACTGTATCCCCAGAACTGCTAGATTCAATATACAGAACACCAGGTGTTTCTATTGTAAAATAATCATTAATAATCACGTTCTCATTAGTACTTTCAATCCCTGTTAGCTCTATTGGACTAGAAAATGTTTGTGAAGATGGCATTTCATCAACAGAAACATGAGTAGATGTCTCATGTGATGATTGAAACATATTTGTGAATGTTGTATATAAATCATTGCGTTCCTCAGGCATGTTATCAAAAATTGATGTGTGTGTGGTTTGAGTGTCATATAGTGAAGCAGGATTGTTAGTAGAGCCATAATTAGAAATGTCAGAAGGAATAGTACCAATTGCAGATACATTCACAGAAGTATTACTGGGCACAGTTGACAAAACTGCATTTTCAACATTATCTGAATTAGTATCATCAACAATTCCAAGCTGTGTTACTATAGCATAATCTGGTTGGGAATAACCTGAGATAGTTACTGGCTCTGATTTGAATAATACAGCAGCCATGAAAACTTTAGAGTTGACAAATCTATTTGTCTTTAAATTTTCTTTCAAAGTTGCACATATGTCCTAAAAAATGATTACTGATACAAATTTCAATTATATGTATAATTTGTACTACCTTTGACTGCTCTAATTGTTTTGTAATTTTGTTGTGGATTACACATAAAACTTCATATTGTGCTGCTTTATTTTTACTACTCTCTACAATATTCAGTAGGTTCTTTTTTGAGGATTGAAGTACTTCATCTTTCTTAAGTAGGGTTTTACATTCTCTTGACGACTTTTCCTAAAAAATAAAATTGTCTAATTGTACATTTTAAAGTTATTAATACAGGATTAATAAAATTTTACATTAAGTACTGAATAGTATTTTGTAAAAATTAAATAGTGCCATAACCTAGGCAGGCATAAAGTTATTGATTTGATATATTATGTAGCTTTTACCTTCAAAAATTTTAAGGTTTTTGCATAGGTTTGGTATCTTGCTATAAAATTACTTGGTTTAAACATCTTGCACTTTCGTATTACAGATTATTTCCTAAACATTTATAAAACGTATTTATTTGCTTTATTGCAAATTGTCAGGGAAATTGGAGAAATTTCTTCTATCAACTCCCGTCATCTGCTGCTAACACGGAATTGAACGACAAAGCCCGATAATTTGAACACATATTCGGGAGATATTGAAAAGTTTTTTGCTTTGAAGAAAGCAGTATACTCTGTTTCTACTTCACGTTTTAATTATGTTACTTGCGCATCGCTTTAATTATCTTAGTATTACTGTCAAAGCATAGGTATTAATTATTTTAAAAACATTGCACAGTAGAAGAGCTAGCCCTTGTAATATATGTCTCATCCAATTAACTTTGAATGTAATAAAGGCGCATTGAAGCTTGATGTCACATGAAAATTTGTTTAACTGATGAGATAAAACACCGCTGAAACACCTATGGCCATGCTTGGCTATAATCTAGCCAGCTATTCTCAGAAATTGTTTACCAAACAAACTGCGTAGGCTTTGACCATTATTTATTCGGTAAACCGCATTTCAATTGCTAGACAAAATACTTTTGTAAACATCACGTCAGTACTGTTGGTAATTTTGTTGGGACAAGCAAAGCACTTCCAAAAATTATGTTTTAAATTGTGAGTATGTAGAAAATTGCAAGTACAAAAAATACGAAAAGGATAATATGGCTCTCAGAGTGTTGAACCGAAGTATAAGCAAGAGCATTACCAATGGGATATTGATGAGGTGTTTAGCCGCGAAAGCAAATTTAGCTGAAGAGACCTGCAGGGACGACCATGGTAAGGGCCTCGTTCTAGGAATCTATACCGATCCGGATGATAGGCATCATCCCGGCCGCCTAACGCCCACTGGAGACAAATACAACAAGCATGTATGCAACCGGCTTATGGAGCTAGTAAAAGCGTCCGGTTCACCACCCAAGCTCGGTGACTTCCGCACCTTTTACGACCTGGAACCTGAGCACCACTACGTTGTTTTAGTTGGGCTGGGGAAGGAGTGTCAAGGTTACGACGTATTCGAACAAATGGATGAGGGCAAGGAAGCAATTCGAATTGCTTCTGCCGTTGGCTGCAAAGAATGTCAACGGCACAACGCGTTTAAGGTTTTTGTGGAGAGCTTCGGACACTCTGAGTCATCAGCTGAGGGCGCCGCCCTTGGCGTATGGTTGTATCAAGAGAAAAAAAATAAAAAGCATCAAATACATATTCCTCAGCTGGAATTGTACGATGATTGTGATTGGACAGGCTGGCAGATTGGGTTACAAAAAGCAGCTGCCCAAAATTTATCGCGGCAGCTAATGGATACGTCTGCTAATCTCATGACTCCAACATCATTTGCTCAGAATGCAGTGGAGGTCCTATGTAAAGCTGGTGTTAATGTGGAAGTCAAAGTACGTGGTTGGGCTGAAACCCAGAACATGAACGCGTTCCTTGCTGCTGGTCAAGGATCCTGTGAACCACCAATTTTCTTGGAGCTGTCATACTATGGTGCCTCCAAGGACGAACGCCCAGTGGTGCTAATAGGTAAAGGCGTCACTTATAATAGTGGCGGCCTGTGTATAAAACGTTGCAAGAAACAGAAAAAAATGCGTGGGGACATGGGGGGCGCGGCTGCCGTAGTGGCAGCTTGTCGTGCTGTCGCTGGATTACAACTGCCGCTCAATATCCGCGGTTTAATCCCATTGTGTGAAAACATGCCAGGGTGCGCTGCCATGCGCCCCGGGGACATTGTCAAGGCAATGAACAACAAATCTATAGAAATTGAAAGCACGGATTGTGCTGGCCGAATTATGATGGCTGATGCGCTTGTTTACGCGCAGAACTTCTGGCCACGTTTCATCGTTGACGTCGGAACAATGACTTTTGACATGGAGCGCTCTTTAGGTGACGCTGCGAGCGGTGTCTTTAGCAATTCCGAAGCGCTCTGGGAATACATGCTTGCTGCATCTATGCATACTGGCGACAGAGTATGGCGCTTTCCTTTATGGAACCACTACACCAAACTTATTTCGCGCTTCCACAATGTTGAGGTAAAGACTATTGGGCGTGGTACCTATAACGGCGGTGCTTGTAAAGTAGCCGCCTTCTTGCATGAATTTGTACCCTGTGGCGATTGGCTGCACATGGACACATTTGGCGTTATGTGGACGGACGGAAAAGACTACCCGTACCTGCGAGAGGGTATGGCCGGAAGACCGACGCGAACGCTCGTTGAGTTCTTGTCGCAACTGGTATGCCATCGTGAGGAGTGCGAATAAATGCGAATAAATAACTGCTTTGGGACAGCCTGGGCACTGCATTGGTCACTATCCCGGCCTGTAAGAAATCAACGTGTGTATTTTTTATGTTAACGTATTTCACGAGGAAGCTAAATTGAATTGTGTGTATACGTAGGCACCCCCAGCGAGGCGCTTAATGGGCCGCTTGATAAATCTGTTGTCTATTGTGAAGTTGCTAGAACTATGTAAATTGTTACGCATGTATAAGTAAGAATTGGAAAGTCAGGATTTGAATAAACTTTCTATGCACACGTTCAAATACTTTTAACTGCTGATTATATTGTGAAGCATATGTAAATATAACCGATGATAACAAATTTAAATAATTGTATTATGTTATTGTATGCTATTGTTCTAATGGGGTAAAACAAAGATATTTTTTTAAATAAATATAAAATATGGCAATTTAAATGGGAATAATTGATTTCAACTTATAGTTATTTCCTTCATGCCAAAAAGAAGTGGATGTAAGCTTGAATTTATTATTTCTGCAGAAATCAAGTTTTTATGGTGTTTTAATATAAGCTTTGTTAATGTTCCACTAAAAGGTTTGAGATATCTGATGTCTGTGAGAAAAACAGAGAGAAATATAGTATTTAGGTGTTAGTGGAACATTAGCACAAGTGTAGTCCCCTACGATTATCTCACGTAAGCTCATTTCGATAGGCCGGTAAAATCTATTGCAGATTTTCTTAATTTTATAGATATCTTTGGTTTTAGAGATTTCCATACTTTTACAGATTTCTACGTAGAAATGATTCTGACTACCAGTAAAGAAGAACCTTAGATGTCTGTACCTGTTTCTTCAATAGATTTTTTCACGAGTTGCATGTAGATGGTGTTTGCCTTAGTTTGGTTTGGTTTTCATTGTTTATGATTGGAAGATCCATACCAATTTCTTCGTGTAAATAAAAACGGATCAGTTAGGATATGATTAAGTACACAAACACACAAGAACACAAAGAAACAGCAGAAAATGGAATAGTAGGTGGGGTAATTAAACATGAACAATTTTCGGAAACTATGATATATATAGGAATAAATGTTACAGGAGATTGGTCAGAGAATACCCTAGATAATTTTGTTAATTTTATAGATTTAGACTGCATTTAGTTAAAACCCATGGACGCTCAAAAATGTGTTGCAATGGAAAACCGTAAATTTAGATGTAAAATATTATTAAGCATCAAAAGATTGAGAATAATTCGTTACACTGTAATCTAGCCTTTAATTAATTGGCGTATGTATCGGACTGGCCAAAAACGGGATTAATTATAATATAAAAAAACAAGTTATATCATTATTTATTAACTTCGCGAAGTTTAGTCATATGTCAAAAGATGGGAAATAATTTGTTACTTTATATTCTAACATTTACATAATCTTTGAGCACATAGTTTATCGGGGGTGGCTCAAAATGATAAATGTCATGTATTGACGTTTTAGATTGTTTAAATTCTAATTGGTTTTTGAAGTATAACTGCTACTTGTTGACCTCCACAACATTTTAGAACCCACGAAAGAAAAATTCAACTTGGTGAGTTATGACTAGCTTACAATTAAGCAGGGTTTTATTTAGGTATAAGCGTTAAGAGTCCAGTTCAGCGCTGCACTTAATTCTGAAATAAATAGCATTTGGATGCTTCTATATGTATTGGATTGCCACATACAAATCTAGGGCACACCCAATCTACATTAGGTAATTCTTTAAAAACAAATGGCTTTTAGGCACTACCATCAGAATACAAAGCAATATAACGGCTTAAAAGACTGCTTATAACTCTGCACATAAGACATATAAAGTTAGTTTTGTTCATAGCGATACAATTGATTTGCGTATCCGTTGGAATGCCAAGCTGTCCTCAATCCCAGCATGAGGTGGTGTAGGACTTAAATTGTTAAATAGGTTATAACAATAAAGCCATAATTTAAACGATAAATAAATAAGCATGATTCCATTGAAGAAGATAGTCTTTCATTTACGGTAAATCTCAATTGGTTAAACGATACAAAATTACGTGTCATGGACCAAGAACGGCTGCGCGTTTGAATTTAGGCGGCGAGCAGATACTGGACAAATTTATCGCGTATATGTGGAACAAGATGCATACTATACGTTGTACTTTGTGCGAGAACAGATGCCTACTAGACGAGAAGTAAAATTTTGGCCTCTGTGACTCACCAAGTTAGCCAGGTATCTAGCAAAACCTTGCATGTTATTGTTTACATTTTGCGCAGTGATTGTGATAAACTTCGCAGCTTAGCGCAACCAACAGTTGCATTTTGTCTGTTATGTGGTGCATACGCATCTCTGCTTGTTTAGTTTACTTTATTAAATACAAAGCAGTAAACGTGTCGCGACATAATTCAATTATTATGTAGGGATTTCCTAAAATCCGTCAATCCATCCAACACTCCGCAATAAAACAACATTCTACGCTTTCCCAAATCCGATCTTCCAAGAAACCTTTCAGCATCCTGTTATAAACCAATATCCTCGGGTACCTATACGTTCCAAACCCAATAAACCTCGATGTCCCTCAACAAAACCCGAGAAACCGTTAAGCACCACGTCACGAACTGGTACCTACTTGACCTCTCGGAAAATCCAATGCAACCTACCTCTCACAAACCATAGGCTTCGAAATCCCGCCAAGGGGCACCCACCACCGGCAGCCATCCACCGTCAGAACTAGTCACCTGCCGTAATCGCCACTACCCGGCCGTTCATCATTAGAACTCACTCAGTCACAATTACACGCCTAACCTTCCACAATTATATAGCACTTTCTGTGCCCGGATTTAATACATATGCACGAGCATATTGGTTATACATAAAAGTTTTCAGTGTTTCTTCAAATAGAATTTAAGGTTAAAAGAATCGTGTACAATATAGAATCAATAATTGCAGGATATTTAAAGTCAGTGGTCAAAACTGTTGTTTGCTTGAGTTGCACTTAAAATCAACACGCGTTTGTAGTGTTTGCCGTCTGATCGTGAGTGCAGTGCAAGTTATTTGCATCTTTATTTGTAAGCAGGTAGAGTTACGTGTGCGTGACTTGGGAAACACAAGTAGAAATAATTTTATGAATGTGTTATTCTTTTAGTAAACAATCATAAAATGGTAAAAGGTTAAGTCATGTCTCAAAATGTTTTCGCATATGGTGAATCGTGTGAAGCAAATATGGGATTACTGACGACTTAAAGTGCCTGCATTGTATTTGTTTTACCCTGTTCATATGGACAGCAATTACCAAACTGCATTGCTATAAGCGCGCACCAAGCGTTAAGTGCACAGAGCACATCCAGGATACGTACATTAGTTGAAGAATAAATCGCATTTAGGCACTGCCACAAGAATACAAAGCAAAATAACAAATTAACAAACTGCTTACAACTCTACATATAAGACATTTAAACCTAGTTTTATTCACCTTTATATTAGAGAAGATTAAATAGACAATGGAAGGCGCATGTTAGCGATCCAATTGACTTTGTCCAATTCATTGAAATGCGGAATGGCATGCGATAGCGCAGACCTTTAAATTTATAATAAGTCAAAGCAATGAATCAATAATTTGGACATTAAATTAGTTGTGCATGGTTTATCTAAAGAGATAGCATTCTTTCACTTACGGTATATATCAATTGCTTAAACAAGGTACATCTATCGCGAATTTAAGCAGCGTTAAAAATTCAGGTACTAAACAAATCTATCGCGTATGTATGGAACAGGATACATCCTATACGCTATTTCTTGTGTTAGAACAGATAAACATTGAATAACACTGCAAATTTTGGTCTGCGTGATTCTCAAGTAAGCGAGTTTGCCTGGTTTGTTATTGTTTCCATTTGTTATTGGGTTTGCGATACGTTTCGCATATGTTGCGTCTCGCCCGTTGGAAGATGTACACGCGTCTCTTGTAAATCTACTAAAATCAGTTAAATGTGTTAGTGATCATCATATAGTGTGATTGAGGATTAATGAACATGGTTCACTATAGTTCAATATCACAGTATATAGTAAAGTGATGTATACAGTATAAATAATATGAGTCCGAAAAGAATAGAGAGATAAAAAAATAGGAGGGTGCCAGAAAGACACAGGAGCGCCTTCTCGAAACTTAAGAGGCCCTGAAATTCGATAAGTCAGCAGTAGTCATTCTTTATGGTGCTTTCGTTGCTTTTAAAGTCACCGCGTTTTGAATATTACCGTCACGGCGAGTACCACTTATTGCTTCTTAATTTCTAATACATGATTACCTACGTAGAAATATCTTTAATTTGCGTGTAATATACTTTGAGCTGTCACTGATACGACCCAAGAAAGATTCTTGAAGGATTAAGACACCAGCATGTTCTTGGTCCATTCGTATCAGCAAGCACAATAAAGAGTTCTTTTCAGAACTATCACATTATTTGAATAAGAAACACATTTGAATTCATTATATTTACATATCTTTTCTTTTATTATCCATTTTTACATCATTTTATAAGTCTTATGTTCTCCTTTAAGAGGTAATAATAAATATGTCCAATGTTCTCTCGTTTGCAATCGGTGACTTGGCACTGTGGGGTGCGGCTGGGCATGGTGACCCAGGGGTCGTGTGTTCGATTCTCAGGTCCGGCGAGAGCGTTTTCAAGAAAATTCGAATAATTTCGAATTTCGTTCGGAAGCTGACTTCGATGGGGCTTCGCCGGCTTAGCCGGCGAAGCCCCATCATATAACGGCATCGCCGGCTCTGCCGGCGATGCCGTTAAAGAGATCGCGCTTCGCGCGATCTCTAAGACAGCTGTCTTACAAAAAACAAAACCGTGGCCGCCCCATTCACGGGGCGGCACTCCTATATCTTTTCTATTTTTCTATCTTCTCTTTTCGGTCTGGTATTACTTGCACTGTATGTGTTGCACCATTCTTCTACATACTGTGACATATATAGAACTCATATTGAAGAACTTGGTATTCGAGAATTTTTCTAAGTCCTTTTTCACTATAGGCAACCCATTTTATTTATTCGAATTTCTATTGATATTGCAGAAGCTCCATAAGACCAATGTAATTCGGAATTATTTGAAAGTGGTCGAAAAATGCCTGGCGCCTGATGGGAATCGAACTCAAGACCCCTCGGATTTGAACCGAGGACATAAATCACCAGACCACCAAGCCTTTCTTCGGTAGCTCGATCGTATTATATATTTATTATTATTTATTACAACACAAATAAAAAAATTTATTGTGTGCCAGATATGCACTAAATGTACATATCCGCCACACGATAGTTTTTAATAATCAAATATACATACACATATAAACAATACAAACAACTTGGTAGTTCTGGAAAGTTCTCGCTTGATACCTGATGCCAGGTGGATCAAGTATCAAGCGAGAAGCTTTAATGCATATTTGGAGCACATCTCTTAGAAACCACGCTGGTTGATTTCTTACTATGATCAATATTATTGATCTTTAAACGCACTATATGATGAATACTAACACGCGTCGTAACGATAAAAATAAATGAATTGTATTATTATACAACTGATGTAACATATCGCAAACCCTATACCAAATGTAAACAATCAGAAACCGGGCTAACTCGCTACCTGGCTTACCAGATATTCACGCAGGCCAAAATTTTGCGGTGTTACCTAATGCGCGTGTGTTCTAGCAAAGCACAGCGCATAATATGCATTTTGTCCCACTCACGCTCGACCGATGTTCCCAGTAGCAGTAACTCGAGGTCGAATAACGCTGATTGACTCCACTGCAATGTATGGGGGTTACAACAATTTAATGAAGCTGCAATATAATAGAAGAAGTTATTCCGCTTCTTTTGGTGCATCATACATACAACCTACATAATAGTTACTACGCAAATTATTATTTTACTTCTAATTTCTGCTTTTTTAACCACTCCTGTTAAACCATGTCCCAGAATATTATTTATGCACTATATTTTAATATAAGAAACTATTTCGCTATTTTTCTGCCGCTTATTTTGCACAAAAAAAAATTAATTCGTCCATATTATACCTGGAGATTTGACAATTTTTAGCGCATGTTTTGCACAATTTAAAAAATTACTTAGCTTTTGACCGGACCCTACTCTCCAGCGACATTAGTTTTAAACCATCAAAGATTTATTTATACAAGAGGCGTATTGTTTGACACTATGGAAGAGATATATACATATATCCACAAATTCCCAAGTCAAGGTTCTCAATTTTAACGATCGTTTAAACCAAGACATATATTGAACAAATAAAAATACTCATAAGTATTATAAGTAGTTTATACTTATTGTCAAGGTAAAAATAAACCCGCTATGGTTTCGTATAATTAAATTAATTTACGATTTATTCAACGTTATTTATAATTAAAAAAATATTACAAAACAAACAAATGATAGTTATTCAATTATAATAATATCATCATCCGCCGGTCTTTTCGTTTTCTTTTCAGCAGTTTTTTTCACAACGCTCATGGAAATTGGTAAACTAGTAGGGGCGGCTTGCTTTGCTTTACTGGAACTTTGCTGAGATGCTTTAGATAATTTCTGTTGCACCTAGACATTGAACAATTAGAATTTTAATATGGTAACTTAAGAAAATTGACAAAAATTGAAAAAATAAAATCATACTTGGCTAATTGATAATCCGGACTCAAGTAAATAATTTGGAATTACATTTTGGTAATTTAAGTCCCCAGCTGTAGAAAACATGGAATATGGCATTGCTGAAGACATCGCAGCCGAAGATATTGAAGACGACGGCTGAGACGAGAAATCCAAACTTTTTGCTGCCTCTTTCTGCTGTTTCTGCTTATCAGCTAATTTTTCTTGTAAAGTTTTCCCTGGGCTAGAAACCGTGGGCATGGGTGAAGTATGACCTCCTGGGGATCCAGTTGGCAACTTAGCAATTGGTTGTGAAATCGGCGTGATTGAAATGCCTGGACGATCCTTCATCAAAGTATTCGGTTTGTCTATTCCTGCTGAATGAGCCAACGGAATATCCCTACTATGAGGAAAATTAACTCCACTCCCAGAAGCACTTAATTTAATCTTCGTTGGTTTACGTTTTACCTCAGTTGACGTCGGGTACTTAAATCCCATACTAGTTGGAATTGCTGGTACAGTCGACGATAATTTTTGAGATGGAAAAGAATGTAATCTCTGTTTAGGCTTTGCACCTGCGCTTGGTTTGTTACTTTTTGATTGCTGTGCTTGTTGGCCCAAAGCAACCAATTTGAGATAAGCATCATTTCCTAAACTTGACATCATCTGTGGCTGAGTTCCCAAATTCGACAGAGACATTTGACTTCCCAACGTTTCAAGGGTTTGTTTCAGCAAGCTTGGAGTCACCTGATTTAACGCCTGCGTTAAAGGATTCGTAGCATTGAGCCCAGACAATTGTTGCATGCTTTGGAGAAGTGTTGCATTCAACAATGGGTTAGAAACTGTGCTGCTGGTAGATGGGTTTAATAATGCACTGGCAGCGGCTGCTGTTGAAGCGGATATGCCCACCCCAGCAGCACTAAATAGATTCGAGTATTGGCTCTGAGTATATTGGCGAATTAATTCCTCTTGGTAATGTTTCAGGTAATCAAGTTGTCCTGTTTGCATCAATGGATTCGACCAAGAATATGGATTAGATAAAGGACTTCGTCCACGAGGGGACTTTGCAATATTGGCTTTGGTTGAACCTGGTGGCCTCCCTCTTGGTCTTCCTAACGTGGGGCGTTTTAATGGCATTTGTGGAGTGATTGTCACATTGCTAGGAGAAGGCTGCACAATCAGAGGCTGCAAAAATTAAAAAATTATGCTCTATGTCATAAGAACAAATTCGATAAAAATGAAACTGACCTGAATTGGTAATGGGGCTTGTGGTATAGGTTTCGGTGATATAACATTGGTCATTTGCTGCTTCCTAATTTGTTTTTCTGCAACTCTAGTTTGTTGGCAATATTTTACAGCCACATCTAAAGTATTTGCAGGATCCAAGTATTTATCACCCTTCAGTTTCTTGTATGCATCAGCTAACATGCAAGCAAAAACTTTTTCCTGATGTATAAGATTTTTCTGGCTTCTTTGATATGCTTTAAATAAATCTACTAATAAATTATCTATATTTGGATGTGACGTAGTTTCCATTTCCTTAATTTGCGTACGTAACGTTTGAATGCACATCTTTAAAGCGTCCTCGGACAGTTGTTCTCGTTCCACGTTACGTATGTATACTCTAGTCAATTAATTACAAAATTATTCATTAAATCTACGGAAAATAATAAATATATACTTATCAGGATCGGGAACCCGACGCCATTGCAAACATAATTCTAATAACGTTTTATGATCCTGTGTATCCCTCAAAACTTGAAGAAGTAACGTAACACAGCGACTCATATGAGCACTGAGAGATCCAGGGCGATCAATTTCACTCGAGGGGATTCTCCAGACACCCTGAACATAAATACCAATTTAATTTACAATCGACTATCGCACAGTTATTCGAAAACCTACATTGAAAAAGTTGCTGGTTTTCCTGTCAGAAAACAATCCAGTAACCAGCACACTATTCTTGCATTTATACTCGCCCATCAACAACTGTTTACACTTGTTTAAATCTTTTTTCTTGTTGTAAGAATGGTAAACATGCGCGAGGCGATACAAAGCTTTATAATTCTGCGGTAAACGACGTATACAATGCTCCAAACCAACAATACATCGATCCACCATGTTAACAATATCATTATCAGACATATTCTCGTTTGAACTATCCGTTGAACTAGTTCCTGAACTATCATCAGATTCCGAATCTGAACTGGAACTCGATGAGGATGAACTAGATGATGAACTAGAGTCTTCCGTTGCGGTTGTAGTCGATTTCTAACGAAATAAAACCATGATGTTAAATTTACTGCATTTTAATTGATTTTATGCTTACTCTTATATTTGCTTCATCCTCACTTCGTCCTTCTTTCTCGCTCTTGTCACTTTTGTCGTCCGCTGATTTCGATGCAATATCACTCCCACCACAATTTCCTTCATTTTCAATCAACTTTTCTTTCTCCAAATTTTCCTTAATCATTTCATCCATTATTTCTTGAATATTTCTTACTTTAATTTTAGGAAGAGTAACAACTTCCTTCTCTTTCTCCTCTTTTTCGTCCTTGTCAGACTCAATTATAACGACATCATCAATATCTGAACTTTTTCCTTGTTCTCCCTCCGAAGTAACAACTTTATTTAATAAGTCATCAATGCATCTCCTAACAGAATCTGCAATAGTTTCATCATCTGACTTTTCGTCCTTTGTAAGGTTATCAGTTTTGTTCCCAGCCTTGGTTTCATACTTGCTTTTCTGTATCACAGAACTATCCAGACACTTCTTGAACCATTTTCCCATTGATATAGGAATCGGTTTGCCATCATGAGCTTCCAAATATTTCAAAATTGAAGCATTTATCCTGTAGTGAACTTCTAAAGCTTCCAAAGACAAATGTTGTGGATTATTATAGTTAATTTTTTCAGGATATTGGCAATTATTTTCATGTAGTAAAGAAGCAGCTTGCATATACAGCTCTAAATATACTTTAGGATCAGCTTGTTGCTTCTCAGAAATTTTTCCCATCATATAATGAAACAGCCAACGTTCATCTGCATCGGCCTGTTCAACCTGATAGACATCCAACGCAGTTTTAAAACTTTTCCGGGAACTTTCTAAATAAGTTTCTTTCTCTGTTTCCAAGGCTTCAAATTTTTCCATGCTTAAATTTTCAGATTCATACTTCAAAACTCGAGAACAATATGAATGAACCATATATTCAAATGATCCGAACTCAATCCAGAGAGTTATGTATTTATCATTAAGCTTTAACGCTTCTTTAAAGCAAATTTTAGCACTTTTCGCTTTATCTATAAACTCCATTTCGCTGTTGAAACGCTCACAATGGGTCAGTTTAGATTCCAACTGACTATGGATCCCAAGAGCCAATCCAGCCCAAGTATCAATTCTTCTAGGATTAATACATAAATCCAATAAAAAGAATTTATAACTTCGTTTAACTTCACTTTGCTTGAAGTAAAAATCTCCAAGAAGGTAATAAATAGCTTTAATTCTCCCCGGAAAGTCTGCTTGAAGAGGCAGAGCAGTTGAAGTTCCATGAATGTATTCACTAATTTTAGGCAGTAATGGTAGAGGATCACATTCTTTAGGTATAATAGCAATTATTCTTTGTAGCAGCTGCTCTAAATCACTTGGAATTGAACTTGACTTAATTGAATCAAATTCTGGCAGTGTTTCTGGACAAAAATATTCGTATAATTGTTGTGCTCTTTCCCATGATAACGGCAGAGGATTTACGTTGTGATCAGCTAAATGCCTTGAGACTTTGTTTTTTTTGCAAGGATGCTGATATAAACAAAAGAATGCCTGCTCCAAATGGATGTCAATTTTATCCCGGTGCGGTTCTAGTATTGGTGCGTCCAGGCGATAAATAATAGAATCCAAAATAAAGTGCAATAACTCTCCTTGTTTGGCTAGGCACCAGCCTTTAGGACCCAAAAACTCATGTGCAGAAAATAAAATAGCAATGGAAGCAGGCAAATCATCTTCTTCCTCCAGTCGTAATATGTCTAAAGACCTATCTTCTTTAGATGTGTGACAAACAACCTTTTTAGCCTGCAGTCTATGCTCATCTCTTAGTAAAATATAATGTAGTAAAATCCATGGATAAGGTAGAAAATTTGCCATTGGCATTCGTGTTTGTTCTGTGTTAATCTGCTTCCTACATAAAGTAGTCAAGGATTCAACCAAACGACAACGGAATTCATCTTGAAGCAAATCAAGAACGCTCACGGTTTCATTCTTGATCAATTCATAAATTATCAAAAGACATTTCTCAACTACCATTTCCCATTTATCAAAATCTGTTGTCGGTTTAACGACGAATTTCAACGCTTCGTGCAAACACTTTTCAGACCAGCTAAAACACTCTGCCTGATTAGTGTACCAAAGCGAATGTATCAACATTCCCAGTTGTGCTTGGCGACCAATTTTGCCGTAAGTTACTTTAGCATTCGCCGAAGTAAACGTTAGTTTTAAGATATCTGCCACTTCTTGATATTGCTGTTTTTGATACAAATCTTCAACGCGACTAAGAGAATCAATCAACTCTAGTTTGGAAAGCATAGCATCAATAATTGAACTATTAATAATGTGATGTTTTACAATGTTGGGAATAGTTAATCTAAAATTTTTCATATCTAGTTTAGAATAATGAATCACATCCCGGATTGACTGTAAGGCCATGATAGCTAAGTTATTCTGATTGTGTTGTTTAAACAAATAAGCGCGAAGCCAATGAACGCGGATAGCAAATTCTGAATATTCGTCACCCCAATAATTCTCCCAACCGCTGATTAATGTGAGTTGAGTGACTGAGGAGCAGTGAATTTCTTCTTCTAAATGTTTCCTTGTTGAAAAGTCTGGAATGAGTTTTAGTACTTTAACTCAGATGTGAAAACACTTACTTGTTATTCGTGAAAGTAGTCAATTCTCCAAACAGCAACGTACACAACGCATCTTTCCTCATAGGTTCAAATTCAATTGGCTCTATAAACAAATCAGGATGCGACGTATGTTCTCGTAACATGTTGTAGGCAGCTACAAACAAATCAATCAACTCCGGTGGCCACTTCTTCTTCCACAAATTGACAAATGCATGCACATATGCTTGGATTAAATCAATGGAATCTCGATTTGTCCAGTTACGAGACCAGAACAGCTTTACGTCTTTTGTTTCTTCATCGCTGCCAAAATAAACATCGACGTTTGTAGAAAGTCCATCCTCGCTTAAATCATCAATGGGACTACGTGAATCTTCGAGATTATTAAGTATTTGATTTGGCAAACCATTCGGGCTAAAAGTTAAGCAAAAATAAGCCAAATTGCATTGTTTTAAATCAAAAAGAAAACGTAACCTACAGTAAATACACAGGTATAACTCTTGTAAATGCATCCTCAATTCGGTAATCCTTATCAGTCTTTGCACGTTTGGCAGGTTTTCTTTTGCTGTGCCATCCCCAAATTTGTAGATCTGAGAGTAAATCACGTTTTCTTTTAGCGCTCTTCGACAAAGAACGATTTCTTATTCCCTGCTTGGATAATTGAGCATCTTCTTGGTCGGGTGCATCTTCATTATCTTGCTCCATCTGCATAAAAATAATTGTAAATAAATCGCTAAGACTTAAAATCTATTAGTGATTTACATCATCATTTTCATTATTGGATACAGGATTATCCATTTCATTCTCACTACTTTGGGAGGGCCTTCGCTCACTCTGGGCGCCCTGACTTTTATTATCGGCTGCCGCTTCTGCTACTTCTATATCTTCGCGTTCAACTACACCATCTTTTGGACTTTCTAGACTTGGTTGTTGATCTTCATGACTTTTCTCTTCCCCACTCACTGGCATTGTAGTTCCATCATGGCTCATGCACCTCTTAATATCGATTTTAGTGAGGTGAGTCTGAAACATAAGTTATTAGTAATTTATAAGATACCTCATTGAATTTATACTATATTATTGTCAGTAAGATACTGATGTAACTCAGTAACAGTGTTGCCCAATTCAATCCAAGTAAAATCCTTCAATCCTCTTGGAAGTGGAATAGTAGCTAAAGGTTTAGGTGCTAGCAACTCCTCAGCTTTATTAATTCTATCAGTCAATTTCCTCACTTCACTTAAATACTTTGTTTCTTCCTCCTCAGTCACATCATAATCAATCATAGGTTCTTTAACATGATCTGGATTAAACTGCTTGTAGTATTCTTCTGTTCCAGGGTGATCTTTATATATTTGATTTCTCAGTACAACACCCTTGACATAGCCAGTATCCAAAATCAGAGCCTTTCCAATATATTGCAGACAAGCAATTGTTTCTTGCAAAGCAAAAAGCAATGAAATTAACTTATCTAAACAAGGCCAGTGGGATTGACTACATTCCAACCCTTGTGAGAAAGCAAATGCAGATTGTTGAAACTTGTCTAACTTCAATGCAAGAACTCCAATTTTATGCCACAATGATACATCTTTACTGTCTAACTCTGAAGCAGTCACAAAGCTCTTAAGTGCTTCTTCTTCAAAATTTTGCTTTATAGCAACATTTCCAATATTTAAGTAGCAAGAGTATTTTATGGTAGACATTGTTTTTGGCAAGCCTCCTTGGCATTCCAACAATGGAATGTTTTCATTGAGAAGTTGATAGAGTAGTTTTTTAGACTCTTCATATTTTTTGTTGCACTGAAGACGAAGTGCTTTGTTGTATGTTTCTGAAGCAATTTCTTCCTGTACAGGAAAGGTTAAAAAAGCTATAATACATATTTCTAACAAAACAATTGTAAAATGCTACCTGTGCTTCCTTTCTAATGCCGGGTGCATCTTCATCAGAAGAGTATTCGGCGTTTAACGCACGTAGTTTTAACATGATGACAATAGTTTGTTGTTCGTTAAGCACAATCCATGTGAAGTATTAATATTCTAATAATTTATGTCATTTATTTGACAGAATTACCGGAGTTTTCTTTACGGAACAGTACCTAACAGACCCTGATATAAACAAACCCCAAGCGCCCCAAGCACCATCAAAAACAATCCATGAATGGATATGGTCGGAGAGTTACAGCGATTAAGACTTTTAATGTTTACACACCGCCATAGATGGCGTAAAAATGTAACAAATTAGATGCAGTTAAACATCCCTCTTAAATTTTGCCAAAGTTGAAAATATTTATCAAGCACAATTCTAGAAGATGACCTTCTAAGCGATCTAAGCTCTCCACGTCCCCCAACGTGAAAATTATAATCCGCAGTTATAGTGTGGGCGGCACA
>JAODGC010000010.1:2120792-2157167 GCA_027574925.1 Ecitoglossa quadriceps
GGCACAGCTGGCAGCTGCAAGTTCGTTGCCATTTTGCTTAAAATTGACAAATATTTGAACTGCTTTACGAATAAATGCATAACCCTTTTTAATCTGTAAGAAATTAATCACCTTTCACTAGTTTTTTCCATAGTCCACTGAAAGTGATATTTTTATTATAAAAAACGACTTTAGTATTTATTTTTATAAAAATAATTTGATTAACTCCCTTCAAGTCTACCTGGTACATTTTAAGCCAATCAATCACACCTAAAGGGAAAACAATACTAAAGGACACACAACACATTTTTTATCGAAACAAAAGGAATAACATACAAAGTAAGAATACCGCATTTTCATCTGCAAAGTAGCATCATATTAAAAATAAAAATGTAACAACATAATAACAAATTTTCATTTGTATGTTCTTAAACGCTTATTACAAAAAATATATAAAACTTCATGGCAGCCAACTATGTTGTGTGTCTTAAGAAAATGTGAATTATTTCTTCCAGTTTACGAATTATTATCTGCATGCGCTATTTGTTTTATGCTGTTTTGATTTCTCAATTCAGTTTAGTTGGATAAAGATTGACAGTAAAGTAGTTATTTACAATGAATACAAAGTATACAACAGGCCGAAAACAATTTTGTTTCTACGTTTGACTACGAGACTTAAAATAAGAATAATAAAAATAATGCTAGTCCTGTTCATAACAAATCTGTGCAAAGTGAATTTCGACGACAACAGTTGTTATGATGACCGCAGTTGCGCGTTTTAGGTGAGCTCCTTTTTAAATACAATATAGATCTTTGTACACGTCGAAATCCATCTCATCGCACTACTGCATCTCCAATAGATCTCTGTGCGAACTGGCTCCCCAGTTTCGACCTATTAGTTACATATGCGACATTTATAATATTATGTGATATATATGCTATAGGTACATATGTACAAGAATGTAAAAAACAGAATTATCTCTAATACATTGTTAGTTTATACAAGTTCCGTCGTGCCCACGTATTCACTATTATTTAAATTGTTTTGTCAGCCATCTCTTGCAATTTCTTTCACTTTGTTGCTCCACATTTCATTATATTAATATTCTATAACAAAATTATATATCATCTACATATATGTCCATTTCTCCATTGTAATATTCATCAGGCTAAAATGAAAACAAGTATACAAATAATTACAAAATAATATATAACAGCTTTTCAGATCGAACAAGATCAAGAAGACATTTTCTTATAAAGAAAATACCCCAATGTGTTCAACTCATTATTGATCATTTTGGACAATCAATGTCCTCTCAATTTTTACTAGGAGCGTAAAATATAGCATTCGGGATAAAACGCTAGCAACACAACCCATTCAGAATTTGCATCTAATAAAAACATGAATGCGAATTTAGATAACATGGTTTGCTGTTACACAAAAACGTTGATAAAACGATGAATAGAAACAATCGATTATCGACAGATTTGCTACAGGCACATGCAGTGTGCTTGCCTTAGCATCTTATTAACGCACCAGCTTTCAAAAACTGTTTTGATACAAAACTCGACTCTTCAATTAACCATTGCTTGCATCTTAACAATACTTACAACTCCTATTTGCAATCGAACACAATAGTTTTATTCAACAAGTTTCCACTTGAGGTCCTGCGCTTAAATAAGATCGACTGTTTAGAATCAGTTCCTGTATCATTGTTTCACTTTGCTCTGATTATAGTCCGAAGCAATGCGAGCACATGCTCAACGACACAATCGCATTGTATCACAACATTAACAGCGTCACCGCCAACAAGCACCAAGCATCACTTAAGATAAGACTTGTACAGCAGAGTACTTTTACACAGCTCCTTTTCGCTTTCAAACAAAAATTGGATATCCCGGAGCGTCACTTTCTTCATGCGCGCTTTGAGTGGTAGTTGTCCGCGTGCTCCACTTGTAAAACCCGGATTTGACTAAAGAAAAGAAACAACAGCATAATGATGGCAATATTTTAATGGCAATTGTGCAATGTGTTACCTGTGAAGTGCTCGCATTGAGATCACTATCTAATTTCGGCTTTTTTCTTGGTCCAATGGCTTGTAACGCTGTGGCGTTGGCTTCCCGTTGCCGTAATTCCTCCATTTCTACTCTCTGCATCTCTTTTGCTTTAGCTTTCAGCTTAGCTTGCTCTGGATCTTCAGTTTTTGACCGACTTTTTGCAGCGCGTAATAACATTTCCCTCTCAATTTCTTCATGTCGCTTTCTTTCCGTACGATCCAATTCTTCCAGAAATTTTAATTGACCTGCAGAATAAATCTATTAATTTTGGAAAATCATCCCATGAATAAATAATATACCTTTAATATCTGATGTAATTTCATAGCGTGGTTCACTTTTCACCAATTCTAATCTATGTTCAGTAATAACAGATAACTTTTCTACCATATTCTTGATCCGTTCTTGCGCCGCATGTGAAATAATCGCTGCTACTTCATTGCCAGGCTCCTCCAACCCATGTTTTGACATAATTTGCCTCAGTCTAGTCTGCAACGGACCTATACTCAGAAATATGTCTTCTTTACAACTCCTAATCTGCGTGCCAACAAATTCCGTCGAGCCAAGAATTCGCTGTGTCTCCTCGGCTAAATTAACACCGCCCATAGCGGCGACGTCGTTGATATCATCGTCACCACCAGCGTATGCTGCCGCTGCAGCAGCCGCTGCCGAGGACGCCACGGTTTTCTTTTCTTTCTCTTTGGTAGCAAGTTTAGAAATATTGGAAGGCACTATGGGTTTAGTCCCCTGGACTTTTACGCCTGTGGCGACATGTTTAGCAGCGGGCGCTGCTGCACGCACTACGACTTGATTGGACCGGATGGTGTGGTTCACAGAAGGTGCGGGTGCTCGAACTTGGATGGGTTGTCGAATAATATTAACGCTTTGCCGGATTACTTGATTGCCCGGAAATTGTACTGGATGCAAAGCAGGCGGCTGTGAACTGGAAACAATGACCGGTTGTGTTGTGTTTGGCGGTCGTATCGTTGTAACCATTCTTGTGGACAAGCCTGATCGGATAGGGGTGACTAGTCGTGGCTGTACCAATCCTGGACGTACTACCGTCGTACCCGGCCCAACCAAACGCACCTGCTGTGTGGCCAGCGCCGGTCGGACCTGTTGCTGAACGGTCGTCGTACCACTGGCAACTGAAAAAACCACGTTGGCCGGGGGCGGACGGATGCCATCTATCGTTAGCTCTTTTGTGGCTAATGAATGTCGAAGTAATGGTAAACTTTTCTAAAAATTTACATGTCGGTAAGATAAATAAACATGTGAAAGCAATTGCTCCATTTACCTTTAGAAATCCTATGAGGCACGGTTGAGGCGACGCATTCAATAATTTTTCCAGACGATCACAGAAGTCTTCCGGCTCCACTTTCACGTCAATCAAGTCTTGTATTAATGATCGTACATTTCTCTCCACAGGTTTAGGTTCTCTGCTCGACAACTCGAGCAAATTTGCCAGAAACTTTCGACATTTCTCTTTGGTATTATCGTTTGCAGGTTTGGCAGCAGGTGTGGACGTTGGGGCCGGTGGAGGCGCCGTCGCCGCAACAACGGTTTGGGAAGATGCAGCAGAAACCGCATGAACGGGAGCTGCCATTGTGGTCGCATTCGCAATTTGTGTTGTAACTGCGTTCTGTAAGTATCATGTCATTGTTCAGGAAATTTTAGTAATCAAATAAATTAAGCCCAAGCATCATAGATGATGATAAACTGATACAAAACATGCGCTTACTGGCAAGCCAAAGCATTGATTTTGTGTCGAACAAGAAACAGTTACAAATACTTAGCAATGATTAATCCTAATGAAGCAGGATTTGCATATTTGATTTTATTGAGGTTTAAATTTCAGAAATAAGTCGAATAATAGGTCGTAAAAATTAATTGCGAAACGAATGTAACGTTTCGGTTATAAACAAAGTTCTAACAAAGAAAGTTTAATATGTGAATATTTAGGGCCGACTAAGAAAGCGCAAATTTGGTACCTAAACTAAATCGAAGCAGTAAATAGTAAAATTGAACTTACAGCCGCAACAATTTGCGTGCGCAATTGGACTCCTGCACCTGCATTAGCAATCGTAGCACCACTCGTTGGTGCAGGACCAACGCGTAATAATTGGTACTGCCCATTTTCAGTCTTTAAAAGCAGATGTCCCTGTTGACCTGGCTGCAAACCCTGCAGGCTTTGGAGCGTTAATTGCTACAATAACAAATGAACTCAATCAGTCGGAGACTCAAACGGACAAACACTTGAACGCAAAACTACTCAAGAAACAAAACTACGTGATCTACAAAAGACGAACCATCGTCGTGAGTGAGATTAGCAGGCATTGGAATGTTAGAGAGAAATGCCGCAGTATCTCGCCTGCTGGTAAACCCAACAGTTCCGTACATAAAATAAAGTTGTCAACTACTCTCAGAAGCTGTACACGTACAAGAATAGCAACGTAACGTAACAAAATACGTACATACAATTAAAAACAGAACGAAACAAACGATAAATTTTGATTTCGACCAAACATGAGGATTGCATGATGATATGCGAATGGTTGTCATTTGCCCCAAAAAGAGAAAAGCACATAAAAGACAGTTAGTAACAGCCCTACCCAGTCAATCTGTGAAGATATGATTAGCGTTAGTAATGCAGCCGTCGCATGTCGCAATGAGATGAATAACGTATACAATCCTCATGTTTGCTGCATCATTGTAATTCAAGTACGGCAACTTACAGGAGTTCCAGGTCTGGCCCCCACCAATTGCGGTGCACTGAGCACAACCCTGGCCGGTTGGCCCTTCTGTGGATGTGTGGGAATCCCGGGCCGAACATTAACAACCTGGAGGTTGGAAAGGATGTTTGGATTGGCATGGGTGGTTGTGTGACTACCTACATTGTTGTTCACTTGCGGCACCGACGCGGCCACGTTCATCGGCACCGTAACCAGGCCCTGCGTCGTAGTGCCGCCGGTTGCGCTCGTTTTTATCACCAAGGTGGGTTGTTTAGTCTGTATGCTTTGTACGTTGGTGACGGCTTGTGTCACGTTCGCGAGCTGAACATTGCCGAGCGTGCCGTTCTGCACAGCTTGCGGGAAAGTGGCCCTGTTGGCAATGATAGTGCCGGTGCTGGTCATCGCCGGCGTGCCCTGCGTGTAGATGATGTTGACGCTATCTTGGCTGGTCTTAATGCCATCAGTGGACACCAGGTTTGCGAAACTAGTCACAGGTTGTGCATTCTGCAGAGCTACCTGTGATACTGAGCCTAAAACCAAATAAGCATCATTATTATGGTCCACATTATAATATATATATATATATATATCTAAGTGATTGAAGAAGCATGATGTTATGTTTGTATATTTTATGGTACTAAAATAAAATTTGGGCTACTCCAAGCAACTGAAATTGAACATTGCTTGGAGGCTGACGGCATATAATACACTACATTGTTTTCGTCGGTTTGAATACCGGCAGTGAAGTTACAACGCTGGGAGTAAACCAACGCTTAACATTGCTGCCGTACTACTGGCGGCCCCAACCCGTCGACAAGTCGAGGGAACGGGAGCCGGGCAGGGAAGGTTACACTACAACACCACATATACACAAACGCATTGCGCGGGAATCGCGTGCGATCCGCGGCGGCGTATGAGACCCGCATCGCCACCATCGCCGACGATGCGTCTGCGCGCTTGGTGCGGCTTGCTAGCCTCGGGTGCACTACGTTACCTGCAATCGAATTAATTGTATCACCGTTAGCAATGGCCCCATGTTTCTGTGATGGTACTGGAGTCCCGCCGTTTGATATTGCACTGTGCACGTGATTCTGGTTCAGGCTGGTCGAATTCGCGTTCGGCGTAGTCGCGGGCGGCGCGAACTGATCCTCCAGCGATCCGACGAGCGCACTTACCGCAGATTCATCGACATCTGTACTGAGAGCTTCCTCGAGAAAGTTAGCTGACGCCATTTTCCGAGACCCGACTGTGGCACCGTCTGCGCCTGCGTCATGATCCGAACAACATTACCCACAATGCAACACTACGTATGTGGCTGTTGACAACGCGCACGGAGAACGCTGTATGAAGAGGAATCCGAATGCACGCGTTCTTATAACGAGCAGCGCGTTTTAATGTGAAACACGAAGCGAACGACCGACGCGCAGCAACGACGCGTTGCTACTTTCCTAGCTAAGTGAGCCGAACGAACCAAATATTCCATGCTGCTGCGTACCCTTTTGACTTCAATTTAAGAAATGCGGTAAACCTATTGCAAACAAAACTACAACAATCAAACAAATGGCGAAACACAAACTCAAGTTTTTAAAATGGTAATATCAACAAAATATCGGCTTGCTTGTTAAAATGCGTTCCACACTTACGTTCGTTTATTGCCGTTCTAGATGGCGTAGGGTTGGTATACAGGAAGAAAATTTAAGAAGGCTTCTTTTCGTTCTTAATGCAAATAAATAACAGAATATAATATTTTAAGAGTCTCTATTGCTGTCCATCTTGAATCTTTAAATCATTTAAAATTTCTTGAATAATGTTTGCTTGTCGTTTTGTATTTCTTTCAACTGTAGTGATATTATTGCCCTCTACTTCATGTTTTATTAACTTTTCTGGATTCAAAGGAGAGCACCACTTTAACATCCTTGTCTAGTATCCAATCATATTCTTCGCAAAACTTTGGCTTTTGGTTAGTGTTCGTGTTTCCATCGGAAGCAGAAGAGTCTTAGATAATTTGATATGTTCCACTGACAACATTACATTATTTTGGATTCAGTAAATTAAATCCAATTGATACATAATGTCGTCTGAGCTTGATCAGTTGCAAAACTCATTAAGTGCCCTTAAAGTTCTTCGTTCAAACGTAGGCATTGCATTTCAAACCATAAGCAATGGTATTCCAGATGACCAGGAAGAAGAAGTCAAAAGACAAAAATTCGTTCAGGACTTGGTAGATAAATTCGGCAATATTTTCAATAATTTAAGGTAAGTAGAATAATAATTATAATACAATTGTATATAATATATTTTGTATTCTAAGGGATTTTGAAGCATCAGTTGCTTCTTTAAATTCACCTCCAGGACCTTTTAGCTTAGGTAACACAACATACTTAAGCCAAGAAACTACTTTGGAAAGACAAGCATTATATGGGCAACTTGTTACAAGCTACAAATGGACTGACAAGGTATAATTCGCCAAGGTATAAGAGTAAAGTAGTTGCTATTATTAATAAGCACTTAATATTGTAGATAAGAGAATATAGTGCATTAGCTGGAAATTTACTGTCTGCAAACTCAGTGAGCAAGACATACAAAGCTTTTGGAGCAACTAAAAGAAGAAAAACCCAAACAAGCAACCATAATGTATCTCCAGAGTGTGTTATTATGATTATATATCTCAATCTATATATATTCTAAATCTAACTGTTCCAGAGTAATTGAAAATTTAATTAATGGAATAGATCGGTTGTTTTCAGATGTTACTATTACCCAGCCAAGACCAGTTACTGCAAATCCAGTCATATTTGTATGTTTTTATTAAATATGAAAGCATGAGATTAGATTTGATGGTTTTATTGTAGGCAACTGTGGGAAGAACATTAAAAGGCATAATTGCTTTCAAGGGTCTTATGATTGAGTGGGTCATAGTTAAGGGGCTAGCAGAATCAAATGATTTATGGTCGGAATCGAGATATGCTGTCTTCAGAAAGGTGACTGAGAACTGCCATGCTGCAATGTGTCATTTCCACTCACCAACTATGCCTGAATTAGCCGTGAGATCATTTATGGTATGATATTTAGTAGTGCAATGTTTTATTTTATGTTTATTCAAACTTTCTGTTCTTTAGCATTGGTTTCATAGTTACAACTCTTTATTTAACGCCCCTTGCAAACGATGCGGAATGTATTTGCAAAGTGCAATGCCACCAACTTGGAGGGATATGAGATCTTTAGAGCCATATCATGAAGAATGCAAGTAGATAATAAAACTTTGCATTTTTTGAAATTTGAGTGTTTATATTTTTATTATTCCTTGTAATTATATATATGATACTAATTATTTCATTTTTGGTTTCCTATTACCCATTACCATAATCTTGTTGTTATTTTACAAATGTATATAGCAAGCATTATTTTAAAAGATTCAAAGTTAAACTATTTTCTAAACTCTTTAAACAACGCAATACAATTTATAATTTATATTGTTTGTAATTGTTTAGGCTGTTCATGAAAATCCACTCAACTGAACAGGGTCCATCTAAAAAAATCCGAATAATCATGTTACTAATATCAAAGCGTAGAAAAATAGCAATTATTTACCAATTTTTACCCAAGGATCAGCCTTAGGATTGGATTGTGTTCTCGCTGTTTTAATAGCGTGACGTACGGCTAAAGCAACCGAAAATGCTAAACAGAGTGGAGGTTCGCCAGTTGCTAAAATACAATTTAATACACATATTTAAAAGCTATCTATCTATCGCTTGCTAAACATTTACCTTTGGTTTTAAATGGACTCAATGGATTAGGCATGCCTTCCGGAAATTTAACCCTGAAGTCAATAGGAATGTCCTTACAACCAGGTGGTTTATACGTCCATGTACGATTCGTCATTTTTTGCCCGTCATGATCAAAAATCATTTCTTCACAAGTCCAGTATCCAAGGCCCATTATGAAGGCACCTTCGCATTGTCCTATGTCAATAATGGGACTCATACTATCACCAGTATCTTCCAGAAGGTCCACTCGGTTGACAAGTATATTTCCCGAAAGAATGTCCACTTCAACTTCAGTTGCTGCGACGCCATATATTGGATAGGACTTGCTATTGTTTGGATCATTAATAAACATTTGATTTTCGACCAATTTCACCCCTTTATAGTAAGCATTCCTAACTTTTTGGGGCCATGAGGTATCAGGGGGAAGCTTTGCAACTGCTGTAGCTTCATCAATTCTCTGCTTCAGTATTGCACATGCTTTTTGTAAAGCCTGAAAAGCAAATCAAACGTTTTTTCAAGTACTATGCTTTTAACTTGTATTATTAATGTACCATGCAAACTGCTTCACTAGTTTGACTTCCTCCAGTTGACATGTTATTGGGCGCAATTAAATTATTTGTAGGATTAACGGAAATCATTTTCATATCAATTCCAAGACAATAAGCGACGACTTGAATCGCCTAAAAATATATGAATACTTGATAACTTATACCATTAGAGTAAATACTTACTTTCGTATGGATTCCTTGTCCAATTTCTACTCCTCCATGTGAAATGGTAACAGTGCCATCAAATTCATAAATGGATACATGCGCGTGGAAGTTACCAAAAAAGTTCATTGTGTATACCATTGGTACAACAGCAATACCACGTTTTCTCCAACGATTTTCCTAAAATTCAACAAATTAGTGATGTAAATTTATATTTAAAATTTACACCTTACCGTATTAAAAACTTCAATAGCCTTCTTCCTATTTCTAAAATCAGCCCATTTTTCAAAATCGGTCAAGAATGTTGCTATGATTGGATATTTTGCAGATAAATTTGCCATCCGTACATCAATCGGATCTTTATCAAGGACATAACTAATATGCTCCATTACTGTCTCCATCAAGGCACAACCCTCAAGCGTTCCTGGTGCTCTAACCCATGCAGCTGAATGCATATCTGTTCGCACAAAATTAATATCTGTTTGCATAGGATCCGTATTGTATGTAGTCAATAACAAATCTAACATAGGTTCTTTTGCCAATTCATTACTTGACCGACCAACATCATGGTACAGCTTGTGATTGAGAAAACCAATCTTTCCATTCTCATCAAAACCAACTTCGTAATCATTGGAAACTGGTGTTCGACCGCCTATAATATTCATATTATGATGGAAAGGAAGCCAAAGTTTAACTGGCCTCCGCAATTTCATTGCAATAAGGGTAGCTGCGCATGCGACAATATTAGCTCTTATAACTTTGGCACCATAGGAACCACCGCAACGTCTGACGGTAATGTTTAATTTATGTGCTGGGATATTAAGGCAACCGGAAACTGCATTTTGTAAAGCATCCATCCACTGGGTACCGACATTAATACTAAATTTGTCATTCTCATCTGGTTCGACATGGCAGCAATGAGTTTCCATGTGGTAATGGTATTGCCAGCCAATATCAAAAGTTCCTGACAGTTTCTTAAAAGTGTTCATATCTATAAGAAAGACAGTATGTTAAATATGAGAGTAGGTATCTTTGTTGAAATAAAATTACTTTGATTTTTGGCAATTATTGTTTGATCATGAGTCACTCTGTCAGTTGCCTTCTTGGCCAAAATTTCTCTGATAGACATCAATGGAGTTGTGGTTGGTTTAGTGTAATATACTTCAACTGCTTCAGCTGCAGCCTCCGCTTGTTTTTGAGTCCTAGCTGCGATAATACCAATAGGTTGAAAGTAGTACTCCACAGTACCATTTACAGGCACAAAAAGAGTTTCTTCTTCGGTAACGAATGAAAATGGAGAGACATATGTATTCTTGCCACCTAATTCTATAATATCAGAGGCTTGGAAGAAACCGGCGACATCCTCCATGGCCTAAAAAATTTCTCGAGTAAATTATTAAATATAAATTGATAAATGCAGTATAGACCAAAGCTGTTGTAGCATTAATTGATTTGACCACTGATCCAGCAGGTGCATTTGCCATTACAAAGGCAGAATATAATTGCTGCGGTAAATCAGGTGAATCCATCAAATACTTAGCTTCGCCAGACACTTGATCTGCTGCCTCATACTTATCCACAGGTTTTCCAATTGGATACATAGATTCATTAGTTTTAAAATCTTGGGTTCCTTTGGTGACAGGAGGCCTAATCAGTTTATCTCCACCAGTTTTATTCATTTTTGTCTTTTTATCACCAGGTGCCATTGAGAGAATAGCTTTATAGGCCAAAGCAATAGCGAGAGCTTTCCTGAAGTCAGGTTTGGGATCAGGGAGTTGAAAATCAGGAACAAGTTCAGTGTTGAGCTTATCAAAGAAAATTTGCATGTTATCATTGTTGAACAGTTTTTTACCCATAAGAAATTTTTCAGCGGCGGAAGCGTGGACAAAGTTCGGGTTGATTCCACCATAACAAATAGTTGCATCTTCAACTACATTAGCTGAATTGAATTTATATAGGAAACACGCGTTAATGTGAGCGTGGGCGTTTTGAGATTTTGGCATAATTTTGTATGATTCAAATTTATAACTTGCGTCCAGAGGTGGAATTTCAATTTGGTAAATGATCTTCTTAAACATGTTTTGTCTCAGATAATCTTTCGGAGTAACTTTTGACTTTTCAACGTTGTTATCAATCACAATTTTGGCTTTTATTGCTTCAAGGAGTAGAAATACATCGGAAGGAAATTCATTGTGTTTGTATTTCATTGAGAGGTTACCAGCAATAGTCCCAATCTGCAATAATAAATCATTAATACACGATAAATGTATTTCTTTCATTGCGTACATTGCGAATTGGAACTGTTGCAACCAAATCCATGTGAGCTACTACTGTAATCAAATGTTTAAACCCATCATCATTCTTTGCAACCATGGTAAAGTGGTCCATCATCTCTGTTAGAGTAAAATTGCCTCCCAAAACTAATTTTTCAGTGTTATGTTCAAACGACTTCAACTCAGCAACATTAGCAACATCAATATAGTAAGTAGAAGTGTCCATGTCCCAGTAAACACCTTTTCCGGTATTGCCAGCAACCAATTTATAGTCCTCATTTCCTCTGGTCTTCCAGATATCAAAAATCTCTTTTGCCGTTGACACTTTGTACCAGTTCTTTTTACTTTCAGAAATAGACTCTCTGATTTTAGGAATTTTCTTGGAATTTTCCTTCATATGATAAACAACAGGAGTTTCTATTTCCAAGCATGGTGTAGGACATGTCTTCATGCAGTTTTCTTTTTTGCAGAGTTTTAATTCTTCTATATCAGGAATAGTCCCGAGAACAGATTTATCTGCATCAGTTGCCATTGATTTAAAAGCAGCTAAAATAGATCTATAACCAGTACAACGACAAAGATTTCCTGCAAACGAATTCTCAATTTCAGCCATGGTCATTTTTCCGGATTCTTGGAGAGCATGCATGTTCATGACCATGCCTGAAGTACAAAAACCACATTGGGTGCCGTTAAATTGCACGATTTTCTGTTGGATTGGATGGTAACCATCCTTGCGATTTCCAAGCCCTTCTGCAGTGTTAATGTTCCATTCACTGCATGACATAATGGATACTAAGCACTTTATATAACAAAATATAAAATTATGAGTTTGTTTAGGAAAGTGTGTTATAATTATTTTACCGAATTCACTGCAAATGTTTCCTTGACTCCAGTTCTTGGATTCTTCTTCGAGACGGAAAGAATACAAACGCCACATCCGCCTTCTCGGCACATGTATTTGGTACCAGTGAGGCGCATTTGGTCACGGAGGTATTCATTGAGGGCAGTTTCCGGCTTGAGGCTTTTGGTGTCGACTTAAACAAGCAATATTATACAAAAATACGAAATTGATATGCCAAAAACGATAGCACAAACACATATTTATGTTACTTTGGGGATTAACTAATTAGAAACTGTTACATTGGAATTGTCTACGCATGTTTTTAGAATAATATAAATTAATGAAAAAAGCTAAGAAAGCTAAAGAATGTCTTACCTGTTTGTTTCACACCATTAACATGAAATTCCAAGAGTCTACTCCTGTTTCAAGTTAAAAGAGAAGAACAACTTGAAATCTGATTAATATTAAATAATATTTGTTGTATAGGGATGAGTTTGCTTCAATGCTTACTTGAAATTTGATGTTATAAAAAACGTTTTCAGCATGTTGCCATCATCAGTTTACAGCAAAGTAACTAAGGTACAAAGAAGTAATTGTTATGATACTTATATCTGAACTCTTAGTGTTCCATTAAATACGTTGTGGTGGAACGCACAGATGGTACAGCCCTCTTAACTTCACTACGCAGTGGTACACATATTACCCATAAGCATAGAAATCTACAAAATTATTGAAATCTTCAAAATCCTAGGTGTCTGTTAAACTATGAAAATCTGTAATAGAATTAACGCAGCTATTGAAATTTATTTACCCGTGATCAAGGTAGAGGTCCACACTTGCCTTAATGTTCCACAAACACGTAATTACTATATACTTCTCTATTTTACTCATTGACCTCACATATCTTCAATAATTTAGTGGAACATCATCAATTGTAGAGTAGATAAATAATAATTTTAATATACGCAAAACGAATTAATTCAACCTAATCTTCTATTTTGCGTGAAAATATAATCATTAAGTTAAATTCAAGTATTTCTATTAAAATACTTCAGGTGATTTCTATGGTTTATCCCGATAGTTCATATAGCGCTGAAGAAGGCAATATGCCGAAAACGATTTTATAACATCAAACATTCAGTTAGTGTTAAAACTCATCTCAATACAATGAATATTAGACCAAAATGAACAAAATATTTATTAAATAACTTAAACTTACTCTTTAATTGTTCCCATTTTCACGTCTTAATAACACCTCTGCTATTTCTACTTTAAATTTCTGGAATCAATCTACTCCCTTGAAGTTGTTACACCACAGTATTTTCTGCAACACATCACACTGTTAATGAGATGCTTTCAGGTAGAGCGGAAATTTTAGTGAGCAGTAATGAGCATGGCATTAAAACACGAAAGTAAAAATAGGAATGGGATTTTAGCAATCGAAATCATCAGTTTGCAATGCACATCATGTTCAATAGATTGTTACGTGCAGTATTCTCCGTGTTATTAGTGATATTGGCAGTAAACATATTACTAAGCCTGAATAAAATACTAGTTTTAAATTCGTTAGAAAAATAATTTTACAAAACTTAGAAAATATATCAAATACAAAAATCTGCATTTCTAATTTCCAGTAAACATTTTGGAAATGTTTTTAGAGTCAAATTGTGCAATATTGTTGCATGCTCAATAATTATTATAGGCCATACCATCGTTATATCATAATACAAATTTGACGCAATTAAAATTTTAATAAGTAAGTTTTAACTGCGTAAATTCCATAAATTATAGTGACACGGTCCTGCCAAAATGCGATTTGATTGATTGCATGGAAATCTATCAAAAGCAGTTTAGGTGGAATGCTCTATTGTATACATATATTTGGAAATTTATTGAGTTAAGAATTATGTTATTGAATCCAATTTAATTTCAATTGTTTTTTTTACCTTGACATCCAGTTTGCTCTTATTATTCAGTTCCAAAAATATTTTCTGTAATATCTTTGATCAGGACCAGAACTTTTGATCAATATACGCAATAACTAGGGAACTAATTTTTATGTCCGATCACTATCCGTCCACTGTTAGACAAAGAGTGATTTTCTCGTTGAATTTCAAACATATCAAGTTCACAAACTTCGTAAATGCTTACTTGTAAAAGTTACGTAAGTGATAAGAATATAAGTAAGGTTGTACTTATATTGCGGCTAGTAGCGTCGCCTATGTTATTAAGTGCTTTGTCTAAAAAATACTGCTCAACTCGCCACATTATTATTTTATGCAACGAAGTGAAGTACTGCAAATTACAGCTAAAATATTGGATTGAAGATTGCAATTGGCTGCAATTGTGCCGTAATGTTTTTTTTTTCTGTACACATAGTATTAACATGTCCTCTAATCGCAGTACTAAAAGTAATTGTTATTTATCAAAAGAACCATGAAGCTTTGGGTCAGCACACAATATAATAACAACTAATTATCCAATTCGGAGTTGATTATTAGCGAAGAGTTATTGCATGTTAATTTTAACTGAAAACAAAATGTAACCTGTTTGTATTTCATAAATTGCCTTGTTGGTTTGGCTCCTTTCTACAGTTTCCTCCTTGTTTGGTAGCATGTCACCTTTAAATTTGTATTATTGAAGACATGCTCTCGCGCACTTTTGCCACTTATGTAGCGGTGTCACCGGGTCGAATGCTAAACAAAAGCCATCACTATACCAAAGCGATTATGCAACATGCTTTCACTCTTGGAGAGCAAAAGTGCATTCGGTCCGCGTCTGCTGCATCATATCTGCCACTTTGGCAGCTGTAGTATTGGTACCGTTGCCTTACCTGCAGACTACAGTGGAACACTGCCAATCCTGCTAATGATACCACCGGGACTTGCTGTACCGTTTGTAGAGTGCATGATGTAATATTAGCTGCACAGTAGAGTGCATTTAATGCCAAATTTATTCAATCAGATTATATAATCCTCAATGCTCATAGACATCGAAAGGAAACATCATAAAATATTGCGCAGGTTTATGTTTCTTGTTATTGGTGCGACTCTTGTAATTCAATTTGTTTGCTTAATCAACGAGTGAAATGAGAGCAGTTATATGATTACAATTTATTGGTCATTGCCAATTGGATATTAAACTCTTTGTTATAAAAATAAGACAGGATAGCTCAACTCAAATGACATTAGGCACAAAACTTTCTTAAGGAGTTATTAAAGTGTATTAATGAGCGGTAATTGAGTAAACATGTGATAAAACACATACAGAGCATGAATTAAATAAAATTATCAAAATGATGACGGAAATCCGTCATTACTTTTCTCTCAAATTACCAATTTACCAATTATTTGAAATATTAACATTTTTTAGGTACGAACTAACGGAAATATTAAAATCGCATTACTTGAATGTACTGTTTAGGAAATGTATAAGAAAATTTAAAAGAAACACTTGAGTTACTTTAGGTGATTGCGCCAAATAAAGTTTCAATTGGTGTGAAGCATCACTTATGTAAGCCTGAAAGTTTGCACTATATTTAGCCCAATAACTACTAATTCTAATAATTCTGTACGCACTTTCTTTAGCTCGTTTTCCCGTGCTTTGTTCCTTTGTAGTGCTTACTATATTACAAGAATTGTAAATTGCTTGAAACCAGGATTTTGCAACATGCTTACCGATAAGTTACAGCAAATTACCTTCGCTTTCTTGCATCTTTCGTGCTTCTTGCATTTGTAGAGCTTGTGGCTTTTGGTGCATGAGTGGTGAAGGCAGTTTAGTACGGTGGAGGCTTTGGTGGGGACCAGGTGAAAAAGAGTATTTCCTTCGGGGCTCATATTTGAGTCGCTGCAAGGTGGCCACAGGTATCAGTAAATGTGGTGTAGTCTGTGTCGTTCAACTCGTTAAGATCAGAGGTTTATTGCAAAGTTAAATATTGGCAATTGAAGAAATAAAGAACTAAAGGTGATTAGTACTTTGAAATCAGCAGAAGAAAACAGTAAGTCATAAACCAAAGTTGTAACTGTTACAATTGAACTTAATTTAATTTCTTTATTGGTAAGGTATTTCTTCAATATAAAGATAGATTAATAAATTTCTATGCATTTTACTTTTTAATGTAACAAATGACACTAAAAAGTAAAATGCCTACTTCATATTGCAAATCTATAAAATAGTTAATTTATTCTGCAACAATATCCATTACATATTTGAATAAATTTAATAATTTATTAATATATTTTACATCGACACACATATCTAATCTTCCATCTAAAACCATCAATTCAGCATCGTAAACTAGGTCATAACTCATGCAGATTGAAATGCAACAGTTCACTACTCAAGACTAATTATATAACATGTGCCATTGTATTGCATAATGAAAAACACTTAAAATACTTTCTCTCTCGAACTTTACCACTCTCTTCGGCCTCTGCGTGCAAATAAGCATCATCACACTGCAGATCATGAAAATGTAGATTAGTGTTTATTACCATGGCACGAACAAGTGACAATAATTAATTCATACAAAGCAAAGATTAATGCAGGCTTGAAATTGTTTTCCTGCTGAATATTGATTCTAATAACCAATATATAGATTCAGGTTGTCATCTACATAAAGTAATAAATAATAAATCCAGGACTTTCGCAAAAAGGAGAAAACAAGAAAATTGTATAAACCTACTTATAATAACCAACGTCTACTCTGATAACAATATTTCATTATACATAAGTCTAATTAAAGGAAATACAAGTATTAACATTAATTTTCTAGAGTGATTAAGATTAAAATATGAAAGTTATTCCACATGGTCCTAATGAAGTAACATGAATATTAAATAAAAGTGTTTCTCTGCCTGTAGAAAGATGTCTCGTGCTGAAATAAAATGGGTCACCGAGGCAGATAAATACGAGTGCACTCTTTCCGAAGAGTCGCAAGAAATGGCAGAGAAGGAATTACGCGAAGACAACAATTCACGTACGCAAGCATTACAATCAATGCGAGAATGGATTATGCAAAATCCCAAGATAATTAACTGCAGACTTGACGCACGATTCCTTCTGAGATTCTTACGTTTCAAGAAGTTCAGCGTTCTGCAAGCACAAGAAGCTCTGGAGCGTTATGTTTTGTTAAGGCAAACGTTTGGGATTGCTTTCAATCACCTTGATGTTCGTATTCCAATGATGCAGGACTTGACTAATTTGGGATACCTGTTTGCAGTGCCCAAGCGAGATAAACATGGAAGGAGAATTATTATTGCTAGACCAGGCAAGTTATGACTATTTTATGTGCTGATCACTGACATTAATTACTTGCCAACTGCTTTCAGGCGTCTTTGATTTAGAGCGCTTTACCAATGCAGACATGTGCAGAATCCATGGAGTTGTCTATGAGACTTTGATGGAGGATGAAGACAATCAAGTTCGTGGATATGTTCATATTGCTGATGGTCAAGGAGTGGGTTTTGCTTACTTGACTCTGTTCACTATTAAGGAAGCAGTGAGGATTGTTAAGAATGGAGAGGTAGCATCTACCCCAATATAATATCTGCTTTAATATAAATCGATTTTATTTATGATGCAGAAAACTCTTCCCATGAGACATAAAGATGTCCACGTGATCAATGTTCACCCATCAATGAAATTTGCAGTCGATTTTGGTCTGTCACTAATTTCGGAAAAAATCAAAAAACGTTTCCATTTCTATGCCAATCTAGAAGGGTTTTTAAAGGCTAATCTAGTTGATCCCGAGTTATTGCCCCAAGAATACGGTGGCACCATGCCAATGAGTGAAATGATTGGTTTGTTTGGCTCTAAAATTTATTATTATGTCTGCTGAACATTGTACATGTATTTATTTTGTTTTAGCTTTGTGGAAAGAAGAATTGGTTGCCGCCAATAAAATCCTCTTATCCCATGATGAAATGGGTGTGAATGAAGATCTTTTCAGTGCCCAGGCAAAAATTGGGGCGGTTTCTGCTTTGAAGAGAAATTGCACTAATTGTGGAAGTGAAGGTGATTCTATTTATGGAATCACTGGAAACTTCAGAAAGTTGGAAGTAGATTAGTTTACTTACAGAAAATGATTTTTGTTATTATCTCATTTTATAGGTAAGACAATAACAGTGACACAAGTTTGAAGCACTTGCAGGTGGAGGAAATGTTCCGTTTGTTATACAACTGCACAACTTAACATAAATAAACTAGTTTTGAATTAATAGTTTTATGTTTACATATGCTTTGACTACTATGGCATTTACTTACATGTGCATAGGAATGAAAGAAACAGTTGAACCGCAGTGGTTCAAGTGCCATTGCATGAATGACCCAAGATCCGAGGAGTTATCCAGACGAGTTGTTGAACCAGGCACGTTCATTACGATTAACCGCGAGACACGCAAATGACGAAACTTAGCTAAGCGGTTGAACTAAGCACGCAGTCAACATAAAACTCGAGGTGCGTTGTATTACCGAGTCGTGTGAACAATGATACTACCAGAACCGAGTACTACAGCGTTGCGCTGAGAACCCGGAGAAGCAAACCAGCTGAACGAGCTGAACGAGCTGAACTGCGCACGTTCAAGCGTTATAAGACCTACTATTGTGCGCAGAGTAAACAACGCGCGCGATTTGAACTAGCTGCGGTTCAACTTATATGGTAAAGTCATTTGCATCAATTTTGTAAAGTCATTTTTTATATATTACATCATTATAACAAATGGTAAAAATAAAATAATAAAGAAAGTACTGATCACTTAGATACAACTTCAATTACATGAACTAAAAAATACTTCATCAACCGACCAACATTGCTACTTAATATAAATAACATATACATTAACAAAATACATTTCATACAAGCCAAAACTTACACTTATCATACAAAATCAGTTTCACTAGCACTAGTAAACTGTTAACGTGGAATTTACGTAGTTACATCCGGAATGTGATAAGAGACATTTGCAAATGTATCATTCATATAATAATGTTCCATCGAATATCATCTTTATACCTAATTCTGAACTAGTTAGATAGATTAGAATTGGTTCTAATCTCTCTACTTCGTAATAATATAATAATATTACAATATGTTGCATTTACAGGACAATAATTAGATTGCAAAGGAGGCTCTACATTTGTGCAGAAATGCATGAACGTAAATCGCACGCGAGTATGTACAAAATAAATTATATATTGCGCATTCACCTTAATTAATGGTTACACTTCATCAAATGACCGTTGACAGTTGAAAATCGGCTTCTACGTATTTGGTAACTTTATATACTGAATGAAAACATGTGAGTGTGTGTGTGTGTGTAATGCAGTAAATGCTAAAGTGCACCATTAATTACTATTTATAAAAATCACAACTCTAATACGGTAGATGTTGCATTAAATTGTCAGAAATCTCTATGCTACAATACAAATATGGTACAACCTAAATGGTGGCAACCTGGAATGATTATAAATGTTTAGTAACCACTGCTATTTTGAACAGGATTTATAGAATTAAGAAATCTTAAGTTCTGAGGTGATTACGGTTGTAATAAATTCAATTTAAGTTAGACCTTTAAATTTGTGCACCTATTTTGTTAGCATAGTTTGCAGTTGTTGTTTAACTTGTGTAATATCTATAAAAAATACAAAATTCATTGGCAATATTGTTAATCACAAGCAATTAACACAAAACGCAACAATTGAACTCAAAACATTGTAATAAATAATAATTAACAATGAAATTACTAATGGCTAAAAGTACAAATGTAATCTGGCAGCTGGTGCTTAAAATTAAGTCGTGTACAATAAAATCTTACTAATTCCTAGTTTGTCGCCACAAATATTTTTAAATAAAATCACATTTTATATTTTACTAACGTAAAGAATAATATCATACAATTTTACATGGTTAAGTATAATAACAAATGTACACATTATAAGTATTCAGATATTTAAAGAAACTCTATTTTCTCCAACGCCACATTGTAAATGAAATATCTATCTATCTATCTTGTGTAGTCGATAGTATCTCGTCTGAGAATCTTAGAATCTAAAAAAATGGCAATTTTAAGGCTTACATTAAGGCCACTGGATGTATGAGGACGCTGAGAGGATTATTAATATTAAGTGGTTGCATGTTACAAATTGTAAATGGATAAGAACACTCGCTCATTGATTTAGAAATAAATAGCTATTGCTTAAGTTTCGATACGCTACTACTACGTAAGCCACATAAGGCACTCGTGTTACGTTAAGAAAATAAATTAAAGTAGTATTTGAGATCGTTCTCAGATTGGTACCGAATTAACAGCTCGACCGATTGATTTAAATGGCAACCGCATCTATGGCTCGCTCAGCTTCCTATTTGGAACTATTTCGAATGCGTGATTTTTTTTTGTGTACATCATGTAGCTTCTCATTGTTGATGCAAGTGGGAAATAAAAACTGCCGCCGGGATGATCTTTTTTTTTTTTACAAATTCCAGCGCATCGCAATGATGTGGACTGGGCTAGTGGATGGCGATGGCCGCGTTACAGGAACCGCGGCGCTCAGCGGCGACTAGTCACTTGTTCGTTTTTGGTAAATGCCGCTTCATGTGCAAAGCCAGATGGTCAGAGCGAGCGAAAGACCGTTCACAAACGGCGCATTTGAACGGCTTGGCGCCCGTGTGCTTCCGGTAATGGCGGGTCAATTCGTCCGAACGTGCGAAGCGCCATTCGCAATCGGCCCATTGACACTGATATGGTTTCTCACCTAAAACGATATAATTAGCACCCTAGAATGGGGCGAGCTAGTATTAAAAGACCAACCTGTATGAATTCTCTGATGAGCTTTTAGATGAGAGCTTTTCGTATACACTTTTGTACATCCTAAAACGCATAAAATGTTAGTTCACATTATTCCCATGTTGATATCATTTGAAGGCCTCAGTTCATCACCTACCCATAAAATCACAATGATGTATCCTTCGCTTTTCCAACTCTGGATTGTTCCTGCGATTATATCTCACACCTTGCGTGATTCGCGCAGGCGTCTGAGGAGTGGTGGGCTGACAATTGGGGGCAGGATATGGCGGCGGCGGCGTGCGTCGCGGCAACGTCCCTCCCGGTGATCCTGGTTCGGAACTGGGCGGAGTCAATGGCGACACATACGGAATAAGCCGCGACATTGGCGGATAGAGCGCATTTGCCGGCGCCGGCCCCAAGGGTGGACTGCCATATTTAGCATGCGTCTGGTGGTTGTACTGCGGATGCGCAGTAATGTTATTGTTGTTATTGTTAGGGGGATGCAGGACTTGTGGTTGCTGTGGTTGGGAATAATGCTGTTGCGGACTCATTGGTTGCTGTTGGTTGTAGGGTGATGCAGGGGTACCCATAAGATGTAATGTTGGTGCTGGCTGTTGAATAATCTACACAAACTGAAAACGTAAAAACTCTGAACGATTGAAGAACGAGGCAATATTAACCTTTTCTGTTTTAATCTCCAAAGGTGACAGCAATGGCGTAGGTGTTGGCGCGCATGTTGCGGACATATCATCAATAGTCTCCAGCTTGATGTGTCCGGCACCCACCGCCAACATGTTCGCGTTTTCCGGATCGATATTCTGTATACTGCTGGCAATGTCCTCCCACAGCGGAGGCCGCAGGAAGACGTCATCGTCATTCCCCGGCAGCGTGCGCATGGACACATAGCTCATGGCCTGCTGGTGGCGGGGCGGTTCGAAGAATTCATCGATCTGCGACGCGGAGTCCCGCCGAGGCTTCTCCAGCTCTTCGTCAAAGCGTCGCTCCCATTCCTGCTTACACAGGAATGTTTCAAAATCACTTGTCTGCAAAAGGAAATAAGAGAAGCAATTAACCAAATAGAAAAATGTGTTTAATACTGAAATTTAGAAACGTTGCTTCTTGATATTGAATGGATGACCACACAATATCAACGTTTAAATGAATGAATTATGTGATAAATCTTAGCATAGACTTTTAGAGCTTTTAAACAAATGTTTATGCATCTCGCAGCGCTAGAGACAATCGTAAAAGCAGGTAAAGCCTAAAAGCCAGCGCTAACTGTGCGAATGTACAACTCATAACTGCAAATATTTATTTATTGGCCATTAACATATCGCGTGAAATTTATCGACTGGACCGAATCGAAGTAACACTTTAAATGTCGGTACAATGGACAGAAAAAGAATGTGTGCTGGAATTCAGCCATCCAACTTAAAAAATGAAGAACGCCACAACACAACAATATCTTCCTTCACTTTGAAGACTACAGTTTAGTTAGTTATAAAATTAAATTTAATGATTTTCATTAAATACAACTTACATAGAATTTACTCACGGCTAATACACGTTTAATAGTTTTCGGCATGTTTCATGCGCAATTTACAATTAATAATTAATTGAATAATGTTTCATATAATCGCCTGCTCTCTACAGAATACAGTAGTGTTCAAAGACTCAAACCGCTCAAAGGCACCGTAGTAGCGTATAAATTAAAGTTAATTTCGCAATATTCTCAACTTTGCGGCTGAAATTATGTTCAATTACTTCATATGAGCTTGCTGCCGTCGTGGTAGGTAACATGCATTCCTTATACAAACATAATACGTGCGTCGGTGCGAGTGTAATTATCTCGCTGTAATCTGATATCGGTTTTGTTATAAATTTCACTCCCCTAGATTGACTCGAGAACTCACCGACCAATTATTTCCAGCGTGTATCCTTTTACACGTTGCAAACCGCTTCATTTCAATTAATTCTCCAAAAGCTTCAGTTTGAAAAAATACAAACGAGTTGCATAATAATCTGTTTCAAATTGAAGATAGACATATTAGAGAAAAGCTTGTTTATATTTTGCTAATATTGTAACATTGTCGCTCTTAATTACAATAGCTTATTAGGTATATTAGACACGATTATCAAGCAGGAAATTAAAATGTGGAGCACTGCTCCCGACGGGGCGTCCGCACCAAACCGCAGCGGTCAACGTAACAAACGAGCGATATTCGTGCGCGCAGCGTTGTGCACAAATTTAATTAATTAAAAAGTCGCTCACAATAGAATATTAATTGCGTACAAGTCGCAGAAGGTATTTATTAATCATTCCAGTACGCGCTGCGCGAGTGAAAAGCGGATGAAAAATGAGTAGCGAAGCACAATAGAGAGTTGAATACAAACGGAACTCAACTGATAGTAATTTTTTCAGTCCAACACTTATTAATCATAAAGTCCAACTGTCCCTAGAATCTCAAACGTAATATAAGCTGTGTTTTGAAGAGAGTTCCTCTCAAAAAAAAAACAAACACAAACAAGACATAATTGCATATTACTTGTTATCTTCCCAATAAATTCAAATAAAACTGTCAATTCATATAACATTTCTCAACATGCTGGCATACAACAATAAACCAGGTTCCTCTGAGCTGCGGTATTGAGGATTAGAGAAGACATGTTGATCCTGTGTGCATATTTCGACAAAATACGCAAAGCACTCAGGACAGAATAAAAACTAAAGTAAATTTATGTATTATGCTAAATACCGCGGACGGAAAGTCATTGAACTATCATAAAAACAAAGGTTACATTTGAATAAGAAGCGCCAAGAATAAGAATAAGTACAAGCAGTCAGGATTATTATTATTCCAACAGCGATATGCGACGCACTCGTACGCGACACGACGTACGAATGTTTGCACGTATTAATTGAATGTTTTATCATTGTTTGCCAGCCGTATGTAATCGAATTTACGAGCGTTCAAAGTCCTGCACATCCACACACATCCTAGGAATGCGAAAATCTTCCTTTCACATCCTCCTCAGCCAACTAAAGCCTTAAGCCAAGGAATACTTCAAATACCACAATCAGTTAATAACATAATACGATGGTTTTATTTTGATTGCCTTTTAAACTTTTTATTGAATGCTACGAGTGATTAATATTTATAAGATGTCACAATTTTCGAACACGTGCAATAATCAGTACGTAATTATGAAAGCATACTTATTGTTCTCGATTGTTAATTGCGCTTAATATTCTAGAGATGATCAACATTTGGAACAATCGCTGATTGTGTAGCGAGCACGAGACAATCAACTGTTAATGAGCAGAAGAAACTTTGCGCAAACTGCAGGCGCGCAAAGTGTAAACAAATGCTAACGGTAATTAAAGTATTTCAAACATGAATCTGCGGCAAAGAGATGAGTCATCTCACGAATGTAGAAATTGAGGATTGCCCACAATTAGCATTTACATTAATTGATTGCATGAATTGCATGATGCAAAAACATTTCCGTCATTTTACTTCACACCAACCATTTACAGCCAGGCAAAGCCAAGACATTTCCTATGTTCAGCCACAAATTCATTATTCACACGCAAGTATGGAACATGTTAAATTTTAGGACTTTGGAAAGTCTTCGGAATTAAATTATGCGTAGGAGTAGCCCTTTGGACATGAACAAATCGACTTAAGCAGCTAGTAATGCCTCCCAACATCTGGCATCGTCAAACATCTTCGGAGGATGAGAAATTTATTAATTACAGCTCAGATTCTCACCACTACTCCACAGCGCAGGTAGTTGGAATATGAAAGTAAAAACGTGTATTGCTACTCGTATCATATCTTGAGATTGTGCTTGCGGAGCTTTTAGTCAAAGTTGGTTAGGTTTGACGCTGTTTAAGTTGCCTACAGCATGGCAAAAAGCTCGGCGTCTGCTTGGTGATTCACGTTGGGCCTTGTCGTTTTGCATTCGTCAATGTCACGTTGAACAACTACCGTAAGTGAGTAGGTAACGCAAGTAATATACATGTACACATGTGCGACACGTGAGTTGTGCATGTTGTGCGAGTACGTATTCTAATAGACGACTTGGTACGCGGCGCAATGAATTCTTGGTAATTCTTAGGATATTGAATTTCTTGCGCAAGAAACGAGGTTTGAAAGAGTGAGGCATTTAATGCGTTTAATGTTTCGTTGGATGTGTTGTAAGTGATTTACGACACGTTTTTTTTTTCTCACAAATATTGTTTTGAGAGTGAAATTGCCACTGAAATTATACTACTTGAAAAATTACATTTACGGTAAATAATTACTGTTTAAGTGTTCATGGAAGAGGTCTCCTTCCTAAGATTTAATTTTGACATAAATATATGATCCATTCTTCCCCCCCCGCCTCCCACCACTCCTTCCCCCTCTGCGGCCGGGCAATTTAAAATCAGCATGCTTTTTAAATTGCCATTCTTTGAATATAAGATAACAATAGCAAGAAAAGTAACCAGAGCACTCACAGTTAAATTGGAAATTTAAGCAGCAGCACTATGTACCCATTAAAACTAATTAAAATTGATTGGAAATAGACGCAACGCACGTAATATTGTTACATAAGCTGCGTGCCGTGCGTTTGTTCTCCATCGCCAAGTTACAGCTTCAGCAGTAAGCTGTAAGATAATACCGATCGAAAGCACCAAAACTCGTCGTCGAAGGACCGCACAAGAAGTCGGTGGACTTTTTCCCATCCGCGTGCGCGCTTTTCTCTTGATATTACGCAATCCACGTTTGCATCTTATCTCGCGAGTCTTAACTATGCGCGACTCACCACAATAGGGTAATTTTTCACAGCTCTATTACCGACTTTTACCGCGATTGCCAATGAATGCACGGTTATGCATCTACTACAACTGACTGAAGATACGTATATGTCCTCTCGTAAGTTTCATGTCGTAGAATATTTCATACGCACGTGCGCGTAAATTCGCAAAACATGCGCGGACTTTCAAATCTGGAGATCTCACCAATTGAATTGCAGTGTAGGAAAGCCAAATATGGGTGATACAAGTGATGCATTTCATCAAATGTGCGTAGCAAATGAAATGCGTATTGGAAAATTGAAATTAGATCTGGTTGTGAATGGAGCGCGCGTGCTAGATGTCCAGCTGGTTCATGTTTCCATCGTGGAGGTTGATTTGAATTTAATATGTGTGAGATTTTTAAATATTTTCAACGCATACGCCATTTGAGAAGTACCTTAACAGCTGACAGGTATTTCGAAGTCAATTAAATGCAGGCAATAAATTATCTTATTACAGCAATGATATTAAAATCGTATCAATTTCGATTCATTACTGCATGCAAATCGAGTTCTTCGTTCGGCATCCAACGTGATGTGAATGTCAAGGATTTAAAGACTTAATGCAATGACTCAATAGCAATCTATTGCGAATAAACTAAGTTAATACAAGTCTGTCTAAAGTATTTCAAAACTTACTAAAGAAGCACAAGAAGTAAAAACTCTAAAATTGATATTGGGTGAATAATATTAACATTTCTATTATTATTATTAATTATCGTAAAAAGCACATAATTTTTAGGTGCCGCGTGCGTGCTGTACTCGTTTATCATTCGGGGTGTCAGTAAGCATGCGGTCGTGTGGTCATCACTTTCACCCTCCTCTAAGCGCCCCCCTTTGTTGATACTATTGCCATTACCAAATTACCGACCACGTGTCGCACATTAGCAGTTGTTACCTGCTGCATTTCACTTATCAGCCCCCAGTATTTTAGTTTCGCTCACGTATCTTCTTCCAGGTTTCCATTCGCTTCCCTCAATTGCCAACGCCACGCGACCATCGTTGACCTTAGGGGGCCTTATGTTGTTAACTTAACGTGACATTTTGATGATATTCACCTAGACCAACGAGGATTACAACCCAGTAGGTATAAATACATTTTATACAATTATTTACTTATTTAACTATTTGAAGAGCATCTTCGGTGTGGTAATAAATAACTCGTGCTATTTTCTCACGTTACTGTAATGGAATTTTGCATTCGTAGACTCATCGTGATTTATATTTTGCTGACAAGCAGTGCATTAGAAATGCAAACGCTTAACACCTCACCAAAAATATGAAGCTTTCTTCAGGTGTTCTTAAACGTCTCGGTCATTCGTGGTCTCCCGGTGCTCTGCCGACAACAGTTACACGCAGTAAGAATTCAAGAAAATGAAGTAAAGGAAGAGGAACACATGAAGCAAACAAGAGCCATATATCAATGGCGTTGGAAAATTAAACACTGCGACCGTGCGGCTTATTATGTACGAAATGACTGCAGGAAATTTATTATAACGTCTTCATTAACACGCGCTTTAAATGTTTTCTTAGGCCGATCGTAGATCAATCCAGTGAGGAGTTATTGCTTGCAGAAGGCATAACACAACTTGAACAAAAAGAAAAACATTTAAACAAACTGCAGGGATTAGGACAATCTTGCTTAACAAAACTCCCAAACGACTCCCTAGACTGAGCTTTTATCAAAACTACTAAACATGTTTTTTGCAACAACAGGCAAAATTATAAATAATTTTAAAGTTTAACAACTCTAATTATATAATAGGCCACATAATTTACATCCATCCATCTTAACGGTCCATCATTATTCTGATGAAAATTTAATTATTAATTGCCATCACAAGTTGAATATTATATTAGCAATTAATTTCTTGCAAATTAAAGCTTTCAACGTCGACAGCTCAGCAAATTTTTTGCGCTAAATACACGTCGAGTATTTTGTGCATGCCAACAATAAAAATCAAATGCTTAAACGTTTAAATAGATTTACTCAGACTTAATTTGCATGTCGGCTTTCCTTTCTTAAATTGTCTTAAATTAAGTCTGGTAAATAATGCTTTAGTTGGGCATATCAGCAAAATTGTAGTAAATAGTCTGGTGGAGTTGAATTGATTCCGTTGAAATATCCTCCTAGATAGTGAGAATTACCATAAGTAATTGAGTAAATTAATGGTGAGCAGCTAGGCAATTAATAGCATAAGCGGCCAGTGCTATTTTATGTCGCTATCGACTTCATCAATTTACATTTTTATTTTCAGTGGAATATATTTATTTGAAGTGAACTTATGAAACTCAATGTCATTCAAAAAGTACTTCCATCAGTGTTGCACAGTGTCTATAACACACCTGTAATCAACATTTCCTCGCCATTTTTGGTATGAACTTCTTCAAGTTCTTCTTTGTAGGATAATTCTACTTCGTTTGTTCCGATCTCAGTGCATCAGTACTTGAATGCAATTTTCTGATTGCGTCCCATTTGCATATGAATCGCACAGTAATCACAAACATGGAGAAGATTTAAAGACCAGTACTGATCCACGGCAGAAGTGGATTTAATTTAATGCACGCCATAAATTGCCAGCCTGGAAAAAATAGAAACCTGCGGTCTATTTACTTAACCACCCTTTGTTTCCAATTGGAAATTCAATGTATCCTTCCTTTAATCAATTGGTTATGAATCCCTGAAAATTCTGCTCGATTAAGCTTCTTAATGATGCAATAGAAGATGAAATAGCATCCCGATTTAAACTCGGCACAAATTTATAACTATGGCTTGCGTTAGATAATAAGTTGCATTACTATATTTAGTAATCAGATACTTTATCGACTCCACTCGGCAAACCTCCGTGCCGGCGTCCAGTCTTTAAGCCTCCATAATGACTTGTAAACCAAAATTATTTCATTCGAATCCCTGCGTACATATTAATACCATTTATACCATGCTGCAGGTCAGAGGTTATGCATCCTGCAATGCGCCGCCATGTACGAGAACATTTTAATTAAAGTTTACCGTTGGCTCATCAATTGGAACTGAGACGAATCTGCTTGGATTTACTCGCAGAATGTGGAGAATGCGGAGAGAGCAATCCATCTACGCACTTAGCACAATTTGTTTGGTGTTAAAGCAGTAAAACACAACCAAACAAAAAAAAAAAAAACAAAAAAAAAACATTTAAAAAATGCACATAACTACTTCGACACAAATTCATTTAACTGTTTTCTATCCTTGTGTGTAATGTGTGCATGTATTTATTGTGCGCAATTTACTTAAGCCAACTTGGCTTTACTTCGGCCGAAACTGCTAGTAGTCGCTGAAGTGCAGTGAAAAGTTTAATAGATATGATTAAAGCATCACATGAATTCCCCATGTGCATGTGTGGCGCACAATAAATATTTGTATTTGGTTTTAACTACTTGCCGGTAGTCGGCAGGCTGCATTATAAGCAATGTAAACATGTAAATATGTAATTATGCGTCGAGCGTAAGCCTGCGCAGCGTCTTAATGATAATATTGCATTACGCCGCTTTTTCCCTCATCTCCTATTTTATGTGCAGTACGCGAGCCGCCGGAATATAAAGTGCGTGTGGAATAATATTAAACATTGGTGGAGATTATGGTGGAGGAGATTGGAATATAGTTACAGTAAACGCAACATTTCAATGGTGAAATCGTGTGGGACACAAGTATCGATATTTTCGTTGAAAATGACATACCGTTGAGTGTGAGGTTATCTAAAAAGTAGTCAAACACCACAAAACTATGTAAAGCGCATAAAAGCTGGGAATGCAAATACTTTAATGGCTTCTGCTTGCTAAAGTCTGGAATTTGTTAAATTTTCTTGTTTTATCCATGATTTCATGTCTTGATAAAATAATTGATTTACGATTATGATTTATTTTTTAGCTTTAAGCTTTCCTTACAATAAATGGATGCTGGTGTTTTATATGCAATGCAAAATAATTTAAAACTCAAATATCTCTCAATTTGAATTATCAAAATGTATTTGAAACATTTTCAAATCATCTTAAATCGTCTTAAACCTAATCTAAAATCTGTTGTTTGTTGTAACGATACACATTTGTTGTATTTTATCACCACTTTGATCTTACAGACATTACACACAGATTTACAAATATTTAAATACGCACGAGTAAGAAATGCCATGAGTTCTATTTGATGATTATGTTGTTCATGTCGCATTTAAATTTGGGTGTTATGTACTTAATATCTTCGATTATAAATGATTGCTTGCTCTTGCTATTTATTTAAATCATTTCTACAAATTTCTCACATCGATTAGAAAGATCGCCGCCGTATTTTACACAAATATTCAAGCGCTAGACAGATTTTATTTCCAAGGGTCAATATACGTTGCATATTACTTGTTTAAATAAATTAAAAACGTTATTGTATTTAGATGAGTTTACTTTGATACTTCCTGAATATTTGATGTTGCAAAAACCTTTTCGGATTGTTACCGTCGTTCGTTACTTATTGCTTATTAAATTATTACCTATATGTATTTAATTTAGGTTAATACGCAGTGGTAACAGAAAGTGGCAGAAATCCGCGAAGTCGAACGATATAGTGCGATCTTCAAGCTTTCGACGCGAGCGCCACCAAACTGCCGAGGTGTAATGGCTACGAATCCTGGAAACTGTATGACAGTCGACACTCCACCACCGCACGAACAACATCTAATGCAAGTTACTCTCCTCGAAAAGAATTCAACTCAACAGCACAAGTTTCATAAGCAGTAATACAAAATCGTCGTATTCCAATGGAAGCACTAATAAGCCACATCACATCTCCCATATAAATCAATACAAATAAAATCCATATAAGAAATAAAATAATCTCCAATATAACACTAATTCCATATAATATTCAACTTAAAAGCATACCGCGGCGAATTAAACAAAATCAAATACATACAGCTAATAAACTATACATTATAATGCAGGTACTCAAGAAGGCATAATGCCGAAAATGTTTATATAACTTACAGAGTAGTCATAAAACGATTTATTCAAAACGATTGAAATGTGAAAAAAGTGAGTAAAGCTGATGATGTAAATATAGATAAAACAATCATCCTAAAATATAAAACAATAAAGAAAATTATTTGACAGTTGGCTGAAAGGCGCTGCAAAGCTTTAAAATACAATACGACAGATTTCTGACTTTTTCTATTTTACACGTTACACATCAAAGCTTTCGTTTTTTCAATGAATACTTTTATTGGTTCTCCTAACATTCAACGCAAAAAAAGTAAGAATTTAATCCAGAAAATCCAGACTAATGTGTTAAGAGCACTTGAATACTTTTATTGGAATTATATGGTCAAGGATGGCACCTTTGTAAATCTACTACTGTCATCTATATTGCTCTATATTCTACTCATAGTTTTATTTTAATCCTTACCGCAATGCCATCTTCAAGAAATTCAGCGTTAGGGAGTAATACCGCCGCAGGTGGTGACGTGACAGATGATTGTATACCGCTTTCAGAATCGAGATATATTTTGGCAAAGTATAGACTTAAACCGCAAGTGCCATCAAGCGCCACTCTAGGTTCAGATGGGGAGTTGAAAGATCAAGAGCCTGTAAAAATGGGACCTGACTTTCTTAGTATGTACCACTAAAAAAAAACTCAATTTTGTTTGCAACTAAATCACAAAATAATGCACTTTTACAGCACCTAATATCCACGGTGGTCAATTCCGTGCCAACAAGGAAACATGTTGTCAATTCCTATGGTGTCTTTGTGTGCCTTGCATATCAACAAGTCTCTGCTGGATTCGATGTTGCGAAAGCATCTACGAATGCATCGGGAAATATCTCACGACAAAAGAAGAAGAATCCGAAATGGTATGTTGTACAATGGGGTGTTGCAAGTTATGAATATGAATAAATCTGTTGAGAACAATTTGGCTGTGTTTATCATCCCGAAAAAGCTCACGTTTTCTTGCACTTAAGGTGCGATAAATTCGAGAATAAATTGCGTTAAACTTGGTGTAAGTAGTAAAACACTGAATGTTTGGGTAGGTACTAAATAGTAAATGGACAGGGTTATAAATGACTTGAGGTACAAGATGTAATGTGGTCCCCTTAAAGCAACCACAGCATGAATAACAATCGGTCAAGACTCAAGTGTTTTCGACTTGGTCGACGGCAGACAAGACAAGACACAAGAGAATGAGAGGTTTGGAGAGTAGCTGCGGGAGTTGCAGGTGTAATTAATAATAATCCTAGAGGTAGAAGTTTCTTGGTTTTAAAAGTAATAATCATAAACATGAACGCAATACGAAGAATGAAAATGGAAAACATTGTCTTTAAAGTGCATTAATATTTTTGTTAGTTTCTAGCTGTAATCAACAGAAATTTACAGCTAGACACTATCTTAATTTAGCTAATTGTCGACACTTAATTAGTGAACATATTACCAGCGCTGTGAAAATTGCCAACATCATTTATCATTCATTATTTTGTAATTAAGAAAACTGTGTCCCAAGTAGACTGTGCGAATCTTTTCTGGAGATGCTGTGTCATTAACACTAGCTATATGGTAAATTCTCTTAATGAGAATTAAAATAGGAAGGATAACATATCCGCTATCCTGGCCGCATGTGACTCCTTTGTGCACAAGGCCTGCAATTTGCAAATTGCGTGTCAAAAACGGCGGCGTCGACGATGCGTGGCGACTCTTGCCTTCACCGACATTGCCCTCTGACATCGATTTTTCGACAAGAAGCACCGCCACACGGCTAACAGTAACTGTATCCAACGCAGCGCTTCCTCATATCGCCTTCTTGAAAAATCCTTGCACTCACCGCAATGCACTTCCATCTCCTCCATCTCTATATCGCAACAAACCATTCATTCACTTGCAGCACCTATTACCACATTAGCTCCACACGGCTGCGTACAATCAGCAACAAATACCAAACTAAGCAAGTATAAAAGCCCAAAGTAAGGATCTCGAATGAAGTAGAACGAAGTAGGCAGTAGGAAGAAACAAGGACTGGGAATTAAAAGTATTAATAATCGCAGGCGCGCGCGCGCGCTGCATACGCGCAGATAGTGATAAGTAATTAAAGCTGTGAGCTTACAGCGTGAAGGATGATTTTTGATAAGCCACCAAGAAGGGCACAGTTGGAATTTATTTGTCTATGCGCACATGCGGAATGCCGCATATTTGGAAGATGGTATTTCGCAAGTCGTTAATTTTCCCCGGCGCAAAGCGGTGCAAAATCCTGCGGTTGTAAAATAATTAAGGAGATTATCGTAATGAAACGCATTAAGTAATTATTGTAGCAGTTGCTGCAGCAAATGCTTGGGCAATTTTATATGTTGGGATCAACTTAGGTGATCATCTGGAAGTTAATGTAGAGCAAGCGCAAGAAATTAGTTTCATTAAAATCTGCAATTTATGATGAAATCCATAATTCAAATACTCTCAGATCTAATGTGTATGAGTTCAAACCACCAAACATTCATTAATATTTTTTTTCATTTTAAGAAATATGACAGGGTCTCCTCCTCGAGTACATTAATATGCTAATTATGTAAGACTGGCATTTTTTTCAGTGCTAACATTCAATTCGTTCAGTCACTTTTATTCTTGAGGTGACACCAAACGCCGTCAAGTAATTATCTCCAGCTAGAGAATGAATCGCCTGCGGTGATAATAAATCGCGACATCAATAACGTAATTACGGATTGACGCCCGTGAATAACAATTTGAAACGTTTGCGGCTAAATATGGTTGCTTTCAGGTAGGGACATTAATTATAGGGTTGTATCAATGTACAAATAAAACCGATGTAACAGAATATCTAATCGAAAACGGTCTTAACATTAATTAGCAACCAATTTTCTTCAAGCGTTCTAAATTAGATCAATTGAGTTTTAATTATTTGCTTTATTATTTATTTATAGCTATCATGGTGAAGTTGCAATATCATTTAAAATCTATTAATCAGCTAATTAAAATTGGCCTGAGATTAATTGAGGCTTTAACGACTACTTTCAAGCATCACTGAATTAATTTCAACTGTATCATGTTGCAAATAAAATTTACTTCTATATTGTTGACTGGCACTTATAGTAAGACTCACCTGAAATAAAAATCAACCACTGAGTTAGTTTTAAAACCCTTTCAAAGATCATTAATTAAAGGCCACTAATAAAACAAGGAACAAAAGGGAAACTAAAACTACCTGGTGGAAGCACCCATTATATAAGCCATTAATTAAAATTAGGACCCCTCCGAAGAACCATGTCCATGTAGAGACCGGTATATTCTGCGGTAGTCCACTATTAATTCAACTCACGTCTGCCAGCCACCCCAACACTATTTATAATCGATAATAGATTATATGCCATCACACGCTAGTCAAGCTCAGAGTCAATCGTCCAAACGAACTGTTCTGAATGAACTGAATGGCCTACTGGTTTCCTATCAACATTTCCAACAATGACTGGAACACAACTAAGTGATCATTCATTGATGTGCAGTGGTTGTACGCCGACTGCTGTGCATTTCAATAATATATTATTGTAGTGACAAGTAACAAGCACTTCCGCTTTGGTAGAACCACAACCAATCTTTGTTATTGATGACAGCGCAGCAAGATTTACAACTCAAGATGCACTTTAATATTGGAATGAATCACCTTTTCGTTAATTTGAATTTGCTGACTTTTATATACACTTTGTATAATTAATTAACTAATGCATCAAGTAGAGCACATGATCTGTGATAATTCAAAGCACCTTCTTGGAATCTTCCTCCTCGGCAACTTGTCCAAGAATAAATGAATTTTAATTTCATTAGGGTGAATTCAGACTGCTCGTTTGCGTGTGGCGTAATTAGCGCAGCGTCACCAACATCGCAATTTAATTAAATAACCTCCATAATTCTACTGCACAACCACCACACTATAGATATGTTCATTTCCTTCGTTTGCTTCTTCTCTTGCGCTCCAATGGTTTATTTAACAATAATTAACAACATCTGACAATGAGCAATTGTCCCTGTCAATTCTTCTCCGGACTCACTTTAAAGTCAATTTAGAGCGAAATAAACTTGAATTACGATAAATGCGCTCATGTACGATTCGTGCACATTGTATGCACTCAATTTGGTAATCTTTGTAAACGTCGCCTCGAAAATAATTATACGTCAGAGAGCGGGAGAAAATTACGATAATTGCTCATTTTTATTGAGACGAGTAGGCGTCGCGGATGGCTTATTGTTTGCACACGTTGATTTTGTTTATGACCAGCGCGCCAGCGTCTTTTAATTGCGAATGGACGCTGGCGTCGTTGGTAATTTGAACAATTTACAATGTATACACATTAATAAACAATTCACTATGTAATTAGTTATTGCGATAAGAAAAAAAATTACGTTTTTATCACAAAAATAAGAGAAACTAAATAAATAGCACAAGGATTGGAAAGAAATTGGTGTAGAAATCTAACTTATTAATTCTGACTATTACTCTTGTATGTCGAGTGAAGGTATAAATAAATTGCCATTGAATGTAAGTAAAAAATAGGAAAATCATCATCAACGTTTTCGAAGCACTTTGTGCACAACCAATAAAAACGTCAAATTGACGATTACAAATTGTAGTTAATTGTACGTATTGTGCTCTTGTTCTTTCTTTTAACGTCTATAATATACTCACACTGCACTTAGTCCCTTATAGTCAAAGTCTTAATCGAATTAAATCCATACGATTATCCAATTATCTTCATTCTCCAACTTCACCATATTTTGCTACTTTTCTTATAATCTTCATTACAGGCAAAGAATTCTCCGACAATGATAATGCGTATTAGTGTGTTACACAATGTAATAATTACATCAACATCATTGTACGTAAATGTAATTAAAAAATTATGGAAAAAAGAAGTTTGAAGGTAAAACAGAAATATCAAGATGTGTATTCATTTTCATCTCGTAGCTCATCACAGATGCAATGGCCTGGCTAGACATGTGGGCGTTTTGTTCATATTGAAATAATATAAAAAGAAAAGCAATAAAAATTTATTAAAGCTATGCGAAACACCTACAACCTTCGTCGGGCATGATCATGGACATGCGTCGATGGTGGAATGGCGCGTGGATATCGCGGCAAATGGAACGGACAATAAATAATAAATCATAAATCAAGCCAACGATTGTGTACGTAGAAAATGACTGGGTAATTATTTATTAGAACAGTCAATGCTTGTGATGGTAATGTTAATGTGAATTATGCGGATAATGATGAAAAAGTTGAGTGGCAAACAAAAGGGGAAAAGAAAGGAATAAGATTTAGATCCGTTTCAGGTTAATACAGAATTACATTATCAACAGATAATCATTGTTTATAGTTGA